>WBMW01003622.1:0-106313 GCA_013396635.1 Penelope pileata
CCCATGAGGAGCTCCATTGACTCAATCATACCAAATAAACTTAAATAGCATCACTTAATGAGTATTTTGGTAATTGTAGTAGTCATCTTCCCATTTTTTCTTTTGAAATAACTACCAAGATGTGTCTAAGTAACTAGTTTGTAAATGGACATCTGCCTGCTCTTCAGAGACAAGGCTGCTTCTCTGGCAGGTTGCCGTGTTGCACGTCCCATGTTGCGGTGATGCTGAAAACCATTAGGGATATATTGCTGCCACCAGCATCCTCTCAAATGCCAAAAGAGTTGCACGTATGGAAATACCATGTTTTGTTCAGTCTACTAAGAACCATGAGGTGTCTTTGTATCACTGGGTCGGACTTCTGAAAAATTGTTTATTCTCTGTCTTTCCCTGAGTTTCCAGGTAAGTTTTTCTTTGTGGGTCAGCATGACCTTCAGATGATATCTCAGGTGTCAAGAATGCTATCTGAAGTAGTTTTGTTCTAGGTCAACTGATGCAAGCAGTACTCAGGCAGTGAGAACATAATAGTGCTCTAAATCAGACCTGCATGGTTAGTTTTTAGTAAGGCCTTGAAAAAATGTACTCCGTCCAGGTCTTCATTATGTCTGTCCCCATTTGGAAGAAGGCATTGTGCTGCCACCACTTCAAGTACTGGAACACGGTGGGATGCACTGTTCCCTTTGGCAGGGCAAGAAGCACCTCAAAGGTACAGCTTATATGTTGTTAAAAGCATTTGTTGTTCAGATTCAAATAAATTCTGCTCTAAGTGGTGCCAACAGTTCAAGTTACAGACTTTTCTTAAAGGTTAGAGCAACCAGATGGATGTCTTTTGAAGCTATTTAAAAACCACTTTTATGTTGCAAAAATTTTGTTTATAACTAGAAATTTGAAATTTTAGAGGAATTGTTGCTGCTGTATTTTACGCACTTATTAAAGATTGTGACTGAGTTTGTCTTATTTTTACCTGCTAGTGTTTACAGGTGTCTTGGTAATTCATCTACAGTAGGATGGAGAAAGGGCTAATAAACCACTAGGGTTTATTAAAAATTGTTTTACTGCTTGCTGAAGTGTAGTAAGTGGTTCTGTAAATCTGGCCTTCTTTCAATTTAGCAGAGCACCTGGAAAACTACCAACCATGTCCAGTTTCAGCCTAATTAATGTCTCCTGGCTTGAGTTGCTGCTCTAAAGCTCACCTGGGTTTGTATCAGGAAAGAGCAAAGCCTTTATTTAGAGCGGAGAGACATGCTGAGCAATCTGTGTACATCAAAAGCTCTAAATGGAAAGCAAAGGTGTCATCTGGGATGGAAGGGTTGGTCTGTGAGACCTTGTTGTGAATTATATGGGTAGAGAGAACGACAACTTGAGCTGTTACCCTGTGGTGTGCCTCCAGTTCAGCAAAAGCCTTGATGTTAGTTTACTGCGCAGGTGCTGGGGAATCTTCAGAGCTGGCTGAAAGGCAGCCTGGTTTCCAGCTGCACAAAGGTAGTGGGCTCTTGATAGAGCTGCGCAGTTAAAATGCATCTGTATTGGTATTAGTCTATTAGTCTTATTGTCTTACCTTGTCATAGCTCCAATTTTGGAGATAATTGCATGTCCTTAGCAGGCAGAGTCCATATGTAAATAAAACGTGGTGTAGTTGAGTGCTGGAAGCTCCAACACCTCCAGGAACTCTAATCAAATTTGGTGAACTCTCAGTAGGAAAGATACTGTAAATAAGTGAGGTAATGTATTGTGCCCATCTTGTTCTAGATATTTGCTGTTGCAGGAGACTTGCTAACAGCTGTACAGAATTGTGCTTGTGGACAGTCGGGACTGGTTTGCTCTGCTGTTGCAAGTCATCATGTGTTGTCGTCTTGACCAACTGTCCTAGCTTTAGTATCATTTTATTCTCCTGAGGAATCCTGTTTGCTTTCATCACTTTCTGTGTAGTCAGACAGCACAGGTCTCCTGTCTGGTGTTGGTAAAATTCTCCCAATAGCTATTGTGATTGAATGCTGAATGGAGGCTCTTACTTCAACTTCCCTTGCTATGGTTCCTCCCCTCCTACCCATGAAACATCAAATAGAGAAATAAGAAAGGATAAACCTGTACATTTGGTATTGTTCGAAGCTTCAGTTGGTAGGTTTCTGGGAAGAGCAGCATCTTTCTTTGAAAGTTTCCAGACATGAAGGAATGGTTGAGCTTCCCACAGCTGCCAGTGGAGAGGAAAATTTACCTTACTTGGTCCTCTGGGCTATAGAATCTCCACAGCTTCTTATAAAAAGAAGAGTGCCCTTGTGATTAGTTCTTACTCGGGACACTCAGCATCACTCCAGTTTCCACTCTGTCTCAGATGCTAGGTGCTGGCTCATGTGCTGAACTTCTGTTGGGTACTGTCTCTCTTCCAGAAGTATCTGTAGTGGCTGAGGTAATGTCAAGGCAAGTATCTAAGAAATGATTGCATGACATCACTGTGGTAGCACAGAGTAAATTTGTAGTAAATTGGCTAGAGGTATTAGTGCACACACTTCGTGCTTTATGAAAGTGCAGGCTGTACACTTGAAGTTCAGTGGCTGGTCTTCAGCAGTGTCCTTGGCATGTGGTTAAGCTCTAGTTTACGTTACTGTAAACTTAGCTGCCTTGCACCTTATGTGGTGTTGCTGCCTGCTTCTGTCACTTGTTCCACAGCAAGTTGTGTGGTTGATCTTGAATGTTATAGCCAGAGATGAGTTATGGGGACATAGAGGAAACATGACAATGAGCAGCTCCCATGTCAGGCTGTGCCTCATGCTACATATTGAGCAACTCTTTTGCTAAAGATATAGAACACAAATTCAGATGCTGGGTTAAAAGTTGCTACTAAAGCAACTGGCAGGGATTCTTCATGATCTCTAGAGGAGCTGCTCTTTGAAGTCCCTACCTTTGTCAGAGCTCAGAGAAGGTTTTATACAGATGTAGCTCTGTTTGTGGCACCGGGTCAGGACTTTCCTTACTGGAGCTCAACTATAGGGCAGTCTTCACTGCACTGAATACTCCATGCTCCTCAAATGTAAAGGCAAGAGGAAAAGCCAGTGTTTGGAGTGTGTTCTTCAGAGCTTTTATAGAATGCACCAGTGGCTTTGTGTGACACATCTTATTTTTACTGCAAACAGTTCCCTTCTGGAAACGTAATGGTGTCTGGAAAACAAGCAAGAGAAATAGCAGCTTTCAGGGTGTGGTATTTAGATTGGCAAGATTAAACTGTGTTACAAGGTCCAATGAGTATAGACTGTCTTGTGGTTTTGTTGCAAGCTTGCCATCTGCCTAGTTATCCAGGAGGTATATGTTGAGGCTCCTTTGCTGCCTGCAAGCCTCTGACAAGTTCTGGTAAATTGGAATACTTCACTGCTTGTAATATACAGCCTTCCTGTAAGCTTTTCTGCTGTTTTGGTGTAGCAGGTGTGCTCTTAGTTGTATTAAAAAAAAAAAAAAAAATGATTGTCTTGGGCCACCCCAGAAGCATATGTGCACTGCTTGGGGTGTAGGCAGTGTGTGTCTGATCTGTTGCCAGCTGCTAAGTGTAATAATACCTGCTCAGGCCATCTGTTGTAACCCCTTTATCTGCTTTGCTGTTTGCAGCTGGCAGATCTGGCCAAACCCTGAGAAAAGATTCTTCTCTGGATAAGGTAGAGAAATGGTGCCCAATCTCAATCCACCATGCTCTTCTGGAAAGGAGGAGTTCTAAAAATAAAACCATCTTTCTCAACTTCTGTGAACTTCTCTAGTAAAGAATTGTAGGAAAAGGAACAAACGTGGACAAGCAGTGGTGGAAAGTTCTACTTCTGCCCCAAGGTGTGTAGAAGTTAGTTAAAAGCCACAGAAACCTACCGATCAGCAGTAATATTTCCAGTAAAGTGGAGAGACAATCGCCCAAACTTGCAGGAAGGAGGCTTAAAGTCCACTTGGAATGATGTGCCACCATGTTGTGAAAACTGTCATCTTGATGTATTGAAAAGGAATTGGAAAAGTCTTGCTGTAGTCCTCTCTAGTGTCACACTGGATTTCTGCGGTCTCTTCTTATGCAGCGCTTTTTTGAAAAAGAAGTAGTGTCTTCTGTTTTCCAGGGAAAGAGTGGAAGATGGTAGAAAAACTTAGAGCCTTTTTCTCTAGAAGAACTGACTGTTCTTGGTAAAATTTATTTTTTTTTATGCAGTGTTGGATTAAGAACATGATATTTTTTTCTGGTGCTGTACCAGTGCATCTTTTAAGTATCCTCATCTAAATAACCACGTCTGGATGTTAGAAAAATACCTCATGAACCAGATAGCTGTACTTAAATGTCAATTCTATGTCAACATAAAACCTTTGATTGGCTGTGCACTCAGTTAATATTGATTAAAATTGCAGTCACAATTAAGCAGTCTGGTGATGGTGCCCTTGTGTTGCTATGGGCAACCAACACATTGTAAACTTACTGAATATTAGGTTTAAATTTAATGTTTCCATGGTCTTTGTGGTGGAAACAGGGTTTCTTACCATAGGTGAAGAGAGGTCTGACAGCCCTGTGAGCACACAGAAGCCATGCTAACAAGATCCGGGATTTTGATTTCTCATCTCGATTGGTTATTTTTTAATGTCTTTCCACTGTGGAATAAGTTTTCTGTTTAAGTCTCTTTTCTTTGCTTCCAGAGTGCTCAGGGACAAACACATCAGAGTAATGCAATGTTCAGCCTGTGTCTCTTTGTTTAATTCTGAGTTTATGCTTCAGCAATACCTTCTATTCTGGCTGATCTCCCCACGGAGCTGCTGGCCACCTTCCTGAGAAGCCAACAAGGAAGCTTGGGACAAAACAAGACTAAATGAAGAGATTGCATGTGTCAACTTTCATCTAGAGCTCAGCAGCTCATGGCTGTCCCTGAAGCAGTGGGATTTCTCTAGCGAAAACAACTCAAAGGAAAGTGAATCCTATCCTTGCAATGATACCTAAATAAACAGTGTAGGGAACCTGATGGGTCCTGATTGCTAGATGCTCGTTTCACAGACAATCTCTTATGTGTTCTTGCAGCATTGATTTTTGTACTTATACCCTCTGGCTGTTCTCACTGAAGTGAGATGGTAGTCAGCAGGCATTGTAGGCTAGACGCAGCCTTTTGAGATATCAGTGTGACATCCATATTCCTTGCTCTCCCTGAGCATCTACCACTCCTCTTATTCCTACAGACAGGTTGTTAGCAGCTGGTGGGACATGCAGTTCTGAAAGCATTTCACTTTTATGTGGACCAAAAGTTTTTCATATCAGCTTGATGGTACAGCAGTGTCTCTTAGCCAATTGATATAGGATGTAACCATCTGTTTCTGTAGAAGCAGCACATGTTTTTTTTCTAATGGGTTTCTTACATCTTTCATGAAAGGAACCTACTAGTGTCCAGTGTTACCTAGGCAGGCCTTGGCCTTGGTGGATGATGACTGTTACAACCTCATGACTAAATGAGTGGGTCTGGGGTACTGTTTCCATTCCCAGGAGCATCTGAGAGGTGTATTTTTGTTGTAACCACATCAACTACTCCAGCATAGCACAGATTTCTGTATTAATGTTAAATTTAAGCATCTCTGTTCATGCATACCACTATGGAGCCCAGCAGGACTACAGGATCTGTCCCAGATGCAGGTAAATTAGCCATCAGTGAGCCTTCAGTGAGCTTCATGCTTTTCTGATTGCGCAGTGAAAATATACCTCAGATAACTTGTTTAAGGCTAAATGGTTTGTCTTCCTGCTGCACTGCAGTAACTTAGTAGCAAAACCTCAAAGCTCTGAATTTTTTAGCTGCAGGATGAAGATTTGCCTCCAAACTATTCAAGAGTGAATGCTGGTTCTGCACAGATTGTATTGCTGCTTGGTTGTTAAGTCCTTTGCTTACTAACATATTCAGGCTACTTTCTGTGAGGTTGTTTGCTACTCTGGAGGGAGACTGAAGGTTTTTTTGTTTTGTTTTGTTTTTTGACATTCACTTAGTTGAATTGAGTTTTGTGGATCCTAAGGGATGTGTGTTGTAGATAACTGCAGGGAGACAGCATGGAAAGCGAGGCACATGTTTTTGCTTAAGAAAATAGCGAAGAAAACGTGATTTATCTTAAGTCATTTGCTGAACTAAATTGTAATTACATTTTCAAGCATTCTCCAAGCCCTATGGAATACTGTGCAGGGTTTCATGGCTTTCCTGTTTGTGCAGGGCAATGATTACTGGAGACAGTCTCTGGAACTCTTGCAGAGTAACAGGAGATTGCCACTCAGTTTCAGTGCTGCCCTGTTCTCTCCTAAAAAATTGTCAGGAGTGTGTTCTGGAAGGAGGATTTTGCATCTTGCTGCTGTTGCAAAAGTGTTTAAGAAAAGGGCATACTGTGTAGATTGGTCTGTAGTTTCTGATCTTGAAAGATTTTTACCCAATAAAGCTGTTGGGTTTTTTTCTATGATGGTCTCGTTTAGACTCCTATGCTGTCTCGGTGCATTAGGATCTGGAGGCAATAGGAAACCAATAGAATATGTCTAAACTGCCCCTATGAAAGCTATGAGGTAAGAGTTTTAAACTGTCTGCCTGGGCTATGCCTGTAAAGTAAGTAAATCAACAGGTAGGCAAGCAGCGACTTGTGTGAAGAAGTCTTCAGATGCTTTTTGAGGGCTATATTTAACAGAGCAAATATGCAGGACTTCTTTACAGGTGTTTGAGGACAATTGTATCAAATATGGTAAACGTGTGTTAAACCAAAGTTCTGCTAGACCACTGCTGGGTCAGTGTGGTGTGTGGAGGGGAAAAACTGATGTAAAAAGTCAGAGCTGATAGATCATAGCATTGCTATGACTTGGATCTGGCTTTGAGATGCTGTGCAGGGCTTTGTCTGTTGAGGGCAGGTAGACCCAGAGGACTGAATGTGCAGTATTATTTCCTGGCCAATCTGTAAGGCACTTGGGGCACTAAGCAGGCTCCCCAAGAGACCCTTTTTATTCACAAACAACCATACAATTAGGCTCAGCAGAGATTTGAGGCTTTCCTGCACAGGGAGCTGTTTTGGCTGCGACTTTCTGATTAAGATGTTTCTATTTTGCATGGCACTGTTTTGCAAATCAGCAAGTTTGCTTTCAAAGATACCACTAAGCATACGTTTTTAAAATAGTCTTCCTTGCTGCCAGCCCTTCCACCCCATGTTATTTCAGATTGCTGTCGAGTCATTCAACATTTAACACTGGGCCACAACCAAATATGTTTGTATGCAATTGCAGGTGACTGTCCTTGGTGTGAGCACCACCAAGTTTTGTGTGCACCTGCAAAGAGGATGCAGGTGAAGCAACTGAAGACAGATGTCTTGCAGCAGAGGTTTGTAAGGGGCTTGGTGTGACAAGGTGTAACTGTTGCCTGGGAGGTGACAGTGGGCACAAGCACACTGGTTGTGGGACCACCTGAGATATGACACACAGGCTGTCACATCTGTGATAAGTTTAGCACTGCAGAGAAAGAGTTTGTGGAGAACTTCAAAGCAACAACTCACCCATTGGCTCCATGCACAGAAGAGGGAGCCACAGGCTTGTCCCATGTCAGTGGGATGGTATTTCTGCCAAAAAGCAGCAATTAAGCTGCAATTAAGCAGCTGATGTTGAAATGCCAGAGGCCAAGTGACCTTTTAAAAAGGCTTCTGATGAAAGGAACAGCTCTTGAAAGTCAAATATTTTTCCTGAATCTTTAGTAGACGCAAACCTGCCAGTAAAACCTGGTGGGATGGAGAGAGCTTTTCCAGAGAATATTAAAGATAATACTTGGGTGTTTGCATTAGGGGTGAACTTTTTGCTGTGGTTGACTGTAGTGGTCCTCTCAGCACCAGCCTTTTTCCTAAACATCAGCACACCCCTCTTCAGAATTCACAGTGGGAGGGATTTCTGCTTCCTGCTAGACCTGCTTTCTTTTCTTGCTCCATGAAAGTGGTCTCCACAGCCAAGGCCAGCCCCTTCACAGGTATAGTAATCAATGTGTCAGAGAGTGAAAGCACTTGCAGCTTATAAAGACCTTGTAATTTACAGCAATTTTAAATGGCACTTTAAGGAATTCTTGTCAATACATTCATGGGGAGATAAGTCACTCAGTTAATCACTTAAAGCATTAATGGCTCTGGCTTTGGGGCACCTGCTTATTTTGCAGTGTACTTTTCAATACCTGCCTGTTAGCAAAATAGAACTGAAAAGCAAAGGTTTTTTTGCTTCTAATACTCAAGGCTGTATGTTGTTTTTTATTATGTCTGTGGATATGCAGTACTTGTTTCTTTTGCTGGAAGAGATCAGCATGCTAGTTGGGTTTTTATCGTTGTCCTGTACCAATCTGAACAAGGTGCACAGACAAGTGAAGTGGCAAGGCTTCTTCCAAGGTGTGCTGTAGTTCCTGTGTGAAGGAGACACTTAAGCACAGAAACAGTCTTGTATCCAAGTTTAAATTAAATTTCTTGGAATATTACTGCAGAAATAGGAATGTAGAGGTTACTGTACGCACTTTTTTTAAAGCTTTTGCTGCTTTCCTGGTAGTCACAGCCTACGAGAGCAGCTGCAGAATATCCATGGCAGGGGTCAGGTGGAAGGAGATTAAATGTTTGGGGATTTAACAATCCTTAATGAAAAGGTAGGGACGGAGAGTGGAGGTGCTTGGGAGTGTAGTGGAAGGGAAATTACTGATATATATGCGGAAAAACACTGCTTTCCTGGAGAAGTCTGGACTGTGATATTAATGCCCATTGTTGCAGTCTCAACAAAGTGATGTCTGTCGGGTGGCAAAATAATCATTTGGAACTTGCCAGGCATTTCACTGACTTAAAGTAATTGGATTTGATTTTAAATATGCAGTCACCTGCTTTAAAGATTCAGCACAAATATTTATTTCAGAAAGAACCTGTGTGAAGGAAACTTGCTAGTGTGTAAATAAAACATCCAGAAGAATGTGATATCAACACTTCATGGTGAAATTAGTGAACTGGAAAAGTTACTGCCTGAAAGCATGGTGCCCAGGTTTGATGTACAAAGCCCCAGCTTCCTTCATAATCATCTCTTCAGAACCACGAGAAAGATTTTCAGGTTATTAAGCTGAAGTAGTTGAATAATAGTTTCACCGTTGCAAAATCAGTTGGGAGTTAGATAATGGGAAGAAAGCTATTTTCCTCTTCAAGCTGTGAAAGAGGTCTGAGGCAGACACCTGTTCTGAAATATTGTTGGTCAGGAATTTTATCAAATTTGCAACACCTTGGCTCAGTGTGCATTTATAATCTCAGATGTAAAGTTTAAGATATTCACTGCTTGTTAAAAAGTGCATTTGTGCACTTGGGCTTGAATTTCTATTCAAGTGTAGTTTTAGCAGAAGAGTAGTAGTTTAGGAGGAAGAGAAGGGAAAACAGATTAATTAGTCATGACACCAGAAAGTGGATAAGTATAAAGAAGGATGTATGTATGCAGATCGTTATTGGGAGCAAAAATAGTAACTATGATGTAAGACTAGTTTTAGCTGCAGGTTGAAAGTTAACTTTGTTAAAAAATGCGGATCAGTCATCAGAGTAAAAGCAAATTCATAAATGCAAAGTTAGCAAATGACTTAGTTATGTTCATACTTACGTTTTTTTTTTTTTTTTTTAAGTTACTGGTAAGAATATAATTCACTTAAAGACAGCAATTCATTATGCATCTTTACTTTGCACTTTAAGGCAAATGAAAACAACCAGCCCTTCAAAGGATGTGCTGGCAGGACCAAAAAGGACTTTTCCCTTGCCAGTTCAATGCCTCAGGTCATTCTGACCCGGTGAAGCCCTCTGCCTTCACACACTTAAGATGGGTGCAGTACAGCTTTGTCTCCACTCATGTTCTGTAAAAACCATGCTTCAACATGCTCTGTTGGCTTGGCTGTTTCTGGTCAACTGGTTAATAAATGCTTATTTGTGCTACTTAATGCTTTGTAAAGCTTTGCTAAAGATTCAGCTGATTAATGATTTCTTTTCTCTCACCATAGAAGAATGTCTTCTCATGAAACCAGTGCAGGAAAAAAAGTAAACTTGCATCCTTGAAATAGCTGTCTGTGGATGAGCAATCTTTGTAATATAGTCAGTCTTCTTTCAGTAGCTTCAGTCCCAGTCTCAAGGCGTAAAGTGTGTCAGTCCTGGCTTGCTGCGGTTCTTGGAGGAATGGGGGATTTCCTGCAGTGTGTGAGGCCTGAAAATCTTTCAATTAGCGTTGCCATAGACACAATACAGTGTGCTGTGTGGAACTGGGGGGCAAGGGCTGTAATGTAAATCATTCTGTTTCTTGGTGCCCTCCCAAAACCCGGCCTCTCCTGTTGTCCACGTGTGCAGATTCTTTTACATAGTTGTGTGCAGGCCAGGCAGATTCTTCCAAGGAGCCTCCCAAGCTCTTAATAAATTCTTAACAGCAATGCTTCTATGATTCCAAGGCTGGTTTCCTTGAGGAGATGAGGTCTTGCTGGGTTTTGTTCTCTAACAGACTGGGATGAAGTGAATAGGGTACAGAGCAGATGAGGAAGGGGGCTGCACATAAAGAGCTGGAACACTGAAGCATGGAAGTGGATTCCAAAAGCTTTAACCAGAGAGTGGTCCTGGCTTGTGATGTTGCTGCTCTTCCACATTTGCTGGCTGGGTTAATGCTCATCTGTCTTGGTGGGATGATGCTCTTTTCCAAGCAGCTCAGTCATGAACTGGATGGTCACGGAAGACTTTCTGCTTCATGTAGCATCACTCGTAATGGAAACTGCAGACCAAGTGTGACACCAGTGATCCTCTGTTTGATGGGGTATGGCTGTGAGTTTTCAAAAGCAGTCAGCCCTTTAGTTATAGGTGAGGAAAAGGATCCCACCACAGGGTGATGCTGCATGCTGCTCACCAAGACAGTGTTCTTAGAGAACTGGTGTGTGTTTTATCTGGGCCATTGAGATGTGCTAACTTTGAATCCAGCAATGATATTTTTAGAATTGGTTTCCAAATGTGGAGCTATGCTTTAATTTCTATGCAGGACCACAATGCCATGGTGGCTGACCCTTATAAATGCTTGAGTGGGTTTGGAGGAAGCACATCTGTATCTAATGAATCTAATTAGAAATTAGAAACTTGCATTTCTTCAGCTTGGAGTGTGGAGAAGAGGATTTAAAACAGGCTGTGTCTTGATGTAAGCATTATTACATATGCATGGAGGAGGAGAAGAAAGCTGACCCTGGAAAACCTCTCCCTAATTTCTCCTGTTTTCTGAGGCATGTGCACAAAAGCCAAATATGTTTCATTCTTTAGTGTTCGGATTTAGACGTAAATGCTGAAATGCAGGCATAGGCCCAGAATGCTGTTTTTTTACCCTGTTTCTTAACTGTGGCAAGTACTGCTTTCAAGCACCTCTGTGCCACAAAGGAAAATGTTTTCAGCAGCTCATGGAAACATGAAGATATGCTGTAAGATTGTTCTTGAAGTGCAGATCTTGCATCCATAACGTGGCTACGTTGCAGGAAGACAGGAGGCTTACGCTGTAGTGATGTCTCTCCAGTTCCCCTGAAATAAGTTTTGGTAGCTGATACAAGCCAGTTTTAAAGCTCCTTTCCAAAGATAATTGGCATGCCACATTTCAGGCTCAGTGAAAACCAGCAATAAGGTAGAAAAGAGACCCAAACATGCTCCACTGTGGGAGGGACAGACAAGATCTATTCTGGGGTCTGCATGGCAGCTGCCTGCAAGCTGTGCAGTGCACTTTCAGCTCTTGTGTGGTCATGGTGCTGCTTTCTGCTTCCTGTCAGCAAGGTGAGAGGGGTACTGGGGCAAGCTGGCACAGTTGTGATGAGAAGCACTTCAGGGGGCAAAATAAACACATCTTTTAGGAACCAAGATTCCTTAGTGCCTCTTACTTCTTCAGAAGGAAATCAGAAGGGCTGATTCTTACAGAAGAATGTAGCTGCAGCTCAGTACAAGCTGACAATGTGCAGAGTAACAGCTTGTAAGGTACTGAGCATGTTAATGAGGGGTGAACTTTGACCACATGATAACACAGTTTTTGGGGACAGGAGCGTATGAGATGATTCAGAAAGCTGCCTCTGAACATTGCTTTGTTAACTTTTGTGTTTTCAGGCTGTAAGCTTCTTCCTTCCACCCTGTGCTTTGATTTCTCTGTTCCTGGTTCTCTGCTGCATCTCCTATTGTCCTCAGTAGCCCAATGTTCCTCTGTATATTGGTTGTGTTTTTTCTTTTTTTTTTTTTTTACTTTAAGTGATAAAGTGTGATTTCCTTCAGCCAGAAGATGGAAAAAAAAAAATCTAAGCTACAGATTAAATTGCTCTGTGAAAGCCTTGTTACAATAATGCTGGCTTTTCCCTCTGCCATTCAGATTTAGATTGAATGGAAACATCGTTTGGGAGAAAAAGCATTCTGGAGAAACCTGCACTGGTGTCTCAACCCTTTAAATGAATTAGCTGTCCATCACATAATGACTGCCTTTAGATTACAGGGTACAGCAACTCAACTCCTGCTGTGCTCTGTTTTCATTAGCAGAGCTCCACTTTTTGCTTGTGTCAAAATCTGAGTCAAAATAAAAACTCTTTCCTATTTGTAGCCCTGGCATTGTGGGGAAAAGCCTGATGATTGTAAATGCCCTTGCACCAAGCTGCCTGTTGCTGGCTTTGGTGCCAGTGTCCCTTGGAGGAGTTGTGCCCCTTATCCTGCTGTGAGTGCAGGAGAGGACCTGCCAGCTGGAGTCGGTGCATGCCATCTGCTTCTGCACAGTGCTGATGGGGAATGATCTCAGTGTGCTTCACGCCCTGGGAACTTTGTACAAACACATTCTCCTGTGGTGGATAACAAGGAAGTCCTCAATATTTCCATCCCATAAAGTCAATGTGGAAGCAGGGGTTGGTCACATGTGGGCAGTCAGCAGAGATGGTAACGCCATGGACTAAAAGCAGTCACTGCAGCACTGATGGATTGCACTCTGGCGCTGAGCTTGGCTTGCTCAGCCCTTTCTACAGGGAGGGCAGTTTACTGCACTATGTCCCTGTGCAGACAAACTGTTCTGTCTCTGCCACCAGCCTGCAGCTCTAGGGACTGCTTGGCTAACCACTAATCTCTTTTTTCATTTGAAAGGGGAAGGAAGGGTTTTGGGTGGATGTGGCTTTTTACTCATTATGTTAGATTTCAGTGCTGTTCCCTGTAATGCTGCAGTGCAGGGAAGCCTTGTGTCATTCTGTTCAGATAGAGCTACAAAACCTAAGTTGCTGTGACCTGTAAATCCTGATCTTCCTGGGGTCCCTCCTGCTGGCAGTGCAGGGCAAGTTGTGGGGAAAGGGGAGAAGAGGGGATGCTGTGCTAAAATACTGCAGGGCAAGTTCATTCTCACAGAAACCTGTTTACCCCTCCAAGATTTCACACCTGTCTGACCTTCAGGAAAGGAAGCAAGCTTGCAGAAAGCTTGTTTTCCATGAGGAAGTGCTGCAATAAGGTGGATTAGTGGAGTAGTTTTAGAACCTGTATGGGACTCAAAGAACATACTTATACCCAGGATATCCCAGAGCTGGGACAGAATATTGAAGAACAAGCAATGCATTCTCTGCCATGGCTACTGCTGGAATTAAAAGGTACTAGGATTACTGCAGAAGTGTTCCCGCTGTTTGATACATTGGATTCTCATTTAGCCAGTACATGAAGAAGAGAAGGTGTGTGAGTTGGATGTTTCAGTTGGTTTCATTGTTTGAAAGGAGCATTATTTTTTTGAAGCCATGTTGTTGGCATAATGGACAAGAGAGATTTTCTGTTCTCCCCCTGCCCTTTTTGATCTTTTTCAAAGCTGATAGCTGCTAATCAGATTGTTTCAAAATCAACCAAATAAAAGAGAACTAGTTTTGTTATGTTTTACTGCTGTCAGAGGGAGTAAAGGATAGTTAGAAGCACCCAGAATACCTATTTTAGCTGTGTAGCTGGTGAGCAGGATACAAAGAGGTGCAGGCTTTGGACAGCAGTGCATTGCCTAACGTGCAGATGCAGAGGGCACTGGACTTAACTGCTCTTGTGTGGAAAGTTGGCTTTTCCAGCAGGTGTGGTCCTTTGTCAGTTAAGAGCTGGCTCCTTGGCTGTTCAATCTTTCTGTATCAGCCCGAATAAATGACTGCTAATAAGATCTACAATTTAAAGCAGGGTGCCTAGGTGAAAAGCTGTGTCATCCTTCATCAGTGCCTTACAACATTGAGTCACTAGGGTTAATCATATGAAAGGAATTGGCAAATTGTCAAATCTTTTTTTCTTCTTTTTTTTTTTGTCTAATTGCCCTTGCATTTTGATAATCCGTTGGAGCCACTGACCCTTAAATGAGTCAAAGCCTTCAAATCATTGTCTTGGACAGTAAACAGGTTGACATGGTTTCCAAATACAATGACAGACAATAGTTTTAAAAGCTCTTTTAATTATTATTAGAGCATAACTGAGATGAGTTCACCTTCAGCATGTTGCGTGTTTCCTTCTAATGCTTGCTTTATGTGAGCTGAGACAAATGCAAAAGGAAAAGGAGTTAAATGTAGAAGAGAAAATCTGCTCAGATCTTCCTTTCTGGTGATTCCAGTGCAGTGTTTCAGGCTACTTTCTGTTTGGCAAGTAGCATATACTGGTCCTAAAAATATTTATAAGCTTTTTGTAAGTGAGTTTTAACTTGTTAATTAAGAATTTCTAGCTATGGTTATGACCTGCAGGGAAGTGTTTAATTGGCTGTTTTCCCTAGGTGGTTAAACATCATCTTATTAGAAAAGAAGAGGAATGTATGCTTGTGGGATTTGAATGCCTCAAACCTAGCATAAACCAGGATTTCTTCGCTTAACACTGCAGCAGAAATTTTCACATGGCCTCTACAAGATAGCTATTTGGTGTGACAGAGCAAGTTCTTGCTCACCTGCCCCAATTTCCTCCTTACCTCATAGATGAACACCAACAGTTTGAGGCAACAGGAGCATGCTCTGACAGAGCATGGACACAGGTTGCTCAGAGGGGTTGTGGAGCCCCCATCGTTAGGGATCTTCAGAAGCCATCTGGACACAGACCTGGGCAACCTGCTCTGGGTGGCGTCCTTGAGCAGGAAGTTGAATAAGATGACCTCCAGAGGTCCTTGACAACCTCAGTCACTCTGTGATTCTTTTTAGATAGAAAAAGAGGGAGGGAAGGGATGTGCAATCCCAGCCACTGCAAGGCGTACTGTGAATCAGCAGTTGAGAGAAGCAGTGAGGCGTTTGCAGTCACCAGCCTATTTGGAAGAGGCACAGCCAAGACATGAAAGATGATGCTTGATGTTCCCAGATAATGTGAGAGTGAGTAGAGATTGTGCATGGAATCAAAACCTGGGCCCTGCCTGTTGCCAAATGGGAATGACTGCATGTAACCTTGACTAGTTTTTCAACTTCCAGCTTCCAAACGATGTTCCTCACTTCCTTTCAGAAATGTCACTGAGTTACTGGATGGCTTGCTTTTAAAAAGGAAGTGCAGCACAGGGACAAATCACTGTCTTCAAAATGTGTTTGGAGAAAGGTTCTCACAGCTGGGGCTGTTCGGTCTGGAGGAGTCTCCAGGGAGACCTGACAGCAGCCTTTCAGTATCTAAGGGCTGTATTCTGGGGCTATAAGAAAGAAGGGGACAGACTCTTTAGCAGGATATGTAATGATAGGACAAGGGAAAATGACTTCAAGCTAAAAGAAGGGAGATTTAGATTAGATATGAGAAGCTTTTTACAGAAAGGGTGGTGAAGCACTGGAACAGGTTGCCCAGAGCAGTAGTGGAAGCCCCATCCCTGGAGACATTCAGGGTCAGGATGCATGGGGCTCTGAGCAGCCTGATCAGAGCAGGGGAGTTGGACTAGATGACCTTTTTAAGGTCACTTCCAACTCAAACAGCCCTTCCAACTGCCAAATGGATTGGCTGTTGCAGTAAAATACCTGTAAAACTTTGTTTAGGTAGTCTGGAGAAGCTCATTCAGTCCTTCCTACAGTGATGCCAGCTTCACTTCTGCAGAAATGCAGCCAATTCTCGAGTTAGTAACACCTTGTGTATGTGGGGCACATGGGGAGAGAAGGTGCTATACAAACAGGATCATGGGCATCTCTTTCAGTTAGCTGGGCAGAGCTTTCTTGCTCAAGCAGAGAACACTCAACATCTAGCACAGACACTTTCTGCAGCACTGAAGAAGACCAGAACAGTGTTTCTTTGAGTCATTTAAAACTTTTCTCCAATTATATTTTGAAGACACTGATTTGTCCCTGTGCTACAGCTTCCTTTTTAAGTGCTTGGTTGTGGCTGAAAGCAATCAGAAACTTGAATTTATATTTTTGCAGGTTACAGATAAATCCAGAAATCCAGTCACATCCACGTTGAGCTGTTATTGAGTTTAATGAGAAATGTATGTCTGCAACAAATGGCACCCCACTTATCTTCATCTAATAGTGAAATCCACCACTGCTAAGCTCATCTCAGCAAACTTGGGGTGAATTATTGGCAGAAAGTAACTGTCTTGTAGCAGTGGCCATCTGGAAATGCCTATGGCAGTATAGCTATGAAGGATGAAGAATTCCATTCCCATATAAAACTCCTAAGTCCAACATTTTCATTTGAGAGAGCAGCCACACAACAGTTACCACTGTTGCAAACCACTGCAGTGATTCAGATGCTTTGAGGTAAGCAGTGTGAAGACTAAGTGGGTAGAAAATGGCTGAGGAGTATGTGTGCAAGGAAACCTTTAAAGCAATCTTTGTTGGAAGACTGAGCAATATTCTGCTTATTAACGTAGATTGGAATTTCCTGCTAGCTGCGAATAATGCAAAGGTCATTCACTAGCTGCAAGCAAACAGCGTGTGGTTGATTCTAAAATGAGTTAATCTCTAGCATTGCCATTTCTTTTCCCTGCATTTCTAGTTCTCCACTTTAGGCGTGGGAATCCTATTAAAGATAGCACAGGATCATAAGAAAATCCACTTTTTTTCCTCCTCTCTGTAAGCTTCTGTAAACAATTGCAGTTGAGATAGCTAGGTGTCTGTTGCCTACCATATGGCCAGGGTATTATGACCCTAGAATGCTTTCCACAGGCTCAGTGGCATGATTTTAACTCTCAGATGGCTTAGTTATCTTTTCCTCCCAGTCAGCTGGAGTCTGCTAGCACAATGTTATCTGCAACCATTCTGCATTGATTTTTTTTTTTTTTTAATTATCTTTCATTTATTTGTAAGTTTTTCCTCTTATCTCTGAATAGTGGCCTCAGAAAAGCTTCAGTTTCTTTTTGCTGATGAACTGATAGCCTGTTCATGTGGTGACATAGCAGCAAAGCCTGCCTGGAGGTGGGAAAACTGTCAGAGCATACCTCGGGTAGAAAGGAGGACAACAGCATGGCCAGGCATAAAACTGACCCTGTGTTAGCTGATGTGCAAGGCTGATGCAACTTCCCAAAAAATACAGCTCTGGAGAACACTTGCCTCTTGCTATAGAGGATGTTGCAGAAAGGTTTTGTTAACCTGACAGCTCTATAAAATACACTGCTTCAGAGCAGACACGTGTCTTGAGACAGATGGTTGATCCTTTGTCTGCAGTGGTCATTTGTATGGCAGAGAGGACGTGATGCCTCGAAGGACTGTGGCCAGCTGAAAATACAGGAGGAACTTGAGTGAGTGAGGAAACTGTGCTGTGCAGGTAGAATAGACAAAATCCTCTTCTTGGTTTATAGTAGACCAAATCCTAGCATCACTGGCAGATGCTAGTTGGCGTGATACATATCACAGATCATGGATGGCCTGTCAGTTACTGTTCTGAGTGTATGAGTGCTGTGTGTCTGAGCCTGAGGTGGGATGTAGGCACCTCCAATCTGTAGGTGGATCAGACTGCTTTGCATGTTCTACCAGTGCCTGCTGTGGGCAGAGCTGTCTTAAGGCAGATACAAACACAGCAAGGTGTACAGGACATTGTTTTCAACACACAGCTAGTCATATCATAACAAAAGTGTTTTATAAGAGAGAGCCTGTTTTCTGGAAACCTGTGTGGCTGGGAGAAATGTAATCTGGAATGCCCTGCATCCTGTGTGAGTGCTGTGAACACTGGCACCCCAGTAGAGAGAGCTTACAAAGCCATGCTATGCAGAAGCCCCAGTCGTCTTCCCTTTTTCTTCAGCTTGTCCATCATAGAGAGCTCTTCATGCTCTGATATACCAAAGGAAGAGAAAGATGTTACATCTTAGATGTTACATTCTCTTCTCATTATCTTGTTTTGACAATGGTAAGTGTACTTAGCAAGATAGCAGAAGCTCTCTGTAAAACACTTTGCGGAAACACTATTGTGAATCTCAACTGGTGCTATTGAAATAAAAGGTTTTTCTTCAGGTTTCCATGGTGGACTGTGAGCAGAATGTGGTCAAGTGTGGAAAACTCTACACTGATGTAAGCTACAAACCAGAAGAGCAAGCATCAACAATGTGCCTGCTTCTGCAGAGCATCCAAAAAATGGCAGCAACAGGAAAGGAAAGCCCCCCAAGCCATGTCCTTATGCTCACTGAACTTTTATGCAGCTGACCAGCATGACCCACATCTCACTGTTGGCGTGTGGCTGGCTAACAGCCGTGTGTGCACAAGGAGGACGGGAGGTGGTTGGCTGTCAGCACAGCTCATAGCAATGCAGCGAGGTAATTCTGCAGACAGGTGGAACTTCTCAGAAGAGGTGATGTCTAGTCTTGTATTTATGTTCAGCTCTTTTTTTTCCAGTAGATGCCAGTGATAGTTGTAAAGCATTATCTTGGGGAGGATTTATCTGTATCACCCATGTCTTTCAGGATGCTTGCAGCAACATCCAGACTGTGCTAGCAGGAGAAGAAAAGAATCTGTAGAAGAACTGATGTATGGTTCTTACTTAAATATTCTGGAAAGGCAATCATAACCTTGTAAATTTTAAAGCAAAAATAACTTGCATTGATACAGGGCAGAAAACGCAGCAGTCTGAAATGCTTGCTAGTCAACATTGCTCCATAACATCCAGTTTGGAAGCAACAGTGAAAAAGGGTTACGTGTTAATATCCATAAAGCTAAAGAAAACTTTGCTTTTCATTAAGCCACCTATTTATGTGTCTTCTTGGAACAGAATGGCTCTTGACTTTCTTGAATTCAAGCTCCCTATCTTCCTGTGTCTTCCCTCATGTGGTTTTGTCAAGGAGGAAAATGATAGAGTCAGAATTGATGAGATGGTAGAAAACCTCTGGCATTTAACTGCCTGTTCCAGTCCTGCAAAGGCAATAACCAAGAATAATTACAATGCAGTTGTTATTTGGACAGAAAACAACAGATTTTCAGGAAGACCAAATTCTGCTGAACTACTAGCTGCGGAAGAAAGCCATTGGCCATCCTCCAGGCTGGTGAAGTTGCTATTCCTTGCTAGCAATAGACCTGTTTTCACAGGTTAGCATTTGCTTGGAGGGACTGCATGGCTCTGTAGGATGGCCAGCTTTGCCCCGAGCATGACAGGCGCTATCAGTCACCTCTAGGGGAGACTGGAGTGCTGCTGGCATCTCTGAAGGGTCTGGAGAGTTAGGATTGGCTGGGGCCGTGGAGTGGCTAAAGGTGTATCTTGAGCATCTACAAGCAGTAGCTGCCAGGCTACAGTGGCATGTGCCAGTGCACAGCATTTGTGGGGTTTCCCTCCCATCCCCCAAAATCTACTGATAAACCCATTCACACCTCATGCATGGGAAATTGGGACAAGTTTCCATTGTTACCTTGTATTAAATGCCTGGGAATGGAATACAAACAACTCTTCTCACTCCTACAGGAAAACTCTTAGGAACACCCAGATACTCTGCTGTCTCAGGTTTATTCAGACTATTCCTGCATAGTTTCTCTCTTCCCTGTTTCTTACTGTATCCATGAATCACTCTTTGGCCTGTCATGGTTTATTTTTACAGCACACTGAAAGGTGTAACAGGGAACTTAAAAACATGCTGGGGGGAAGCCACCTGAAATAGCAAATGTTTCTAATTATGAAGTTAAAGCTACCTTTCTAAGCTATTTGCTTCTTTATTACACCTTGAACAGCCTGAAAATGTACTTGGCTACAATTAGACTCACAGATACAATAGGTGAATTGTAAATGAAATCCATCCAGTGGAAAATTACACTATTAGCCTGGAGCAGTAGTCCTAATCTTTACGGTGCTGCACAGCCTACACATCCAGTAATGTTGCCTGAGTCCATAAAGTTGAGAGGACAGTCTCTTAAAAGCAGAACAGTTTAGTTTAAAAAAAATAGTCGTTACTACATTAATTTGTTTCTTTATTTTTGAACATTCCCAGGCCTTTCCACGTTAGTCTGGTTTTAATAGAAAATAATTTATTTCTGCCTTACCAAGATACATCAAGCAATGTTTCTGAAAGGACTACATTTAATTAGTTTCAGTCATGGCTTTGGTACCTGAGGGGTAAAAATATATATATTTAGATTTCTGTACAGAGAAGGGTAATAGTACTTGTAATTTAAAGTCTTTGTGTTCCACAGTTGTGCTTGGATCTTAATCACTTTCCTTATGCAGAGTTGTATGCTGATGGTCCAAGTTCGCTGCTTTGTCAGAATGCTTTACTGACTGTACTAATTAAAGACTGTGGTGCACACCTTCAGCCATCACCAATTTGTTGCAGTGTTCATGGAGGAACAAGAGTGGCAATGTCACAGCTGGCACAGGAACGGGCAGGGACTGGGGCCTTGTGCATCTGGATTTAAGGTATTGGGGCACAGTTCAGAACTATCTGAAGCTGGTGTGTCCTAGCTCCTGAAGAGAAGTTGTCACGCTAGCTAAGATTGACATCTGGAGCCAGTGGTCTGAATACAGCCCCTTCTTCATATTGCTGCACTAGGAGCCAAGAGCATTTCAGGTACTGTTAGAGATGGTGTGAATAGGGTCTTCAGTAATTACGTTAGCTGGCTTGGGCACAGGACATTAAAACTGAACAGCTATACCACAAATAATATTCAAGGGTCTATCATCATTAATCGATGGATAGCTTCTTGGGGAAGTATGCTTAACAGATGGGTCAATACCTTAATGCAGTGCTTGAATTATATGTTACAGGATACAGTATGTTAAATGAAATGCTTGAGTTGTAAGATGTAGAATACTGCTGGTGTGTTTGGAGTTGAAGTAGTCTGCTTTCTTGTTATCTTCTGGGAGAGAAGAGTTTGCCGGTGGCATCTCCATTGTATTTTTTTGAAATGCAACAAAAAGATATGGTTTCTTTGACCAACTCCTGAAACACTCCTTTAGATTTGTACTTCTTTAATTTATGGAGAACAGCTGTGGAATTGTTCCTCCAACAACACAAGTGAATCTCTTAACAGATGGTTTTTGCACTGACTGAGACAAAAGCAGCCTCTTCCATCCTGAGGTGGCATGTTTGTTGTTCTTAAATCCAGTTATCTCGACACCACTGAAGTAAGTTTTTGCTGTTTTCATTGCTCTGTAAGAATAGTGTTGCTCTAGTGCTTCTGCATTGAAGTCTTGCCCCACCCACCCTTTTTCTCCTAAAATAAAAGAAGTATTGACTATTGGCTTTCTCCTTAAATCTCAGCTCTGGTGCAACATGTTCAGCTAAAGAAATCAGAATGGAAATATAAAGTTCCTTCTGCTGGAAATGGTTTTATAAGGGAGATATTGAGTGTGGTTGTATCAAAGATGCTTCAGAACTTCAAACTGTCTTCCTTCTACTGCCTCCAGTGAGGAAAGCTTCTTTTAAAAAAAAAAATAAAAAAATTTTGGACCATGTAATTGTTTGCATATAAAATGCCAGGCTTACTCAAGTAACATTTAGTCTCCTCTTTCTGAAGCAGGGATGAGTCTTCGCATCACAGAGGTGTCCGTACTGTTACCTCACAGACTTTAACAGCTGTAGGAGTCTCATGCTTAGAGATGATTTTTTTTAACCTGCAATGTATCCGTGACAGTCATCCCAAATATGACACGAGACACGCCAACACCCTCCCTCTGGTGTGACAGCAGAATCCGTGAATCAGCACAGCCCAGCTGCACTGGCATCGAGGAGCACTATCCTGCCTTTGCGGGCCAGCAGATACAACAGTGGCTCCAGCAGTAAGCTCTGGGCTGCACACATGTATGAAAGGAGCAATTTTGCTACTTCCCAGCCTTGCTTCTTCCCTCTGAGGAGTGCAGCAACTGCTCAGGCACTGGGCTCGTGAGCACCGCAGGTTGGATGAGACGATCAGATGTTAAGGCAGCCAAGCTGCCAGAAAACCCACTCCTCCTTTCTTTCAAGGAAAAAGCAGCATGCCAGCCTGAACTGCCAGCTGAAGTGTGCTGTTGTAAGTAGTGGAAGAGATGCAAAACATACTGCGAGCAAATGTCATGGATTCGTGGGTGAATAAGTTGTCGGTCTTGGAGTTGGTTGTGCATGAGGGACAAATGCATTGCGTTTGTAGTGTGAGGCTCATCTGAACAGCCGAAATCTTGAATCAGGGCATCATTATAGACTCTTCTGTGCTCACTTGCCCCTACTAGTTTGTGTTCTCTGAGCAAATGTGATTGGAAAGTGATATTAGCAGTCATTTCCAGGCAGAATTCTCAAGGAGTCACACTAGGAAGAAGCAAGGACATCCTGGTGTGGCTCAGTAAGAAACCCTTTTAGCTGGGCTGGAATCTTCTCCCATGAAAAAAAATGCTTTCACTGTACTAACTGCCTTCCATAAACTCTGTTGATGGTACAAGACCTAGGCTTCTTCTGGGGGCCTCTGTGGAAAGATGTTCTTCAGGAGAAGCCATATAGTATAGCTGTTGTTGGTTGTGGGAGTTCAGACAGTGAGGAGTTAAACTCAAGTATGGGGAGAATGCATCTTCAGCATCTGTGATATCTGTGAGATATCTTGGCTCTGTAGAAACCACAGCACTAGCTCCTGTTCTGCAGGGTGTACTTTTTCTAATTCTGAATTTAAAATGTGGCATGTTTAATGCAATTGAACACCCACTGGCATGGTGGAAATAGAGAACAATTACCGCAATGTTCATGCAGGATGAGCAGGAACGTCTGAGTTCAAGGTACTGGGCATAATTGTAACTGAAAATGTGTTTGGCGTGGTATCCTATATAATTAAGATGCCACACATTGTCTCTTTTTGCATGGGTGCATGTGTCACTGTCAGCACCTCAGGATTATCATGGGCTGACAGAAGCCGACAACTACCTCTGTAATTTGCTTGATGTAAAAGCTGGATCTGAGAACTAGTAGCTCAAACTGGAGTTCAGTCATACAGATGTTCTTAGATACTTACCAGAGTCACAAATTCCCTGAATCCTGCCCTGTTATAGCTGGGGAAGTAGTTATATTTGAAAGGCCCTTGGAGCAGCCCTAACCTACACTGTTTGTGCAATTTAATATCCATTTCTGCTCAAAGCAATTCTACAGGGATTATACATAGTGTAAAAGCAGAATAATTTAATTTTGCTATGTTAAAGTCTATTAGTTCCTACAAACAGGAAATAGTTCACAGCTTCTTTATAACTCTAAAATGACTGAGGTGGGAAACTGAAGTGAATTACCTTTCCCTGTGTAAGCATTCATGTTGACTACTGCTCTGCTTCACATATTTGGAAATACTGCAGAGGTAGAAACATCAGAAACAGATAAGGGATAGTGTAGATGTACGTATCTACCCTATGACTAGGGAGTCTTAATGTCATTCTTAGCATGTGAAATTTATTCTAGTGGCACACAGATTGCAATTAACTTGATCCATCTAGGACAGATGAACCACATGAGTTGCTCTGGGTGTTTTGTGGCCACAACCCTATTTCTGTCTCTGTGACCCTGCTCTGGTGGGCTCAGGCCACCTCATTGTGCTGATCTGGGATTGCCCCAAGGTTCTGCGGCCACAGTACACAAACTTTTGCCATGATGCTGGGTTTCCAGACACTGATCCTGTAACTTAGATGGAAAATGTTGTTTTGGAGGCAAAATAGCAATGAGATGGAGTTTTACTTAATCATTACAGAGGCGGAGAAGAGTTCAAATGGTAATGGAACCAGTTTCAACTGAGAGCAACCAAGTTGTGTCAGGCTGGAGCACAGGTACAAGCAGCCAGATAGCTGGCTGTTACAGGGGAGCTGGGGCGTCTCACCCCTCAATGATCATATTATCTCCACATGAGACCCTCTTTGAGACTAATGGGCTCCCAGCTATGGGCCATGAGCTACTTAAGGGTGAAAATGAAAGGTCTGGGAATAAGGAAAAGGAGATGGTGAGAGCCAAAAAGAGTGTGTGAAAGAGATGTAAGGAGCCAGGGAACCTAAAATTGTGTTCTGAGATGGCTGCACTTAGCTTACAGGCTAATCATTATGATTTGTGTCATCAGTACATTATGTGATTAGGCATTGTAATGGTCCAGGACTCTGCTGCAGCTTTTGAAGGTCGTTACGACGCACTTTAGGTATCTTGTGTTTGTACAACACGAGCTTCAGCTTGGGTAGATCTGTATGCAGTGAAGTATGCTGAAGATCTGCCCAGGGGTTAGGCTCTATGTAGATGAGCTTTTTAAAACGCAAGTTCCATCTAAAGCATCAGAAGCTCTCTCAGCACTGGTGCTGAGGGCAGGCACCTAATGAGACTGCTTTAGTATGGCTCTAACATACATAATAGGTAGCAGTTGAAAAGACAATCCATCTTTCAAGGTTTAAGCAGCACATTCTGAAAGTGCCTCAACTAACAGCTAATGACAAGATTTCTTCAGTGCTTCTCTCGTTATCTTGTATAGCCAGATAATGAGAATGATCATCCAGAGGGACTCCAATTTATTTACCATTTTTTATTTCATTGGGAGGCTTCTGGATATTTGAGTCAGTAACATTCCTGATTTGTGATTTTCCATAAGGAGAGTACCTGAGTTCAGCTTACATCTATCGATGTTTTTAAGATGTACATTTCAGATAGCTTTTTCCAGCAGCGCACATGTTGCAAACATTAAATAAATTCACAGTTGCTTCTACCCCACAAAAGATGGAACTAGTAAGTAATGAAAACAGTATTTCTTTCCCATGTCTGTCACCTTGATGATAATGGAGTTTAAGATATATCTGCAAAAGGCTGTTTCAACTAAATATCTCATGACCACCAGTATTTGAGAAGAGAATAACGAGCTGGAAGTGCTTCTGTGTCCACTCACAGTGTTAATTGAAAGCTGTGAAGACAAGGAGATAGAAACAGTCTCAAGGGACTTTTCATACAGAAACTTCTTGTGAACCATCTCTCCTGTATCTGAATGTATTTTCTAAGTCATCCTCATTAAGCTAAAAATTTTCAGTGCTAATGAGAAGTCTTCTTAATGCTTCTCCATGTATTAATTCTATAGGCAACTTACAGACCAAATTGAAACCCTCCTGAGAGACCCCATTGTTATGTTTTGTTGACTTGTTTCAAGTCTCCAGTTCTCATACACAGCAAATAATAGACACAAAAGTGAACCTGGCCTCAACATGTACAACTGAGAAGGTACATTAGGGGAAGATGCTGAGGGAAGTTGTGCATTTTTCATTCTCTTTTTAAGCTTTTGTGTTGCTTTTACCCTTTTTAATTGTGATCTCGTTAAATAAATGAAACTTGCAGGGAGTGGAAATTGTCAGATGTGACAGATTGGTAGAGGCTACTCTTTACATTGATCAGGGATGTGTGACATAATTGAAACATGGGGGAGCTCTGTCTGAATGACAGTAGTTTGGATGATAATGAGAAAGGAGTAAGTTCCTGAGGAAAATTAACCGAGCAAAGCACATGAAGCCATTCACAAGGCAATTCTGGAAAAAGAAGATGATAGGAAAAAGAAACAAGCCTGCGTACTGAGCCCAACCTTTGAAATGTCTGGGGAACAGTATGGCCTGTGAGACTTATGATTTGTTTATGTAATTTTCTGCTTAATATCAAAAACTTGCAGGAAAGGAACCACTTTTCAGGACTATAATACAGTCTCCTGACCACTTTCTTGCCCCTGCAGTGTCGTTTGAAGTGTAATATTGGTAATTCTTTCTAGTGTGTGCTATCAAGTGTATTCAGTAGAAATGCATTTATGAAAATGCTCTTATCTCAGAGGACAGAACTGTGGAGGAGGACCCAGCTCTCCTGCTTTTGTGTTGAACAGCTTCACCTCTCTGGATCTCAGCTTACACGAATATAAAATGGAGATGATTCAGACACGTCTTTCAAAAACACTCTGAAAGATTAAAAGGAGAATAGAAGAACTGAGACACAGCAAAAAGAACTTTGTGTCACTGCAGGGAACATAAAGGAATCTATCTGGGCAGTGTGGTGACAGAGACAAAGAGGCAAACAAAAGTTCAGGAAGATGAAAATGCTGCAGAAAGCAGATAAAATACAGTGAGGCCGTTCTAGATCAGTAGCATGGTGCCTGGGACATTGCATGTATTTCTGATCACCCACCTTGAAAAGGACGTTGTAGAACCAGAAAGAGTTGTTAGAAAGAGAGAGTGAAAATAGTGGGACTGGTTCTTCTTGAGGAAGCAAATAATAGAAGGCATGCTAAGATGAAGAAAATAATCAAAGAGGTAGAAAAAGGAGGTAAGGGGTTAGTGGGTACTCGGACTCCTACTCCAAAGCAGAACTTAGTGAGGCTGAACAACACATTCCACGGCTGATTTAGTGGGGTGTGAAGCTGCAATGCAAATCCATTCCTATAGCTTATGGACCAACCGGCACAAGGTTCCACCTGATGGGGAGAGGTTATGGATATGGAGAGTGCCTGAGCTACATACAAGCTGCCAAATTAAGCCCGCAGAAAAACTCCACAGCCATGATTTGGACCTTGGGCACTATGAGTAACATATCGTCTTATGACTGAAGACCATTTTTCTCTGTTTAGGCAGACAAGGTTCATTCCGCTCACAAGCAATGTTGTTTTTCTCTATTTTGCTGAAGTCTCACTGCACCTGTCAGGTGTCTAGGTGTTGTTTACAGCAGGTAAAATTATCCCAGAAAGCCTAGTCAGTCATTTTGTGGGCTGCTCTGTGCTGTTTGGCAGGACACACAGTGCCTGACCACTTATCAGAGCCTATCTGTGCAGCCCTCCTGCTGGGTGAGGGGCTGGATTATTCAGCTCACAAGATCCCTTGGCCCTTTCCAAATCCCTTCCCTCTCTCATGATTTTGAAGCTGGATGGATAAGTCTTTAAACAGATAGTGATTCAGGCCAGAACATCATTTGGGGCTTTTCAGCACAATATACCTATTTTGCCTGATGACTTTTTTTTTTCTTTTTAATCCCTGATTCATAGCTTTTCACCTATTCACAGCACATCTCCCACTCACTTTCGTAGCAGTTGTAAGCAGTCAGCAAATCATACCCCAGGGCTATGAGCCAAGAGCCCAGCAAAGGATAGAGACCTTATTAGTGACCCTTTGTGGGAAATCTGGTTTAAGAGACTTGGCACGTTTCATGTAAGAGCTCAGAAGTAAAGGAACCTGTTCCCTAGGACAGCCCTGGGTTGTGTATAAGGAGGAGATCATCTTTCCTCCAGTACACTGTGCTCCCCTGTTCAATCTGTGACTTGCAAATTGTGCAAGAAATCACATACTCAGGCATCTCTTCCTTGGTTGCTTAACCCTGATTCATCTACAGCATGTCCCCCTGAATTACCAAGGAAAAAAAGGATACGTGAGTGTGTAATCAAAGGCTTTTGTAGCACATAGTTGCAGGGACTCAAGACTGCAGCAGCTCTATTCCAGAGGTTGTCTAACCAGCCTTGCTGTTTTGTAATGTCAGTTCTCAGCAGTTTCAACAGAGGGAAATGGGTTGTAAAGCAAGTCCAGCGCGGCCTGGCACAGCAGCACCAGCATGGCTTGAGGCTGTTGGAGCGCTCAGCTGTGTGCCACCAGGCCACAGGGACAGTTAGCTTCCTAAATCCTGTTGATTCCTCACCGTTTCAGGAAGGTTTTGGAGCTTAGCACAAAGGTAGTCAGGGACTCACTGGGGAAATAACAGCCAGTGGTAGGTTCGCTGTCCCCATCCTGCCTCTTGCTTGTCTTCTTAGACCTATTTGTCCAGGAACATCCTTCAGCCCCTCTTGGTTACCCATCACCTCCACTTCCCCCATCTCTTTCCAGTCTAGTTTGTCTTCCTCCCAGCAAACTGTCTCTCCTCCTGCATGATGTCCTCATCGTTCCCCTGCCCTCATCAGCCTCAGGCTGCAGTTGCTGAGAGCAATGCCACCCAGCAGGGAGGGCCGAAGGTGGCAAAACATATTCCCAGCACAGTACTCCAACAAAAAATTATGTATTAAATTATATTTAAATATACTTAAAATATATACATACACTGTCCCATGTGCAAAATTTTGGCCCAGTTAATAGACATTTGGCAAATGAAAATAACCTGTCAAAATTAAAAGATGTGGGTGGTTACACTCAGTGAGCAAAGCAGGCAAAACCTGGTATCTCACAGCAGCTTGCTTCCAGCAGAGCCTCCACAAGCCCCGTGCAGGGCTTTAGGGCAAAAAGAGCAGCAGCCCAGAAAGAGCTGTGCAAGCAGCAGGAGCCAAGGAGCGTGTGTCTGAGCCCATCCCCAGGAGTGCCGATGGCTTCAGTTACCCTTTCATCTCCCTTTCTAGCTAAACAGCTTCCTCCCAGCGCTGGGGAAGGGAATCTCACTTTGCTTTTTGTGTGTGCAAGGATCTTCCTTGACCTCCTGGTCCCGCCTCGTGCAGTGTTTCCTCTGCAATCTGCCGCATCGCCTCGAAGGGGGCCCAGGGACAGATGGCTTGATTTAGACTGGTAAAGGGGCTGCCTTCAAAGGAGAAGCGAGGCGGAAGCTGTCTGGAGTGATATCTCTTTCTGGCAAAGTCAATGGGAGGTGAGGAGATGAGCTGAGAGCGGATGGAGACCAGCTCCATTGCAGGGAGCATGAAGAAAAAGAAACCACCCTTTAAAAATGCTAAATGGTGTCTGCTTGCCTTTATTTCAAACAGTTCCTGCCAGGCTGGGTTAACTTCAATATTTAAGGCATGCTCTGGTCCCTGTTCAGTCCACTGCACTATGTGAAAGATAACAGTGCTAAGTATCTTCAGTTGCTCTCGAGGGATGGTCAGGAATGTGGCTGGCATTTTGCATGCCACTGGCTGGAAGCTCTGTGTGGTAAAACCCCTTCCATGCTTGTCGCTTCCCATCTGCAGCCTCTGGCAGCACTGCGGCTGTCGAGCACCTTGCTGAGCCCAGCTCCGGCTGCAGCACTGGGCTGGCATGCTGTCTTGGCCCTTTGCAGCGAATAAACTGCAGTCCTGCAATAAGCAAAGGAAACGTAAGCCAGCTTAATGCCACCAGTTTCAATAGGCGAGGAGATGAGAGCTGACAATTCTGGGAGTAAAAGTAGGTTTTTCTTTAGGGATCTTAATTTTGCACTTCTTCAGGATTTTTTTCTGCCCTTTGGAGACAGAATAATTTATCAGCTATGTTCATAAAAATCAGCAATTTCCCTCTAAGTTGGCTCCTGTGCCTTCATCTCAGCTTCCCTGGTTAGTCACATAAGGAGGATACCTCTAATACAAATCTGTCGGGAGAGCTGAGCCAAACAGTGTTTTATCAGAGGAGAATCTGTATCCCCTGGCTGCTACTCCGTAATGGAGATTCAGGTGTGGGGGTGAGGTGGGCTCTTGTTTTAACAGCTGAAATGTTTTGTGCCCTCGGAATTTCTTGTGTGCGGCTCGAGAGCTGTGCTGAGGTAGAGCTGCTGGAGATCTGCCTCGGCTTTCAGATCCCTGCCCCACAGTCGTGCCGTGCTGCTGCTTCTGCTGCTGTTTGTGGGGCTATTTCTGTCACAGGCTTGGCTAAACAGAAACCCTCTCCTTATAAATATGGAAATCTGATGACTGAGCTCTCCATCTCTTGGGACAAGCTCAAAGCACTGTGCTAAAGAGAAAAAGGCTGCTGAGCACTCTGCTCGGCAGCTTTGTTTTCTGTACTAGTGGAAAGAAAAGAGGTTTTTCATGCTAGGATCTACCATTACTGGCTGGGTCAGTGACCTCTTGGGCCATGCTCAGGACAATGTGCTGAAGGCTTTGAAATAAAGAGTGGTGAGATGAGGACAAGAGCAGTCCTTGCCTGTGCTGCCCTCTCAGACTCATTGCTGTTACCCACCACACTCCTGGCTGAGAATTCAGCCTGGGTTATGGGGCCAGGCACAGCGCTGGGGGGAATGAGATGGGGGTAAGAGTTGGCTGAGTCCCCTGCTCGGGGTGGGCTGGTGGCCACCACTGAGATCTCGTCCTGTCTGCAGCCTAAGAAGTGTGCTTGGACAGTGAGCTTTGGGCAGCTGTTTAACTTCTGGGTCACACTGGAAGAGCCTAGGTTTTTAGGTTTCTTAAGTAGTTTTGAATGTCACTGGGCATCCATTATTCCTTAGAAATCTCTTAAAATTCCCCCCCTGGAGCAGTGGGTCTCCACACTGCTCCTGCAGGGCTGTGTTTGGATCCTGCTTTGCAGCCTACCACCTTTCTTTGGTTTTCTCAGTGTCTCTCTACCCTGGGATCCAAAGTAGCTTTGGTGCTGGTCAAATACACAGGTATTTGCTCTTCCCTCAGCATCCTGACTGCCTGCATTTTCTACAGCTTCCCTGGAAAACAGGGAGCTGAGCCCTTGGGGTTTGCCTCCAGGTGAATTTAACTTTTCCTGGGCCAGTTTTGGCTGAGTAGTTAAAGGGAGATATGATGATTCCCTGCTGAAAACCCTCTCTATGTCCCTTCTTGTTAATTATGAGTGTAGGCTGAATAGACTGGAGGTGTACAAATTCAGCTTGTTAACGCAGCAAGCAGCCTGCCCAGGGTGCCTTGGGTTGATGAGAGTAGATCTGGCAAACACAGAGTAGGTGTGCACTAAAGACATCCTGTAGCTTAGGCACGAATCCAGAGGCTGACAAAAAGTTCTGCAGTTCTCACACATGGTTTTCCCTCTAGAAGAGCCTGACATCCAGATGACAGTCAGCAGTATGGGAGGGGGGGTCGCAACATTGAGTTGAGACCTCAGGCAAGGAGCCTGCACAGCCCTCTGGGAGAGTGGGGATTTACTAGGGGCAGGAGCGTGGCAGGATGAAGAATGATTGCTGGAGAAGAAGTGAACAGGAGGAGCAATCAAACAGCTCAGAAAAAAAATTTAAGGAAATGGATTAAAGGTGCCAGGGGTATTCCCAGAGCAAAAAGCAAGACCTCATTCACCTTAGATGTATACAAGTTGAACATGTGAAAATCAGCTGATCAGCTGCCTTTCTATGAAAAAATGTCCTGACTGCTAACTGGAGAAGAATAGGTGGCCCCAGAGGTATGCTAGTAATAACTGTGACATTGAACCACTGATTGGAGCCCTTGGTCTGTGAAAGGCATGGATGTGGAGCCAGTGCAGCCTTTTCCTGCTATTGTTCTTATTTCTGGAGGCTCTGGAAGCCTAGTGACATGGCATTTGCCATGCTGAATCCAGTCCATGGCCTATGAAAGTGACTATCCAATCTTCAGGATGTTGGAGGGAACTTACATAGCTGGAACAAGGCTCTCCTACTGTCATATGTATTGTGCTGGGACATTTTTGTCAGAATATATCATCACTGCAGTACCTGCGAGAAGCAGCCAAAATTTTTAGTGTTTCCTTCAGGCAAGCTTTGGTCTCATTTTTCATGTACAGCTGGAATAGCCTAGCTGTGTGCAGAGAGGCCAGGGGCAAGACAGGATCTGTAGGCTGTTCTGTATTTATCCATGACACTGCTTGTCTTGCATGTTCTCAGCCATTTTCTCTGGGTGTTAGGGCTGTCCTTGGGAAGGAGGCACAGATCATCTCTGTTGGAAAGTTTTTTTTAAACACAGTTTTGCTGTTGATGAAGCTTCATTAAAGCCTTGAAGGAACAGAGATGGGGCATGCCTTTGAAAGAAGCTCTCTTCTCACCAGTAAGCATGAATTCAGACACGGAAAGTTCATGCAGTGCTACCTTAGGGGCAGCACTGGGACTGAGTACTGCAATTTTCTTTAGGATGAGCCAGTAGGAGCCCAGGCTCCTATTCCTGTCCGGAGCTTCCAAACATACCATAACCTTGGCTCTGACACATGCCTCAATTTTTAATCATTTTGAAGATATCCTCCTTCAAGAGTTGTGTTTAAAAAAGCAATTGTAAAGTTGCTTGTGGGAAGTTGAGATCTTGGCCACACGCCAGCTGCTAAACTGACTCTGTTACAACAGCTATACCAAGGAATTTATGGTGCTTTATTACGTGAAATAATCACATGCCTGGTTGTGGATGTATAGTCAGAGGTAAAAAGCAACAGGTGTAATGCCTGTATGTGTCTAACCTTTATTACAGACAAAATGTTTTGGTATTGAGGCATCCTGAAAACATACCTCAGTTAATAGCTGGTTTTAAATAGTTATTGTACACCAGCCACTTGTCAAGTGCTGCAGGCAGTGGGGAGTGCAATGTGGCATTTCTCTAATTTGCAATGTTAATGATCCAATTTAAGTCATGTAAAGTTAGCACAAGATACCAAAGCTATAAATGCATGTGATAATAGGGATGGCTGGTGCTTGTGTGTGAAAAGAGCCTGGAGGGAAATACGGTGTTAAATATACTCTGTCATGATTGAAAGGAAAAGACCGGGGGCTGCTTGTGCTGCTGGTTTCTCTGAGGGAAATCTAACAGAAATCATGTAATTACTCCCATTTCTCTTCCTTGTCCCTCAGTTGCTTTCCCAAAGCATTTGTCTACTTACAGAGTTGGTGCTTCCTCTGTTACTGTGGACTCCCAGGATTAGTCACACATCATCATCTAAAAAAAGGGACACTCTTCCCTGTGCTGCAGATGTCATTTCTGATTAGGAAAAGAGACATTTGAACCATCTTGTTCACTTTCCACTGCTTACGCCTTTCTGCTTGTTGCATTTTGTTCAGCTTCATTGTGTAAATCAGGCAGTCCCTTTGTGGCCAGGGTTTCCAGGGAGCTTTTCAACAAGCACTGCAGCACAGGAAGGCAGATTGGTGCTTCTGGACCCATTTTAAACAAAGCAAAGACCAGCAATCCACCAGCTCGCAATGGTGGATTGAGCTTCACTTACTGCAAAGGAGAAAGTAAAGTCAGTGCAGTTTTGGTTCAGCTTAATTAATAGGACTTGAGGTTTTAATCATGGAGCAATATTAACACTGCAGGCTTTTCAAGCTGCTGAAAAAAATAGCATCAAATACTGGTTTGTCTTATAATTATAAACTAATCGTGTTTTAAACTTGCATCCTGTAGTGGATATTGCAGGCCTATTTGTTAGTCTTAACTAAGATTTATTCAGCAGTTGCTCAGAAAAGAAAAACAGCAGTGCTGTAACTGGTGCATTGGCAGAGCTAGCAGAATGTCAATAAACAGTTGTTGTTTATTGCTTTTTTGAAAGTGAGTCAGTAGTTATCAGAGTTTATTTCAGTGCATCAGTCACTGTGTCACCAAAATGCCACTTGTTTTCCCTAGGTGCAGTGGCTATTGCTAAGACAAGTGGTTAGTGGCTTGGGTTTAGCAGGGTGCCAACGCAGGTGAAAAATGGTGACCATGACATCCTGGGAACCTTCTGTTCTGGTCACTGTGTGAGTATAGGGTGAGTTCCTTCAACATTTGAGACTTAGAAAAAAAACATTTTTCCCTAGCTCACCCAGAGAGAAGTGGCTGTTAGAAGTGGTTAAGGAAGTTAGGATAACCTCTCATTCCCAGGGTAAACTGGTGTTCTGCATAACTGAATATGGCTTAGAAGCAGGCTCCTCTCCTCTTCAGAAGAATGTGGGAATGAGTTGATCCTCCTCCTGTATTCCCTTTTGCATAAATACAAGTTCTGCCATTGCTTACGCTGTCATTTAGAGATTCCAGGGCCATAGTAACTACTCCTACCATGCTGTGTTTTGCTCCTTCCTAACCAAACATTTGGTTTATGATTTTTTCTGTAATTTTATACTGACCTTCCTGGACCTCTGGTTCAAATCAAGAGGACAGTTGCTATGTTTTCCTGTTTCATGTTCCATATGTGTGAGAAACCCCTAGAATTTGACAACTTTTCCAAACCCTGCTTTAGAATCTGGAGTTGTAGTATTGCTTGAACCCTTTCCTGCCACTTAAGTCATCTCACTATTACTCAGTTGGATTGTTGCTCCGCATGTATTAAATGTTCCACAAGAAAAAAAAATCTTGTCTTCAAATGTGTGACTGCAGCCAAGACCCACAGGTTGCTGGCAATGAAGATGAGTCAACATTCAGAAGGAAGAGGATAAAGAAGTTGAGCAAGACCAACAAATAGAGGTACCTAGGAGGGAGGGCTGAAAGGGACCTAAAAAGATCAGAGATCTTAGTGCCTTGCTCCAAATCCACGTTAAGCTGTTCTCAAACCAGATCAGCTCAACTTTCTACTCGACAAATATGTTTGAAACCTGTGCTTAAAATCCTCCAGTAATGGGAATTCCACAACTTCATCAGGCAAACGTGCAGTTCCTTAGTGTTACCGCTACACATTTCCCTGATATTTCTTTTAAACTTTACTGCAGCCTAAGGTAATTGTTTCTTGTTCTCTTGATCAGAAACATGAGAAAAAGACAGACTCTTTTTTTTTCTCTATGGCAGCCCATTCTGTATCTGAAGAGAGCTATTATTTGACTCCTTTTCCCCTTTCTTTTCTGAACAAAACCCATTCTTCTAGTGTTCCCAGACAGTTGTAGCTTCAAGCTTTCAGCCATAGGAGAGCTGAGGGGATTACATCTTTCTTGAATTGATGGGCTCCAAAACTGAATGTTTAAGCTGGAGCCCGAGGGATACAGAGCGCATGAGACTCTTTTGTGAGGTTTGCAGGTTACATTCCTGCCGTACATCCCTCTTTGACACCCTTCTCTTGCAGAACACACCATTACTGACCGTTGTTCAGCTTTACTCACTATAAATTTCACATCCTTTGTCCCTTCGCTTTTAGACAGATTACACAAAACTGCACACATCTCGCACAAGCCTAGTGGTTTTTTAAGCACTCTGCTATTACAGATACTTCATATTTATACTGTGGTGGTACCTAGAGGCCTCAGAGGTCTCTTGTCCAAAACACTGTGAGGTTGTGCTTTTGCATACCTGCCAGTGCATATCAGGGTCCTTTCTCCACTGCATCTCTCAGGATAACCTGGTGTGTTACACCTTGAGGCAGACTGAATATGCAAGTGTTATATCGTTTTCTGCTCTGAAGGCAGAGAGACTGAAGGCTTAGATATCTATTAGCAGGAGCAACATTCTAGCCTAGGAGTCTGGGGTGAAAGAGACAGAAACTTCTCAGTGACCTGAATGTAGGCCCTGCATTTGAGTGCATGTGGTTTGTTTCTTGCTTTTGTACTCACTAAGTCAATCTCTCATGCATAGAACATCTATCAAATTTTCAAGTTCAATGTTTGATGTAGAAAAGAATCAAAATAGTTGGGTTTGTCCTTTCCTTTTAGCATTTGTTTGCCTTTGTGTTCCACATGGGCACCTTCAGAAAGCAGGAGTCTCCTCAGCTGCGAGCACTCAGTGTAGGCTGTCACGCATGCTTGGTTCCAAGAGGTCCAACATCTTTAAGTTCAGAAGAAGACAGCAAACTTACCATATTGGAGTGAAACAAAGCATTCCTGAGCAGCCAGATTCACCTATTGATAGTCAGACCAATGTCTTATATATTGACTCTTTCCTTGAAATTGGACGGTGAGGGTGATCTTCCCCCTCTGCTTTCTCAAAAAGCAGAGCTGCTTTAATGATCACAGAATTCCCCACAGAGAGCAGAGTGATGAACTGTAAAAATGACTGATCTCAAGGGTTGGGAAGGGTAGGCACATAGAGACATCTCAGTTTCCATCTGTGTTGATTAGGGACACTTGAAGGCCATAGAAACTTCTCATCCATGTGCACTGGAGTCCCAGTGAAGTCACAAGGTGGAAAGCAGAGGTTTGTTAAGCTTGCAAGATGTTAACAGTGTTGACTGTGAAGGAAGGGAAAGGAAGCTACATTTCCAGAGGTGCCTCAAAGGTGTGTTTGTGCTCAGCTTCATTGTTCAGGGTATACTGCTGTAGTTTGACTTTTAGGGGTTATTTCACCCTATAGTCAGTGTGGGCTAGTGGGAGAGGCAGGCAGTAAGAGTAAAAAGACTGTTGACCTGGTACATTATGGAATGTCCTGTGTTTCACACTAAGTACTGCAGGGAGGGGAGTGAGGTGGAACAGAGAAAGAATAAAAACCCTGCTGAGCATGCCGTATTTTTAACCCAGTGATTTAAGTTTAAAATTTTTTCAGCTTCCTGTACCACAAAGGCTCACTGGAACTAATTTCTGATGTTCACACATGGCACATTGTACACACTGCAGGACACAGCTGTACCTAGCAGGAGTTCAGTTTTCAAGGTCCACTGTGTTGATCCTATAGAAGAAAAACAAACTAATAAGGAACTGCCCCACTGTTCAAATGCTGTGCTTCTCCATGCCCAATTAAGCTGTGAACATGTGGAGAGAAAACTTTGATTAAACTCTGGCTCCAGCCAAACTTTCGGGCAGTGGCCTATTTTATTGGGGGGGAAAAAAAAAAACAACCCTCAACACCAAAAATGTATTAAATTCCCAAAGCCATTTGCAGCCTATGCAGCCGCATCTCTGCACTTGCCTTCTGACTGGGAGTGCTGTGTGCTGCCCAGTCAGCAGGGATATTACATCATCTGGCCTGAGACCAGTCACACTACATTGCTGTGACGGACAGTGGGGTCTGAGCAATGTCTAAGGGAGGCTTTTAAAAAAACTCATAAAATTACAAAGTGAATTCCAGCAGCAAAAGCACACTCTGAATCTTATGCTCAGTCAAGGTATGCTCAGTCAGGGTTGTTGGAACCCTGTGTGTTGCTGCAGAACCTGTGAGAAGTGATGGACAGGCTGAGTGATGGTGCCAGGGACATGCTAGCAATGGGGATGCTGCCCCTGGCCTTTTGGTTCCATTTTGCAATCCAGAGGGAGTGGGCCTGGTCATGCACTGCAGCAGTGGAGGCTCCAGCTCATGAACTAGGTTTCAGCACAAAAAATGTCATGTCCCCGTGCGGACAAGCACAGAATGAGCCCACAATGCTCTCTCCCTGCTTCACTTTCTCCAGCGATCTGTGTGCCTCTGGGGTTGCCCAGCCTGGCAGCAGTACTGTAATATTAGATAGCTGTCAAAGGATGTTCCTTCCATGCATCTATCTCATTCTTTCCTGAGCCCCTTTTAGCATCCACTGTAGCCCATCAGTTGTTATCTGGAGTACTGAGTTTGTTTCCAGCTTCTGCTTGTTAACTGCCACCTGATATCCCATTCTTGTAGAAAATAAAGGCTGGCTGATCCCTGTTCACCTTCTCATCACACTCAGCATTACTTAGACTTCTCCCAGATCCCGCATCCATTGTCTCTTCCTGGCTGAAGAGTCCTGGTCTGTGCTATTCTGGTCTTCTCCTGGATTCTGTCATGTCTTCTTTGAGTGACAGGAGATAGTTATGGCTCATCATTTTCATTTATGAAGTTGGGATTTTTTTTCCCTCCATCTGCTACTTTTATCTTCATTTAATTTCAACAGTTGTATTTTTGCTATTCATCTACTTTATTTTATCATTCATTATGGTTATTAAAGATCTGGTATTCTTCATAAATGTAGAATTTTAGCCCAAGATCCATGTGATTCATCATTCATGTCTAATTGTGTTCTCCTGTAGTCTGGCTTGGTTGTTTACAGCTTGCTCTAACCTTTTTCTCCGTATCATTAAACTCCTACTACACTCCTCCTGGCAGCAGCTGCACTTTAGAGGAAGTTTCAGTATTATCTATTTTGTATCATTGAATGCAGAGTCTTATAAGCACCATCCATTTTAAGTACTGTCATAGGAAGTCTGGTGGATAGTGCGAGGGAGCAGAGTTTTGATAAAACATAATCGTACATCTGTTATTTGACCAGTTTCTATTAACATAGAGCCTAATTCAAGAATCGTATTTTACCTTGTAAGCACAGTGTATTAAAAAGAGCTAATGTGTTAAAAAGAGCAAAGAGAAAGTAGACACTGGGGAGGAGGAGCCACTGTTCACAGAGTCAGAGCATCACAGAGTGGCTGAGGTTGGCTGCGACCTCTGTGTCCGTCTGGTTCAATCCCTGCTCAGGGCGGGACACCCAGAGCAGGGTGCCCATGACCATGTTCAGGAGGCTTTTGGAGATCTGCAAGGAGACTCTACAACCTCTCTGGGCAACATGTGCCAACACTCCCATCACCTGCATAGCACAGAAGTGCTTCCTGACGGTCAGATGGAACATCTCATGTTCCAGTTTGTGCCCACTGCCTCTTGTCCTGGCACTGGGCACCATTTAAAAAGAGCCTGGTTCTGCCTTCTTTGAGCCCTTCCTTCAAGTATTTATAAACGTTGTTATGATTCCCCATCACCACCCAAGTCTCCTCCAGGCTAAGCGGTTCCAGCTCTCCCAGCCTCTCCTCACAGGAGCAATACTCAAGACCTTTAATCAAGTTGGTGGCCCTCCACTGGACTCTCTCCAGTATGCCCAGGTTTCTGATGTACTGCAGGGCCCAGAAGAGGACCTAGCACTCCAGGTGCTGAGTAGAGGGGATGGATCACCTCTCTTGACCTGCTGGCAATACTTTGACTAATGCATGCAAGAGTACTGTTAGCCTTCTTAGCAGCAAGGACACTCTGCTGACTCACGTTCAACTTGGTGTCCTTCAAGTAGGACTCATAGGTCCTTTTTTGCTAAGCTCACTGAGTGATTTCTTACTGAGAGTGATAGTCCCTTGCTTTGAAACTCACTGACCGGTTTGCAGTTGTCATGGCTTGCATTTTTATTAGAACATGTGTAAAAAATGTGAATTCCAGAAACCCAAAGATGGACAAAATTAATTAGTCAGTCTGGAGTAGTATTTACTTGTATTTATATTCTGATGCTTTGTTCCATTTCTATAAAGTGATGGTTTCTTCACATATTGGACCTAATAATAAATGTTTGTATTCCCTGTGCAGCTATACCCCTTATAGATAATTATTTATATACCCTATAAGTATGTATGTATATATATATATATACACACATATGCATGTTCAGCATAGTTTGTAGCTTCTAGGCGGGAACGCATTTGGAAAACAAGGCTGCTAAATAGCCATAGGCCCAATGGGTTTGAAATTTGCCACAAAGAACTTTAAATACCTGGGAGTTCTGTAAATTCTTTGATACCGCCTGGTGACTCCAGACAGCATAGGCGCTGTCCACTTGCCTCCTGTTGCCCCAGCACAGCAGCTCAGAGTCCCTGTCCTACTCTCTTCCCCAGGGGTCATTCCAAGTCTTTGGGAAGGATGAGGGTGGAGCATGGGAAAGGAAGGGTCATAGGAGCCAATGGAGCTGGGGCTCTCCCAGCCAACAGCAGGATGCTCAGAGAGCTAGGCAGTCTAGATGGAAATGGAGAGCCCCTGGTGCACCTCCAATGGATTTGGCCACGTCTAATGGCAGGCATGGTGTTGTGCCTGCCCAGCCCTGATGTAGGTGGATCCACGTCCATGAGCTCTTCACCCAGAGGTGGATCCACCTCTGTGGGCTCCACATCACCATCAGGAACATCAGCTTGCATCAGTTCCAGGTCAGTGCTGCTGCCATGAAGCCAGAGCTTCTTAGTGGGAGGAGGATCCTTCCTCCATAGTTTGAGGAAAATCCTCAATGCGTTCTACTGCCAGGTGGGCACACACTCTAATAACACTCCTCTTTAGTCAAAGTTCTCTGCTGTTAGAGGCCCAAGCTGCTCAGCAACTCATGTTCTAGCTGCAGGGTCCTCCCTGTTTCTAGTGTTCAGAATAGAAGACAATGACAGCAGGAGTCCATGGTAGTGTGGTTCTACTAGTGTCCCATGCTGACCAGAACATGGCTGTGTTGGGGCTTGGAAGCCAACTGCCTAAGAGCTGCCTTAGTTTTGAAAGAGGAGGAACGGTGCATATGGTTCGAAGGGGAAAAGTGATAAAACCAGGCTCACCAGTGATAAGCTATAGGACAGCACACTAAACTTTGAAGGACTGTGTGCTGTAAGGTCCTTCAGTGTGCTGCATGAGGCACTGGGTTCAATGATGCACATTTGAAATGTTTGTACATCAATGCACTCAGCATGAGGAACATTCAAGAGTTGCAGGAAGTTTTGGCTCAGTCACAGAGCTACAGCATCACTGGCAAAAGCAAAACATGGTGGAAGATCCCTGTGCCCTCAGCCTGCCCTAGGCTGCGTGTGCCCTGAGGCCCTGGGCTGGGCCCTCACCCCATGGAGCAGTCATTCCTGTACTGGGGAGATGGGGCAGACACACAGGAATACTAGTGCAGACTCTACCAAAAAGAAACAGATGCTTACCGGTTTTGCTTTTGTTCTTTGTTTTGTTTATCATCCAGACTTACAAAAAAGTCCTAGTGAAGCAATTGGAATGGACCTTCATGCTGCATTTCAGCCTTTTTTCATTCTCCAAACCAGTCTTCTGCTTCTACAAAGGGACAGGTGCCTCTGAAACTTCCTTGATGCTGTCTGGAAGCTGCAGGTGCTCAGGGGCTGTGCACTGGCCTGCTGCCCCAGTACAGCAGCTGATACACCAATCCCTGTCCTGTCCTCTTCCTCAGGGCCCAGTACAAAAGAGATGCCAAGTCATGGGGAGGGATAGTATGGAGCACGGGAAGGGAAGGGTCATAGGAGCCAGTGGAGCTGGGGCTCTCCCAGCCAACAGTGGGATGCTCAACGAGCTAGGCCATCTGGATGGAAATGGGGAGCTTCTGGTGCACCTCCAATGGATGTGACCACATCTGATGGCAGGCATGGCATTGTGGTTCCTGCCCAGCCCCGATATAGGTAGGTCCATATCCATCAGTTCTTCCTCTGGAGGCAGATCCACCTCTGTGGGCTCCATGTCACCATGAGCAACATCAACATCCATCAGCTCCAGGTCAGTGCTGCTGCCATGAAGCCAGAGCTTCTTAGTGGGAGGAGGATCCTTCCTCCACTGTTTGAGGAAACTCCTCAATGCGTGCCACTGCCAGGTGGGCACACACTCTTTAATAATGCTCCTCCACTCTGGATTCTCTGCCATTAGAGGCTCACACCACTCAATCACTGGTATGCTAGCAGCAGGGTCCCCCCAGGGCTCAGAAGAGAAGGTACCAAGCTGGGTCATGATAGCAGAAGTCCATGGTGGTGCAATTCTGCTAGAGTACCATGGTGACCAAAACATGGCTGTGTTGGGGCTGGGGGGCCAATTGCCTGAGAGCTGCTCTAGTTCTGAAGGAGGAGAAGGGGTGCATATGATTTGAAGAGGGAAAGGGATAAACCTAGGCTCACCAGTGATAAGCCATAGGAAAAGTATGCTCAGCTTTGCAGGACTTCATGCTAGAGAGACTTCAGCCTGTTCTGCGAAGTGTGTAAGAAATAGTGGAATGTTGTTTTTTCAGGACCCTTCTTTCTGTCTCCCGATTTCCCTAACCTTCCCCAAAGACTCTAGAACATAACTGAAACCCCCTCAAATGTCTCCCACAGGACCCCAAAGTGCCCTTAGAGACTCCCCCTCCACGTTCGAGAGTATGAGATTGATTTTCATCTTCTCTTCTGTATCTGTATCCTTCGTTTGGATATGTGCTGTTCTGCTCTCTAAGATTGTAGGAGAAGGATTTCTTGCTGCAGAACGTGCTGTACCTTATTTACAATACTGCATGTCAGAATGGTGTGAACAGAACACTGTGACCAAGAAGGCCAGTTTAAACACAGCATATCACAGCAATACAGGGTATAGTTTTGACTAATTCTTGGGAACAAGGCCAGAGAGTCCGTGGTTCTGAAGGGTACCAGGCGCAGGACCAGCTCACTGACTCTGAGGCCTGAATTTGCTCCAAGGTTACTCGGAAAAAGGGACAATGGTTACACTGGCCATGAAGCAAAGAGGGGAGGAGAACTGGAAAGAATCATGCCCAAGTCGTAATCAGGTGCAGGACATTCGGCAGTATCGGATAGGTTGTAGAGTGTGAGCCCTGAAGTACACAACCAATGAGGAACCAGGGCAGGGGGAGAATAAAAACTGCTGTGCATTTCTGCTTGGTGTGCCTACCTGCTAGGTCACCCGCTTTGCAGTAATAAAGGGCCATTCACCTAATCCTCTGCCTGAGCCTAAGTCATTGGCCATTGAGCGTTTCTCACAAGTGCTGGGTACAATTCTGCACGTGTGAAATCTTTCCACCCAGAGCCCTGTGGGTGAGGTGGCAGCTGGTGGCCATCTTGGCCATAGTGACCACAAAGGTATCGAGTTTAATAACGTTTTGTGATCTGAGAAAAGCTGCCATCAGTGCTTCAGTGCTGGGAATGGAGGCAGACTTCAGGCTTGCTGCTTCAAGTTTAGCTGGCTGCTCTGGGGAACTGCTCTTCAAGGCCCATCGGTGCTGGTCGCTTCTAATTACCCCCCTGGTAATTAGCTGGCCGGTGCTGTGGGGAACAACAAAAGGACCGTTTTTGCTAGCAGCAAAAAGAGGTACAGAGGTAGGCCACAGGGGATTAACATTTGCCACAAAAGGACTTCAACCACCTGCGAGCTCTGTCTGGAAAGCCGGTTCGGTTCCTGGGGCCGCAGAGCCCTACGGGCCCCGCGGCGCCGGGCCGAGGACATGGCGGCAGCGCCCTCCCGCGCCGAGCGCCGTGTGCCAGGCAGCCGCGCCCTCCTCCCCTGCTCCGTCCCGCCCCGCCGCGCGGGGCCGGCCCCTTCGGCCCTGCGTCCCCGGGCTTGTATCCTTAGGGCTCAGCGGAGGCAGTGACCGCAGCCGCCGCGGGTTGTGTGTGTCTAGTCCTGAGGCTCTGCCCGCACCCCACGGGGCAGAGTCGTTCGTGTACTGGGGAGGAGGATTCTAGTGACAGTGAAAGGTGCTTTACTGACATATACTGAAAATAAATCTTCCAAGTTAGCCACTAAATAGGTACAGCTTTGGAAGCACAGGCTTCTTCAGTCCTCTTCAAGACAGTCTGAAGATTGAATTCACCTGCTCGTTCAGCCTTAGTGCCTTCTGAGCTGTACTTGGGCACAGCTGGTCACAAGTTTTTTAGTTTTAATTATGAGGTTGACTGATCCTCTTAGAACTCAGCTGAAACTGTAAATGTGTAATAAAATGTGTAATAATAATGATGTGTAATAAAAATGGCTTAGGACTATTGCCAGCCCAGGCTGAATTTGAACTGGTGAGCCACCCTCCATATTATATTCCCAATATCATCCATTGTGTGTCTGATGTTGAAATCCAGCTTTTCCAGAGGTACTTTAAACATACTAAACATGCTTCCAGTGTTCTGTGATTTTCCCTTAGGCTTCAGCCATTCAAAACACCAGCATACTCTGCTCCCTCTGAATGTGGGCAGGGATGAACTTGCCTCACAGCTACTTAGAGAAATGACTGCATTTTCTTTAGCTAAACCGTTCTGTTTTGTTTTGTTTTCTGTCTCAACAGGATCCAACAGCTGCATCTATTTCGGACAGAGATTGTGATACGAGAGAGGGAGAGACTGTAGCCATGAACTATAAGCCGTCCCCACTCCAAGTGAAATTAGGTGAGTCTTTGCTGATGGAGAGCGAAAAGACTGAAATAAAGTGAACTGGTAGTAGGATCACATGCAGATCTCCTCTCATATAAATGAACGTGGTAGCTCAGCTCAGAAAACTCACAGAGCAATTCATCAGTATGATTCTGCTGCTCAGGGAACCAACCTACAAATGCTCAAGGACCCCTCTATCTTAGGATATGGTAGAGATCCTCCTTGAAAGGAAGGCATATTTTTTCAAACCCACAGAATTTTGTCAACTTGGCCAGAAAAAGAATGAAGATAATTTAGAGGGACTCTAAAAACAAGAGAAGGCAAGATGACTAAACACAAAAGGAAGAGGATCAGAGAGTTGGATGATTACTAGAAAAAGATAGAGCTGTGTTATTGTGATGTGGAGGGATTATGGATTTGTAATGGTTCACAAGGAAGTAATCGTGCTATTTCTGAGCAGTATTTTTGAAATTCTGGAAGCAGTACCAAATATTAGCACAATGCACTGCTTCCTCACAAGGGTTGTTCTTACAAGAGGACAGAAATCCTCATGTGGCTGTTTCCAAAGTTTGAGCCACTGTTGTACCATACAGACTCAAGATCCTGACAAAGGACAGGTCAAAGGAATGGTGTTCTTATTGCTCAGCACAGGTTAAAAAAAAAAAAAGGTAATCTAATCCTGGAAAATTTCTGCACAGGAGCATATTTTTATATAATTCTGAAGAGATTTTGTCTATAGGTGGGTTTTACAAAAGGACATGCAGTACTGTTGCAGACAGTGGTGTTGGCGTCATTGGTAAAAGGGGCCTTTAAGGAACACCAGGGAAAGGCTGGGTAGCATTTGTACAGTCTCAAGGCTCTGCTGAAGTATATGGGCAATTGAATAGTCAGACAAATTGGTCATGGCAGTGCATAAAAGAATTTAAAAGAGTAGGTCCATGGACAGTGAAGGAAAACAAAGTCGCTGAATAATGATCTTGCTGGAAGAGTGAGTAGGGAGTAGAAGACAGAAAACTGGATGTACAAATAAAGCAAGGTTATGCAGCAAAGTGGAAGACCCTGAACCATTGATAGAGGATATGAACAAGTAAGTGCATTGGAACAGTATAGCTGAGTACTCTAAAACCAGCAGCTGCTTTTCAGGAAAAGGCAGAAACCAGCAGTATGTCTTAATGACAGCTCAACTCACAGTTTGGTTAAAGATTATCACTGCCAGCATGCCTTATGCCACCAGGATCCTTTTTCATTGCCAAGAGAGTTCTGTAATTTTATTAGAGAAATAATTACTACTGCAATAATTGTTTTGGATAATTTAACATCAGGAATCAGGTTGGAGAGCAATTGATACTATTATTGGTAGCTCCAAGATATTCTTGCATTTCTTGGCAATAAAAATATCCTCCAGAGATTGGCTAATGTGACAGAAAACAGTGCCACTTTAGATTTGGCTTTTGTAACGCGTGAGGACATTATAGAAGATCTGATCATCTGAAACAGATCTGGATTCAGAGATAGCAAGTTCAGCTAATGCAAACTAAATGTAAAGGTAATTTAAAATTGTAACAAACTTCAGTTTTATAAATGAAGTGCTTAAGCAAAGGCAGTGAATTGAGAACCTTAGAAATTCACTACACATCAGTCAGTGTTGAAGGAGAAAGTATCAGAAGAAAGGAGGTTGTTAATGGACTTCTTCAACAATTATTTCATTTGTATGGTCATAAATGACAGCTGCGTAAAAAGCAAGTGTTGGCTAAGGAAGTTGGGAGACATCAGTATGATAAAGTCTCATAAATATCATAGAAAAAAGGCATGAAAACTATGATAATAGAAGTGAGAAAAACATAGCAGGAAAATCTCAATCTGCTGTAAATTAGAATTTACCAGCTGGAATTGACTAAGGAAGAGGAAGTCTGACATGACTGCAAGACAAGAAATTATTAAAATGGACTAATACATGAAAATATGCTGTAGTCACACTTCTGCAGCGTTTACCAGCTTTCCTCCAAACATCAGATACAGCAGAATAATTAGTTCTTCTGCCAGAATTCTTGCTTTACCATATAAGGAAAATTTTATTCTGTTTTGCCGCTGCTGAATGCTTTTATCCACGAGTAAAGTGGCAAAGACGGATATTAGAAGAGTCTGAATCAATTTTTCCAGTAGATAAAGGTGTAGTGTTGCTACGCCTTGGGTAAGATATTTGCAATGCTGTGTAGCACTCTGGGTTCCATCAAGAGGAATTTAGGATGGGCTAGGTGTAGTTGAGAAGTTCATAAGATAAAGGATTTGGAAAGGCTGTTCTGTGACAGAAAACTCAAAGAGTTTGGCATATTGACCCTGGTAGAACCAAGACAGACGAAGGATCTGCTTGCCTTATATAAATCTTCCAGGGAGTAAATATCAGAAACGGAAAATAAATAGTTGACCCAGATGGTGTCAACACTGGGAAAAGTAGCATAAGTTGTGAGGACTATATTACATCTGAAAATAAAAGCATGCTTAACCATGGAAGCAGGTACAGCCTCACCTCGCTTTTTCTGGGAATAACAGAAACCCCCCAGAGCTCTTAACTGTTTTACTAGAGCTCTGCAGTGTTATAGAAGAATGCTGCCTCTAGGACCTGGTAGTGCTCATACCCTGTGAATACTCAGTGTTGACCACACTGTGAGTGAAATCTACCTGCTTAACAGGAATTATTTGACAAAGCTGATGAGCACGCTCCTGCTTGGACTCCAGAGAAAAGTCTGCTCAGAAACCTCTCTCTGCCTGTGGATACAGTGCACCTCTTTAATTAGGTGAACATGTATATAGTGGTGTTTGGATTGACTCTCTGCTCTATGCCATATCCTGATGTGTGCAAGCTTACATGGGGCAAAATGAGTCTGCAACCAGTGTAACATGCCTTTAATCCACATCAGCTTTCGCTGCTGTTCTTCAAGTCTGCCCGACCTTTGCAATTTTCAAGCAGTTTACTGGCTCGCATTTCCCTGCTCTGGCTCTGTTTCTTCTAAGTCAATCTTTAGTCTCTTCATCAGGATTTGGATTGTTTTTTAATTCCTTTAAGCCTTGACAAAGTTAAGATAGTATATAAATATTTAGTAGCTTGCCTGACAGAGCTATTGTTGGGATGGTAGTGACTGGGATTTTAATCCTATTGCAAGTTTTCCATATGGATAGTGGCATTTTTCACTGTTAAATCAGAATCAATTGTTAAAATGTCAAATGCTCTGACGAGAGGTTGATAAATGTCATTTTACACTCTATGAAGATTTTTGTATAAATCTTGTCATGCATACTAACTGGAAGCTTGGTTCCAGTGAGCTCAATTAAATACCAACCTAGCAAGAATGCAAGTTTTGCTTCCAGAGCCCACCGTGATTGAAGTGTGACAAAAAGAGTGTGCTTTGCTGCACACTGCTGCTGCTATGATTGTTTCTCTGCCCCATTAGTAAACACATTTCATTGCCACACATTTGTTTGGGGGTCGGTTAGATACAAGAAAATTTTCACAGATGGCTTTTAGTTCTAGTGACTTATAATCTTCATAAAGATTATACCTGGTTTGTAAATGGCGTACTAAAACATTAAGGTTGTCGCTGGTACCACGTCCAAAAAGAGAACTTCACGTCAAGGGGAAATAACCTCCTGTTCATGTAATGCATCATCTTATAGATATTATATCCGTATTAATTATGTATTTCTGACTTTTCCTAACACTTCTGCTTTGTCCTTCTGTTGAGACTTGAGGAGTCAGCCTGCTTCGTACTTGCTTTGCAAATCACTTGATAAGGAGGCTCCCGACAGCACTGTGGGGGGCTGGGTGCCCATTAGTGCTTAGGAGATGTCTCCAGCACATTGTTATTAGGAGGCATATCCAGATGGAGCACATACCACAAGCCTTTAGAAAACAGAAGAGAGTCGTGATAAGGAGAGAGGGAGGAAAAGAATAATCCCCAAGTGTAAATCTCAGAGCCTCCATACCCACAGGAAAGCAACCGATCCCCAGGAGATCCCCAGGAGATGACATACGATTTTAATGAAGCTTGTGCCATCTGCTTTTCTATTTTGCATTTTAATTTCACTTCTTTGCCTTAAGATCCCCATCCACAGTCTGTCTGTCTTACCTAGCAGTCAATGATGTGGCACTTTGTATTAAAACAAGATAGGCGATGTGGCAATTGGTTGCAGCACAGGCTGCAGTGCTAATGAGGCACTGTGGCAGTGGCATCTTTATCAGCACATCCACCACACCAGGAGTGTGACAGTAAGTCCCCCACATCTCTGTTTGCAGGTGATCATATGAGAGAGAGGCAGACAGACAGCAACCTTCGTCCCTCTGAGACCTGTTTCTTTCACTTGCTCAGTGGCTGTAACTAGCAGGCAGGCTGACTTCCATGCTGGCTGCCTATGATCTCAGCCGTTGCAGAGGGAAGGAAAACTGCAGTGGCCAAGGTGTGACACATGGCCATACTTAATGGGCTGGAGGGAGATGTCTGTAACTGGCTTCAGGCAAATGAAGTGGCAAGGGCTGATGATGAGTATCAAAAATCGAGCTGCCATTAGGGGGTTTTGTTTGTTTGGTGGAAAATTAGAGAGGCTCTCCTTGGATGTCAGTTCTTGAAAATGGATAAATCTTCTCTATTTGTGAAAGTACGTGTTGCTCAGGCCAGATTCAGGTGAGGCTTAAATGGTGTAGTCAGTCAATACCTTTCTCTCCAGCCTTTTGACCTTCAGATTATTCTCTGTGTGCTCTTTCTTGTAGATACCCATCAGGGATGCAACACATTTGTTGTCAGTACATCCTTGCCATCTTTATTTTAGATAGGTTCTGGAGCAGTCTCTTAAGTGCTTGTCTGCAAAGTTCCCCTTCAGGTAATGGGGAAAGGTGGGAATTTTGGGAGGGCTGTGGTAGGATCTTGTCTGCTTAGCTGTGAGCACCTTCTCTCCTTGAACTCAGTAGAGAAATATGACCCTGCTGGAAGATTGCTCAGGGAGGTGCCTAAATATATGTAAATGAATGTCTAATCTAGGCAAGCTGGATCCCGTCTTAGGATTCAGTGAGCTACTTGCACATGAGGTCTTCTGTCACATGGCCAGGAGGAAGCCCAGTTGGTATTGATGTTGGTTTGAAATTGTTTGTGGCTTTTATTTTAGATTTTCTTTACAAAACTTCTTGTAAAAAATGGCCTGAATTGCAGATGTGGCAGATAATTTTCCCACTTTCCTAGCTATGGTTTTGTCTCCTTCCAGTTTAGATCTCATGCTGGCATTTATCACGGGACCAAAAAACACAGTGGCTGATACTAATCAGCCCTATAAGAAGAAGCAAGTGCCAGAAAGCTGCCTTTCATGTAAGCTGCTGTCTTTCAATTGTAATCTGCCAGCGTAACCGGAAGCTTCCCTTGCTTGAAGAGACAGGAAGCAGTCCTACCACTAATAGAGCAGAGCTGTTTCATGAATTAGTAGGGTACTAACACTTTCCTCCAGTCAGCTGCACTGTAGAATGTTGCTTTTTTTCTCCAGGAGACACTGCATAGATCTCACTTACAGCAAGTCAGCCACAGCTGACTGCAGGGAAGGAAGTTTTGCTTGCCTGGAGCCTGTACTGGTTGCTAGGGTGATTACAAAAGCTTCTTGAGTCAGCCCAGCCTGGCCTTTTGGCTTTCTGTGTGACAAGAAGGAGATGAAAGCAACTGAGCAGCCACAGGGGAGCCTAAGACAAGCAGGTGGCTAAGGGTGAGGTGGGGGAAGCAGGAAAAACTGTTCTCTGATGAATAACCGTAGTGCTCACCCTCCAAGGAGAGATGAAATCTCTGATTAGACCACTGAGGCTCTTTTGTCTGTTTCTGTTTCTGTCTGTATCAGTCTCACCTCTCCATGTTAGCTGTTGAGAGGGATTATCCTTGAATTTTGCAGGAGGCTGTTGCCTGATAAAGGTCACAGGCTTGCTGTTGATCAGTAAAAGGGGACCGATTGGTACCTAGAGCTGAAGCATGGCATATGGAGGCATGAGCAGTAGCAGTGTAAAAGTATGCCTTGAGAAAATGGGCCCAGTGCCTGCCTGTTGCTCATCACTCCATCCCTGGACTTCTCCATGTATGAACATCCTAAGATTTTACCTGGTGTCAGCAAGAGGAGTTCATTTCTCTGACTTCCACAATCTCTATATGGAGACAGATATTCTGTATGGAGACACTAGTTAAGTGTGTCCATTTCCAAGCATCAAATTACTTCGCTTGTGCTATTGGATTAATTCCTCCTTGTTAACAAGTCTCCAAAACCGCAAGCAACTTGAATGATGTTCACTTACAGCAAGCAACTCTGGTAAGCAGAAACAAATCTTGTCCCAAGGTCATATAGCATGTTGTTCCCCAGTGTGCTTGACTTGTAGAAAACTGAGAATCTAATTTATGGCTGAGCTCCATCTTGGTGGAGACTGGGGTGAACAGAGGAAGTAATCATTTTGGGGACATAGGGTGACAGCACAAGCTGTGGTGTTGTCTCCTGCCTTCCAGCCTGCTGCTGCACATTCATGGCAGATAGTAAATTGCCATACTGTCAGGGAGGAGGAGTACTGGGAATATTAGTCAACGAGATGAGTACTGTAAAGCCCTCCGGGTTCAACGTAACAAAATTGGTGCATTTCTGGCTGAAACTTTACAGATGGTCTCTCATCCCAGTAATGAACAGGCTGCCTTTAACTCTTCACATTGCTCCTGAAAGTGATCTTTCAATTTGTGTAGTTATCTAACTCTCATGTGTAGTTATTTAACCACTCTCATAGGGTTATGTGAGGGTTCAGAGCTTATTTTAAAGTATCTCTGTTGAAGGGTCTCTGTTGCAGAGTAGCCCATCCCAATGCCGTTTAAAAGGATGCCTCCCTCAGAGACCCATTTGCATGGCTGTTTTTGCCACAGGCCAAGGTGAAAAAGTGGCACTGGGATATGCTGTCCCAAATGGGTCAGGTGTCAAGCTTCTGCATTCTGAATGCTTCAGGACCTGCATGCATCCTTGGTTCCTTTTCTGCATCATCTTTTCCCAGTCTGCTTCACAGCTTGTGACTTCTAAATGTTTCATACAGAAAGCAGAATAATAAGGGAAGGTTGTAGTATACTGGACAAATCAATGCCATTTGTGTATCCTTTTGTCAGTACCTCAAGTACTGTACTATTCCCAGTTGCTCTTCTGTAACAAGGCGATTAATGTTAATTAGGTACAGCAGCTGTTGTTTCTGGGAAGAAGCTCTGTAGGTAAATTAGGGAAACGTTTTATAAAAAAATGCTGTAACTCTTTAGTTAGGTCTCCAGGTTCCAGCTCTATTGACAAAACTGTGAATTTCCATATCCATAACTGTTTGCATGGCGACCTCAAGTGACATCATTACCTTAAGTGCACAAAGCCATTTTCCTCCCTTGGGAGCACACTTTTCCTTGAACACAGTCTGTACTTTGTAGAGAGGGGGATGAGTAATGTGGAAGCCAGAGTACAGTGGCAATATAGCACTGCTATTGATTTTCTTCATGAAGACAGAACAGCCTACCACTGGGAGATCTCCTGGGACTGGGAGGAATTTATTTAAACACTATTTTGTGTGTTATTACTGTTTCCATTTGTAAGAGAAATTGCATGCACAGATTTATTGCAGTATCCTTCCTGTAGGATATTTCCGGGCTTTTTCAAAGGGGGTGAGAGGGTGAACAGCTGCATCACTTTAAGGACAGTAGGACTGTCTGCAGACAGAGCAGCAAAGATGAGGGCAGAAAAACAGTTGTGACAGGCGTGTTATCCCAGATTAGTTAGAGGGGCAGAATGGAAAAGGTGCATGAGATGCTGCAGCAGAAACTGGTACCAGTAAACAGTAAAGCCATTAAGAGAAATTGGAAAAGAGCAACTCAGTGGGGTTCAGCAGAGATCTCTGGGCAGGAAGATATGTGTAGGTGGATGAGACGGAGGGTGGAGAGGTACCAGTCACCATAGCCCAGGAACACAGCATGGACAAATACATGCGTGATGTGGCTTGATTTGCACCAAGCAATCCTCGGTTTTCTGTCAGGGCAACCTGCTTGGTTTGCTTTGACAGCTCACCAGTGCTTTACTGGACTTCCCAGCCCTCTGCCGTCATAAGCGTGCCTCTCCTGTGACAAATCTTGGGTACCCACGCGCCTCACAAGCCGTCAGACATGCACCCACTCACATCTTGTATTGCACACAACAGTCTTGACTGATACGTCTTCAGATAAAAAGTCATAAAGGAGGAGGCTGTGAGCTATTTTGATGGGCAATAGTATCTGGTTGTGCTTTGGCCTCTGAATTTTCACAGTACCTACAGATGTGGTAGTCCGAGAAAGTGAGCTAATCCTGAAAAACTGCTTCTACAATTTGCATTCGGAATTTGCCAAAGCATCTGAATGGGAATTTTGTGCTTGAAGCAGAAGACCATTGCTGCACATTACAGGTTCCCTTTTTTGCACTGCCCTGACCCACCGTAATCTGTCATGAATATAAGAAACAGCTCACATCATGTCCTGCTTATTTCACTAGCAGTAGGTTATAAGGGAAACTAATTAAGCAAATTGCTGAGAGTCTCTGATAGAAGGAGGAAAAAACACAGTAATTGAGGTAGTGATTAGAATAAAAACTACCCTGTCTGGCAAAACCTAACCACAGCAGACAGCTCCACAGCAGCGATAAGGCTGTGCTCTGTTCAGAGGTCTCATTGCACGATACGTATTACTCTCATCACTTCTTTCTATGAAGCAAATAGAGACCTGGCTTAAAAGGTGGTTTGCACTTTGTTCCTGACATTAGAAGTACACCAGCTAAGCTGACAAGGTTGCCCACTTCAGTGCTGGCACCTTTGCCAGAAACAACACAGAAATGGGGTGATACTACTGTTTTCTGGCTTTGCAGAGCCCTGTGTCCTCAAATCCAGGTTTCCACATGCTTCCTCAGACCCACTGCAGAGGAACAGTTCTCCACTTCAGGCTACTTCCATAATTTCTTCTAATGTCTGTGTAAGTAGATGAGTTTCTGTGTAGCAGTCAAGGTAAGCAAGTAGAGCCCAGTGTAGTCCATGTGAGCATTGGCTCCAGAACAGACCACAGCATCCACAGACAGGATTGGCTTGTGCATTTTTTTCTGTTTGATTTATTAATGATGAGCCTTAAACCGTACCTGACAGTTAATTGAATTTGTTCTGACTGTTCAGTGATGTGGGCTCCCCCTTTGTCTTCTCTGTGCTGCACATTCAGCTCTTAACCAGGAAAGGTTACTGTCTGCTTATTGAATGTTGAGGATAAAATGCTCTGTCAGCAGACCAAGGCTCTATCAAGTAGAAGTAACACATTTCTCAAAGAGAAGAGGTTTGTGCTGGCATAGGAATTCACTGCAATTCTTGTCCTTTAACTGCTATCTATATGCACACAGGGTGCTCTCAGCACCCTGAAAACTCCTCGTCTTTTCTGTGATCTTGAAAGGTCTTGTAGAGACTCAGCTCAGGCAAATACGCAAACCTTTGTTTGCCACAAAGGGAAAGCAGAATAGATGAGGATGTCATCAATGTTGTGTGGCTTGGCAATAGCAGTGTCCTTGTTAGGTGAGGATATGCTGGTGGTCTTAGAAGCCAACTTCTGCAAAGCATGGACAGAGGAACATCCAAGGAGCCTTCCACCCTGAACATGGGGACAGTTGTTCTGGGCTCCAAGTCTAGCAACCAGCAGCGCTGAGCTGTGCCAGGCACAATACAGGGATGCAGCTAAGTACCACCTGTGTTCCCAAGCTCTTAATGTGTCAGTGAGTACCAAATGAAGGAGAAGAAGTAAGATGGAAGCAGCAGTAGTGAGCTAAACATGAGGGGTTTTGCCCAATTGGACTTCATTATGCCCATCAGTTTCAACTCAGAAGTCTGGAGAGAAATGCTTCCCAAAAGGAGGGGAATCATTAGGTTTATTTCATGGTGCGTTCATGGAGGAAGGCTGGATGAAGTGGGTTGTGGAGCAGTATGAGCCTATGCTGGGCACACACAAAAGAGGCTGTTACTTAGGTCAGCAGACTGATGGAAACAACTCTACAGCACCTTCAGCTGTTCTGGGGTCAGAGATACCACCCACCTCTTACACGAGCACCGCTGCTTTATGGAGAACTTTTAGAAATAGGAACGAAGCTGCTGTGTAGATGACGAGCCAGTTGTGCAGCAAGGCTTTTGGATCTTGCAAGCCCTGGCTGGGACTAAGAGGGAGTTTTACTTGTTCCCTGACAGCCACTTCACCTCTGGAAGGAATGAGGGGTGGCCACTTCAGGAATAGCCACGGTCTGTACCAGTTGCAGCCTTTCTGTTCTGCTGTGTGCAGAAGGCCCTTTGGCACCTCTCCTCCTTTTCTTTCAGACCTCAAGCTTTTGGCACAGCTCTTTTCCTGTTTTTCTTGACAGCTATTCTCTTTAAACCAGGTCTCATTGAAAGAAAATAAGGCTGTTTTTAGCGATGCCACATACATACCAAGATAAGATTTTATTTTAAAAGTAGTGAAGTCACAGCAGTAATTGGACAGTCTGGTCCCGTTTCTCCAGTTGTTAAACACAGCTATCATTCAAAGAGCTTTAATTACTGCCTGAATCATGACTGAATAGCTTGTGCTGAGGGTAGGCATTTATTGCATCATTCATGGAAATTAGGCATTGCAGTCTGGTACTGTGCAAAACAGTCATAGTTCTCTTTGTGAAACTTCTTTCAGAAGGAAAACCAGAATTTGTTCTTTTTTAAAACATACGAGCATTCCCTAAACCTTCTTTCTAAATTCACCTGTAGAAAAAAGCATGTTCCTTGGGCAACCCTTTTATTCCTTTCTCCAGGTCTGATTAAGAGAGAAGGGATAACGAGTGCATTTTGGCAGGTAGCTCCAGCTCTTCTTATATTTGCTTACAGTCATCTCTCAGCTTCTCCTTTGTAACCTGTTTCTCCCCACCTCCAGCCATTGCACAATCCTAGTGGTGGTCTCCTGTTCTCTCCACTCTACCTTGCAAAATGCTCCTCTCCAGGCTTCTTTCTGTTTTCCTTAACAGTCAAACCATTCATCCTCAGCTTTCGAGACTGCACAGCCCAGCCATTGCCTCTTCCCGGCTCCTGGCTTCCTCTTCATGTCCCTTTTGCTTGTTAACCGTGCCTGAATCTTTCTCTTTCATCTCTGTCCTCTGCTCCAGTTCTTTACTCTGTGCTGTTATTCCCCTCATTTCTTACTCTGGGAAGAGCTTAGGATTATTCAGCCTAAGCCTCTGGATGGGGAACTGTTTCAATTCCATCTTGTAAAGTACCACTGTTTATAGTACCATAAAATAAATCTACAGAGGCAATTCTACTGTAAAACCAAAGCCATCATGTTAAGTTTGCTGTAACTTGGAATTTTTCACCTTCTGCTCTAAATGCTAGACAATCCCTGCTTTTTCCAGACAACCTACATACATACATGCTTTTTTTGCTCCCTGCTATGAAATTGGTACAATCAAGTCAGCAGGCATTGATGTCTTGTGGAGGAATGATGCAGTTCTCCCATCTAGCTCAGTAGTCTGAAGTTCATGAGCTTAAGAGTGCTTTCTGCCATGAGTAAACTGTGAGCTGGATAGAAGAGTTTAATCGCACCAGGTGTTCCAGACCTGCAGGCTGCTGTCAGCTCCTTCTCCACGATGGAGCTCCCAGGAAACATCACACCAGAAAACAGCCCCTTTCAATGTGCCTCTGCTACACAGCCAAAAGTAAGAGCAGGTTTCTAAAAAAGAACAATTTCCTTTGATTTATTTTAAATCCTAGTTGAAGGACTGCAATGTGGGAGAAGAAATGAAGAGTAAATGAGACAATTGTACTTTCTATAAGTTGATCTGAGAAGCAGTGCTTGACATGTTAAATGACAGTGTTAAAAATAGATCCTGAACAAGGCTAGCATGTTTAATAAAGTGATGTGATGCTGTCAAGCATGCGTCGTTTGAGTCCAGAACAGAATCTGCTCTTTAAGAATTTCAGGCTTGGTTTAAAATATTTAAATTAAAAACAGATATCTCAAAGTAAAGAAAGTCTTTGGTAAACTCTAGTACTTTTATTTTGTATATTCACTTAAAGAATATATATTTGCTCATTCCAAAAGCATTCACAAATCTAGATCTAATAAACAAGGTCATCTTGACTGGAAAAAATTGGGAGGCTCAAGTCACAACACTTGTGCCTTTTTTAGCTACTAATAGAGACTTTCACTCAAAACATGGAAGATTCAGTTCCTTTCTCTGCCTGAGTGCTTTAACTACCAGGCTGAAATGTAGCTTTACTTAGCCTCTCATCTCTGAAATAGGGCATAAAGCTTTTGCAAAATGTGGAAACAAAACATTGATATAGATATTTCAATGCAGGCAGATGTTAGTAGTAGTTACTAGTATTGCCTGCAACATCTCATGAGTTCTTCATTCCCAGTATGTTTCTTTTCTCACCTTAATTATCTTAAGGAAAACCTTTTTCACTATGAGAAGAGTCAAGCACTGGAAAACTTTTCTCAGGGAGGCTGTGTCATCTCCATCCTTGAAGGTTTTCAAAACCTGACTGAGTTAAGCTCTGAGCGCCCAGCCTGATCCAGTGGGTCACCCTGCTTTGACCTGGAAACCTTGTGAGGTGCCTTCCAATTTGAAGTATCCAATGATCCCACTCCTAATTTGACCTGCAGTTATTCTTTCAAATGTTAGATACTTTCTAATCACTACCAAAAAAGTCTAAGTCCTATCTAGTTATTCCCTTGGCATCTCAGCACAAACATGGTAGAATTTGCGGAGGTTGTCTTAGGTAACTTGGGTGCACTGGCACAGAGCATGAACACTAGAGCCACTGGTAAACAAGAGAAATCCAATTGCTACTTCATTTTTACTGTTTGAGATGTTTTTCTTTTTAAATTTTACTTATTGCTCTCTGTTCTTCCTCTTTAATCCACCAAACTTCCTGAATTGTAAAGTGACTGCATTTAGGAATAAATTAAAATTAATTTTCTCCTTTGCTTTTACCTCTTACTGACTCCAACATACAGGGTAATTTGTTCTTTTAAAGATGCATCTCCTGACTTGCATTTTATTCGTGTTTCTCAATGTCAAGTGATCTTTTAATACCAGCAAGCAGCTTATTTCTTGTGCTCACTGGGTCCTAGCAGAACAAGGACATTCACAGAATGTAACCATGAAATATTACAAAGCAGAAACAAATTCAAGATGGTTAGGTAAGTGTTCTTGTGAGTTGCAGTGTGGTTGACAAACAAGTAGCACAACAGCTCCATTTCTTTGACCGGTTTAGGCTCTTTTTGGCGTTGCTGATGTCTCAGGCAGCTATTGGGAAAGGCAGTTCCGTATCAGCTTGGCAGGGAGATTTTTGTCTGCTGTAATTTGGGTTTTTAACGGAACTTTGCAAGGACAGGACATGTCCCAGAGCCCCATGACCCATCAAACATGGATCCCTACCTGCTGCATGCCACAGATAATTATGTGAAAGAAAAAAAGAAATTTAAACGGTGAATGAATACTCTCATTCCCTGTTTTACTCCTACTTATATCCCATGCATTTTTTCCATTGGACAGGAAGTAATTCTTAAGCAGAGAAAGTTAAAACATCCTGAAGAATGAGGTATTTTAATAATTTGAAAAACACTGGTTTGATCTTCTTAGAGGAATTTAGGGCAAGAGTGAGGGTGGTGGGCAGATGTTCAGGACTGTTAGAGGTGCAAAGGTTCCCTTGGGAGAAAATGAATGCTGATCTGGAGCAAACTGTGATGTATTGCTTATAGCTCAGAAGAAAGAAATTCTCTTTCATAATCTTGGAGTCTTTGGAACAAAGAGATGTTTATGAAAAGCTGATTGTGATATCTAACAAGGTTACAGAGTAATGCTATTCTAACGCAGGACACAATAAAGAAAAAAATAATTTGCCAGACCTCATAGACCAGCTCTGTTATCCAGAAGCAGAATCACAGAATTGTGAAAAATTAAACAAAGAATATCTGGAAATCTAAAAATAAAGATTCTGAAGACATTTACTGTGGTCGTTCACCTCAACTGATTATTTACTTTTGCTTCCTGAGTACTCATCTTGTAGTTAGCATTCAAGGGCCTATAGCAGTGGTTAGCAAACAGGACTGTTGAAAATATGAGTACTCTGGGCTGCAATCTATGGAGGACACGAAAGTATGATAGGTGGAAGGAAAAGATAAGTACTGATATCAGGACTTTTACGTGGTTGTCACTGTAAAACCTGTCCTTGGAAACCTGTAGGGCTTGCTAAATACAGATCCCTCTGCCTGTTCAGCAGTGTTAAGTCACCCCAGTCTGGTGTCTTGGTCCTCAGAGATTTCCAGAGGTGAGGAGTGCTCTGTATGGGAACCATCTGCCTGAGCACTGACTTGTGCTTTCTTCCTTTGGCCCCATAATGTTCTGAGACATGTTTATGTACCAAAACGTCCTCTGAGCCTGCAAGGCTAAGATATCATTTTGGCTGGCTGATCCTAGCCGCAATTGTTGACTTCACTTACAGATTGTCAGCTGTACTCAGTAAACACAAACTCTCTCAGGAGGATGCCTTTCCAGGTCCCTAGCACCTGCGCTGTCATCAGTAGATGTCTGTTGACCATCCTAAGGTCTCTGCAGATGACCGGATTATGGAGCCAGCAGTGAATCCTAAGCAGGGTTTTCCACAAGGTCAACCAGAGTAAGCAGCATGTTTAACCCTTGAAGTAAAGTAAGAAGACCATACAGTCTCTGAGGCTTTTCCAGGACACAAGGTGTGATAGGTTTTAACCTCCAAATTTCCCTGTCTGAGTTTCTGGAATTTTTACTCTCAAAGAGGGAAAATTTGTTATTAGCATCCAAGCATTAAATCTGACACCGTTGCCCTGCTGCAGAAAACCAGCCAAGAGCAGCAATTCCGGGCTGCCATGAAGCACCATCACCAGCACAAAACAATAGAGGTGCTTCACTGTGTTCCTGTTTATTCCAGTTCACTGGCTTTAAGCATCAGATCGATGCAATTTACGGAAGAAAAGTCTTTCTGCCCCCAGTTTCTGATTCTGTCCTCTCCAGGGGGATGTGGAAGAGTGATGACTCTCTGTGCCTTTCCCACCTGGGGTTGCTGCAGAAGTGATGCTATCAGAGCTGCTCTAACACCTTTGTCAGTGAGATGCAGCTTGCTCTCCCTTATATGTTGCTGGCCCCTGGAGAGCTGGTAGGAGAGATTGTTGTTCCTGTCATTGGCCTGAGCCAATGTGACTTAAGGTGCCTGGGGAACAGATGCAGGGGATGCAAAAATGCCAGCTGGAGTTGTTTTTCTGGCTCTCCTCATGTTTTGTCCCTGTGCACTCCGAGGCAGAGTGCATGTCCTTGCTCACCTGGCTTTGCTGGGTTATGTGGTGGGTGATAGGAAAATGCATGCACTGCCCACAGAGAGACCTCTTAGAGGCAGCACATTCCAGTGCCTCAAAGCTTTTGCTTTAGTATCATGCCTGGAAAGGACAGAGCTTCCTCCACATCTCTTCTGGTGCTGACCTGGAGATACATTAAAGGTTTTTTATTCCCCAAAGCTTGACGTTGCCCTTCCAATCACCTCACACATGCAACTGTTAGCAGCCACAAAGGCTCACTGAAAGCAGAGAGTATTTTCTGCCACCCTTTGCCTCTGCTTACAGCTTTTCCCCATCCTTCTTGAGCACTGTGCTTGCCAGAATCAGTGGGGTGGAAAGACTGTCAGGAAATCTGAGCATTACAGCTATTTCTATTTGGGTCTTGGCAAAAGCCAGACTCTTAGCAGCATATTGTGTGTGAGGGAGAGTTTCTAGGCATGAGAGAGTGATTGAACAGGGTTTGTGTGTGTGTGTACACACCACAGCTGCTTCATCTTCCCTGCACTTACTTGAACTTTCTGCTTCAGGGAGCTGATACGTTGCTAGAGTCCCAGCCCATGCATTCATGGAGTTTCTGATGTTGCTGCACACTGAAGTTGTCTCCAGGACAGCCAATCCCATTACCCTGACTTTTTGTCCCCAGGGTAATTTCAGATGCAGTGTGCCTTAGAGCTGCTGAATCTTCCATACAGAGAAATAATGAGACAAAAAAAGATGACAATTGATACTACTCACCCTGCATGCAGTTAGTTGGCAGTGAAAATCTTTGTTCTTGATTCAATACAGATTATGAACAGGTGGATTAGTTTCTGTAAAAAATAAGTATGTACCAAAAAGAAAATCAAAACAGCCTTGTATCTCTGCAAAGGCATTCTGAAATAACGTGGCGCCTTAAGACAGCTTCTCACGTCTTCTGCTCTAAATTGCAGTCTGTGGCTTTGTTCCTTGTGCATCCTGCTGCCTGCCCCAGCGGCAGCTGCGTAGTACCCAGACAGCTTCTCCCTGCTGCTGAATCCCCTTCCCTCCCCTCCACCCTGCCTGTCCACCCAGCTGAAAGGCAAGCAGGTCATTTTTTGTAATGTGCTTTCAAAGGGGTTGGAATTAACACAGGCTCTGGCAAAGTTGAATGTTTTTATCAGGGAAAAAAAAAAGGTGACCCTCCTCCCTCTACTTTTTCTTCATTAACTTCAACCTGCTTTTGCTGTGTTTAGGAATCTGACTAGAAGTTAAAACCTGTTTTAAATCTTAATTATTTAAAAATAACTCAAACTGAAGTTGGAACCAAGAGGAACTGGACATCACTGAAACACCTACCATTTTAACTGCGTTTATTGCCTATGCACATTCTGTTTTCTGTCTTAATTTCTGCAGGCAAGGAACTATGTCTTATATACACACACTCTAGTCCCTTAGTGCTACTGCAGTAAAACCTTGCTTGCTGAGCCCCTCAGGCTGTTTCTTTCTTTTCTTCTGCTCTTACCGCTCTTCTGTTGCTTTCATCCCAACTCAAGCTCCAGTCAAGCGGCCAAACATGCAACTGTACCACAATAGACCATGTATTTGTAATGCAGTTGGATAATATAGCTCACAGAAATGTATTTGCCAAGTGAAGCTGAATATGCATGCACCATGGCCCAACACAAACCTGATCCATGCATGCAATTGGCACAGAAATTACCATAATTCCCATATTGCTTTTGCTTGTCTTCTCCCTTTTGTCTTAAAAATGCCATAGAAAATCGTTAGCTGATGGTCTTTTGATAAGCAAATCCAAGCCAGTAATTTTCCTCCCCTCAGCGAATACAGCTGGCCATCAGGGCGGGAGGTGGAAGTGCCAATCTGCTGAAGTTTCTGCCTCACTGGGTCACTGAGGAGAGCAGGTCAGGTTGCCAGGGCTCTGCAGCCGCAGCCTGGCAAGGGATTGTCATCTCTACCTGTACATTGCTGTTACCTACAGCTTGAGTCAGGCTCTTCTGTGAGCCCCTTTGAACTCTCCCTGCAGACAGAACTGCTGCTCCTTAGACAAAGGCTTCAGCTCTGCAGTGCGTGCACCATCAGTGGGGCTCTGTGTTGTGGGTTGACATCTCTTTCTCCCAGCCCTGCCGTCCATCCTTCAGCACTCAAAGCAGCCAGCCGCCTTGGGGCTCTTTTCATCTGATCTGTCATTCCCTTTTCTTAGGGGTTTCAACAGGGACGTAAGTTTTCTCTGGCCAGTACTGTTTTCCTCTGGCATTTGAGGCATGGCTGTGTTTTGCCACAGTCCCTGAGACGTGGAAGGAAATGGCAGCTGCCAAATCTGCAGCGCTCCCGAAAGGGGAGGGCACTAAGGAGTATAAAGTAGGTGTCAACAGCAGCCTACCATCCCCTCTATCATCATCCTCTGCCTAATGCTGCCAGATTGAATCCTTTCTGATTAAAGAGACAGGAGATGCCTTGAGGATGGGAAAGGTTTAGTTGTTTAGTAGTGTGGGACTAATGCTCAAGCCCAGCTCTGATTTCTCTGCCAAGGCAGGGTCAGGACTGGGAGAGGAGGGCGGCAGCCTGCCTGGCACGCTGCAAGGAGAGCATCGCAGCACCCAGCTGGCCCCATCCCTCAGAGCAGAGGCTGTAAAGCCAGGGAAGAAACCATGAGCTTTCTTCAAGCTCTCTGCAAAGAAGAAGAGGAAGGGAGTTCCTGCTCATCTCTTGGGCTAGCCAGCCATCCAAATCCAGAGAAGAGCAACATGAATATCAGAATGCCATGCTAGGCTTTTTGTGAAGTCTGTGGCTGCCCTAGATACACTGCCTGCCTCTCTCCACACTGTCTGGCAAGACATCAAAAGCGAGCAGTGGGAGGCTTTTGGCTGCACCCTGTAAAAAGACTGTGCTGCTGTGCTGAGCTGTCCCCACGGCCACCATGCCCCAGCGGTCTGGCAGCAGCACCATGTGCCACACAGCTTTGCAGGTACTTGTGCCACACGCAGGGCTTGCACATAGATCCTCACCCAGCTCCAAGAGGAAGCATTGAATTAGGGGCCAGCATCCCTCTGAAACAGAATTCCTGCCAACCTAATTAACAAAAGCTTAATCAGCAGATTGGCTAATCATAAACTTATTAAATAACTAATTGAGCTCTAAGGCTCTTTGTCAAATTTCCAGACAATGGAAATCTCACTAAGGGAGAGATCACGTTGGTAATCCGGCTGAGGGAGTGGGTTTGCTGTGCAGGACAGCTCTCCAGCTGAGCTGCTGCTGTTCCAAATACTCAGGCTGATAAACTGAATGGCAGGAAGAGGCATGCTGGGCTGTACATATCCTGTTCTCCCACAAAAATTCAAGTAAACAAGCAATGCATCTTGTGAAACAATGCCTGAAAGTCCTCTTCTAGCAAGCAGAATATTTGTAGGACAGCTCACTAAGCTAGTAACACTACTAACTAGTAACCTCCCCTTTTCCAGGGAAGAGAACAGTATGTGCCATGCTGCAGAGCGGAGATTTGTCAAAGCACGATGAAGTGAGGAGCACCCATCCGTTCAGCCTGTTAACCAGCCCCATTGCCTTATTCCATTTCATTTTATTGGGTAGAAAATGTAGAATTTTGTTTGACATGCATAGGGTTGCAGAAACCCAGTGCAGCAAGTGATAAAGCAAAATGGATCAAATACTTCACATTTGGCTGCTAAATCAAGGCCAGAAACACAACTGGGACTGTCAGTTGCAGTCCAGTCTTGGGACCAGAAAAATCCAAAGGTCTTTTCCAAGCACGAGCTGGAGTCAGCAAGCTGAGTCCCTTCCAAGTGCGTGTGTTGCCTGTGGCATTAGCACTTCGGCCCTTATTTGTTTTGGTTCCTGGATGGGATCTCAGCAAGTCATTCCAGCCGGTGGTATCTGCCAGGCAGTGAAAGCTTTCCCAATTACAACATATTAAAAATAAATTAAATTTGTATTTTTTATAGACTGTAAAACACATCCTCCTTGCCACAGACCAATCATTTAGCGTGTATTGTGGACTTACGGAAGTTTGTGTACACAGTTCAAGTCTGCATATGTCAGGCTCTTCTCAAGTGTTTTTTATACAAATATGCACTATACAGTGATCTCTGTAACTGAAGGCTGTGCGTATTCAGCTAAGCAAATTTGTACTGTCTGTATGTTATTCTCCTAAGTACACAGCACACTCACGGCATGCGCCAGTGACCTTAATGCTTCTTCACAGAACATCAGGACCCATAACAAATGTAATGTGGGCATTAAGATTGACTCTGTTTCTCTGGTAGATTATTGCTGTACCTTTAGCATGTGATGCTTTAAATGAAGAGAGCTATTATTGATAAGAGTTAAATTGCATTTAATAGCCTACTTCCTTTTTTTTTTTTCCTTAATGTAATGTACCATACAGCAGTCTCAGGCCACGCAAGTGGCTTTGTCTTAAACCTGTGTTCAGTTGAATAGAAATGATGAGAGAGGGAGTATTTGCAGAAGTTCTTTCCGCATGAAATAACTTAATTTTCTCTGTGCCTTTAAAATGCATAAAGCGAAAGAGTAGCTCAAATTTATGGATTATATTTTGTAGAGTTCACTGAAACTTTTTAGCCATGCTTGTCAGGTTGCAAGCACTTTCCCAGGTATCTAACTTAGTTCTTTTGGCTGGTAGGAAAAATATTTCTTGAAAACTACTTGAAAATACCAAAAAATCCCTTTCTAAAGGTAAACGTGATAGAAAAGAAAAAAAAAAAAGGAAATAAAATGCTGTTCATGCATTCCAGTTTTGACAGTGATGGATGAAATCTTTGTATTTGGTACTTTGCAGCCATTAGGAATAAAAGTCGCAGTCTTTAATAAGTGAAAAAGCGCAAGCTGGATCACAACAAAATGCCCTTGTGAGCTGGGAACTGTGACAATAGATGCATTTGAAATCAGCCCAGATAGATGTTTAAAGCTGAAGAGAGATCAGCTGCTGCCTGCTGCTATGTAGTCACAACCTACCTAAATAAGATGGCTGCAGAGACAGACCAGGCAGAGGACTGGGAGCCAGGAGACCCATTCTGTGCTTCCCTGATGCCACAGATGCTTTTCTGGCTTTAAGGTAAAGCGGTTAAATAGTTTCTCCCATCAGTAAAATACAGCTTGCTGCTTTGCAGAGGTGATTCGTGATAACACTGTGTCATGAAGAAGTAACATGCTTTTGTGTTCAAAACAATAAACACTTTCCCTAAAGTTTACAGCCCTAAGGTTTTCTTTGCTGGGTACCTAGCTGCACTGGATGCCCAGCTGTCCTCCACATCAAAGCCCAACAGTGGATATTAACAGCGAAGTTGCTCTTTCCTGTAATCTCATGAAGGTCAGGTAAATGAGCTTTGGGGCTGAGAGAGTATGTCTAGGGCAAGGGGTCATACTGTTGGAGCATAAAGCCACTTTCAGAGACTTGTGTAAGTCGATTCTAGCTTTGGCTGGAACTGGAGCAGTTGTTTACCTGTCCTCCATGGTAAGGGAAAGCATGGCACTTCAATTCTGAAGGGAAATTGTAGAATCATAGAATCATTAAGGTTGGAAAAGATCACTAAGATCACCTAGTCCAACCATTACCCCATCCCCCCCATGCCCACTGAACCTTATCCCTCAGTGCCACATACACATGTTTCTTGAGCACCTCCAGGGACGGTGACTCCACCACCTCCCTGGGCAGCCTGTTCCAATGCCTGACCTCTCTTTCAGAGAGGAAGTTTTTCCTAATATCCAACCTGAACCTCTTCTGGCTCAGCTTAAGGCCATTACAAGTGCAAATAGTTAACACCGGCCCAGCCATACAGAAACCTCCGTATGTTGTGGCCACTTTGCAGCCAGAGCAGCAAAACAGAAGGAAATACGGCTACTTGGGTGCTTAAAACCTGGTCCAGGAGGGATCGCAGAGGACAGGTTTGTGTGCCTGCTCTTGCTTGAGCGTTCTCATGATTAGACACAGCTCCCTGATCTCTCCAGGCTTGGCTCAGTCAGCAAATACAAGGTACTTTGGCTAAAAATACTGTCTTGCACAACTTTCCCAAGTTGGTGGTGGGATGACTGAGCTGCCTGACCCTTCCTTCTGTGAAATCTTTTCAGTATGTGCAGCCACAAATCTTGCCAGGGAGCACAGCCGTCGTTGGGACTGTGGCACACAGCATTCATTTAGCTCCCATTCTCTCCAGCCCTCCTCACCATGCAGGCAAAGCCCCCATTGATGTGTACCCTGAAATCTCCAAGAAGTGACACAGTCTCAGCTGCCAAATGCTGTCAGAGGTGAAAGTTAGGGAGGGTTCCAGTGTTAAGTAGATGCATGCCAGTGTCCCAAGGCTGAATGACACTGGGCCCAGCTTGGGGCTCAGGCTCCCAAGTGGGAGCTGAAGTCAGCATTTCCTTCTTTCTCTCTCCATTTCTTTGCCACTCTGTTGTTCGTTCAGTGGGATGTGAACAGACAGAGTAATTTTTTGTGGTGTGTAATTTAAATTCTCTGCTTGCTTGAGAAGGTGGAAATCATTGGGGAATTGCTGCAGTCCTCAGCCTCTGAAATGGTCTCGGCTGACAGTGGGGGACAGAGGGGCAAATGCATGCTGAAATCTCATTTCCTAGATCTTGACGATGGAAAAATACAACTCTGTCACAGGGGATTAATATCTCTTTGTCCTCCCACTGCATCAAATCGCATGGACCCACTCCGCACGGTCCTGGTGGCAGGGGGCTCCGTCTCCTCCCACTCAGGCAGGTTCGAAAGCAATTGAGTTAGCAAGGTTCAGCTAGCAGCTCTCAGCAAAGAGACAGGAGCAGTCAGTGCCTGCCTGCTTCCAGCCCACACTGCTAAGGAAGCAGATCAGCCTCATCCACCAGTGAACAGCATTTGTGCTGATCAGGCCGTGTCACGTGGGGGGATGCCTACAGTCAAGCACTGTGGCAGTGAGAGATGATGGGAGCCTAAACCCAAGATCTGGGGATTCAGGCCATCCAGATAGCTCTTCAGAACAGCACAAGCTGATGCTCACTGAATTCCTGGGTTGTCTGCTTTACGCAGTACTACAAAAGGAGCAGTTTTCCTTTTGTAGACCAAAATACATGGCTATTTTTACCTTTTCTGGTTAGGACAAAGTATAGACAAAACCAGTACCACACATAGCAATGTGTACCAAAGAAGCTGCTCAGCATTTCATTTAAAACAACAACAACAAAAAAGGTAACTAAAACTGGTTTTGATTTTGTTTAAAGTCTGAAACAAGAGGAATAACAGTAAGAATTTATTCAAGTTTGACATTTTACATAGGCACATTCATGTAAGTCCATTCTTCTTCACATGCCCGTTGCTATCTTCCCTTGTCACAAAGGAGCCAGGCACATCCAGCCAGCTGAACAGGTAACAACTTTAAGTCTCAGTGAGTAATAGAGTTTTGCTTGAAATCATTCTCTGGAGCCTGGTGACAAGTTCCGAGTGGTAACAGGGTAATTTGGCCCCTCTCATCTGAGCCATGACTTCCCCTAACGGAGATCCCCTGTGGGACCATACTCTCCGTTTGTCAACACACAGTTGTTTGCCCATCCCCTGAATCAGGCTGGTGAAAACACACCGAGGCAAGGACAGCTTGCTGAGTTTTTAGTGTGCTGGGGCACCATCTCGTTTAGGACTGTTGCATGCAGCTATAGCATAAGACCATGCCAGACAGGATGCTGAGCTGGACAGTTGTGGTCCTGATCATGTCTGCAGCATCTATTTCCTTTGCTCCCTTATACTTAGGTGTTATTCCTGTCTGATTGAAAGCTCCACGGGCTTCTTCGCCTGCTGTCTTGTCACCAGCAGAACTTACCTTGAAGCAGCTTTGAAGCAGATGCTGAATGGCTCAGATGGGGTGAGCAGGCAGAGCAGGCTAATGTGAGGCTGGCACAAAGGTAGCAGCTTTCTCATCAAGTAGATTCATCTTCTTTCTTTAGATGATTTTAATGTTGAAGGGGGACAGAGTGTCTTAAAGTGGAATGACACGGTGGACAAGAAAGGGAGATGTGGTTGGCAGGTCCAAGTAAAGGGCACTCCCTGTGCTGTTCAGAGCAGTATGGTGGTGTTGGAAGAATGCTGGACCCCTCCCCACATATACACACTTATGTGCATGTGTCACTCCGCACGTTCTTCTTCCAGCACAATGTCCAGGATTAGCTTAGATGGAAGTGATGCAGCTAAATTCCCCAGTGCCTCAGGCTGCTGAAAGCACAGCTGTATTCTGCAAGCTCTCCACTGAAACAGAAGTTTCCCTCCACTCAGACATGGAGCGAGGTAGATTACCCAACACAGCAGCCCTGCTCAGAATCAGACAGGACCTTCAGCCTCCTAATTGAGCATGTTTTTTGATGTCGAAGGCACATGCAGGCTGCTTCATACCCTCCCAGCCTCCTCTGCTCTACTCTGCACAGGAAGTGCCTGTCGGGAAAAATAGTGAAAAGCCAGCAGGAGCATGGATTTGGGTAAAGCTGTCTCACCCTCAGCTGTGCCAGCCCTGCTGGGATTGCTTGCCTCTTGACTCTGCAAGCCATCACATCTGTACTCACAGTGTGCTCAGTCACCCACAGCCAGCCACTCCATGGGAAGGGAATGACAAAGCACATGGGTGTGAATATTTCACTAGGTACAATGATAAAAAATATAACAGCCAAATGAAATGAAAGGAGAATGACCCATTTCAAATACTTGCAAATGCCATGTTAAGAGCATTGTTGGAGCCCTGCTAGTATACTGCCTTTTACTGCCAACAGTGATTTCTCTGAAATATCTGGAGAGCAGCCCTGTTTCATACTGGTTTCCCAATCTCCAAGTCTCTGTCATTCACCTTGTATCTCTGCTGTATTAGCTTTTTACTGATCATCAAACAGCAAACTCAGCAGGCACAAAATGGATGTCTGGAAATCACAGTCTTCTATTCCTTCAGTTGTTCTCGCTTGTCCTATTTTCATTGTATTGGGCAGCAGTGCCTGTTAACAACCCATCCTCATTCTTTTCGTGCCTGTGAGTTGTCCAGAATTAGGCACTTTTGTAGGATTGGCATCAATTTTCCATCAAGTTTATTGCCTTCCTGGAAGTTTGTTGCATGTACTGGAATACAGTGGGCAGTACAGGCAGTCCCAACCATGTAGCTGGTGCCAAAAGTTACCAAGGGTGGAGGACAAACCTGTCCTCTGTGGTGGGACCATGCCTCTCATGTCTCAAGCTATGGCTTAGAGGCTTAGGGAGACGTATAAGAATATAGCTGTCATCTAAGACCAATGAGGAATATTTGAGTACTGTACCTGAGAGTCTGAGACACTCGGAAAGAAAACTTCAGTTTTTCATGAAGTCCATGTTCTCCATTCATGAGAATTGCCCAAGGACTTAGTGCTAGGTTTCATGCAAGGATTAGCACAGTTGGGTCACTGGAGGGTGGTGGTGTTGGGATTTTTGCTTGTCATCAGCCAATATGGGGCAGCCTTTAAAGAAAAATGCTGTTTGCTTCTCAAGGTTAGGTTGTTGTTCCTTCTCTCACCTTCTCTTTACTGTGCTGACACATGCACTTGATTGCAGCTTCTATGAGAACTACTTCATCTGTGAATTTACAGGCTTTTGGTTAACATTGTGGACCCTGAAAGTAACATTGTCACAACTGCCTGAGTCAACTTCATTTCTAAAAGGAACTTAGACAGGTAGCATTTGGAGTCCTTGCCTTCAAACAAACATTTGGGAGCCAAAACCAAATAAGCTGGAAAACTTGAAAAAGAGCTCACTACCTATAAATTGGGTTCACCAACTTTGCTTGCTAGGCCAGGAGAAAACACCAAACAGACAATGGGCACTGAAAACCCACCTGGGTTTTCAGGGACCTGGTGGTTGACATGCACCCCACCCAGAATTACTTCAGGAGATTGGCACCAAAACAGCTCATTTGGGGGATGGTTTATAATACTTGTAAGGCTCAGTAGTGAGTTTCCTTACCTCAGAGCTGAAAGTGACTCACATGCATCTCCACCACCTTCCAAGAGCTGGTCCTATCTCTCTTGGGCTGGATAGACCTCCCATTCTCCCTCCATCTCTTGCTTTTTGGCTACCAGGGACTCAGGTTTCACAGCATCTAAGAGGGAGCTGAGCTGTTGATTGGTACTTAGAAATTTGTCCGGAGCATGAATGTGACAATGGCACATTGTGTCCTGCAGTGCTGTTGCTTTGGGGATGTTCACTCCAAGCTACTACATAAGTGAAAGAAGGGGTTAAATAGGAAATTTCATATCATTCAGACCCACACATTGAATTAGCAGTCACTAAGAGCACAGAAATAGTCATGGGGAGACCTACTGGAGGAAGAAGACACTTAGCTAAAGTCCAGATTTATCAACCAAATGAGTAATCTGAATTGGAAAACTGCATTAGTTCTTGTACGGAGTAATCAATAGAAATCAGAGACCGCCAGTACATTTAAAAGATTCAGCCAGGCTTTAACCATCTTGACAGAAAATGAAATCTTGTTTGTGAGTCAAGTGCTTTTTGTGAATTATACAGCACCTTAAAGTATTGGCACCTTGTCTCAGCACTGCGTGTTTGTGGTCAGCACTACAGCGTCTGATATAGATGGGGGGAAGTTGTTTTGTATTTAGGGTAGTAAGCCTTCGCCTCTATAAAACCATGCTTTATCCCTCTATGTCTGAATAGCAACATTCACATGGCCTGCGAAATGCCAGCCTTTTTTTCTGGAGACAAAGATAACCAGTGCATTTGCAAGTTCCAGTCATGAGAAATTACTGTGATTTAAGGTTTTGACTTCGATCCTGTATCAGTCTCTTTGTTGCTCATGCCAGAGAGAGTTATTGGTCTGGTCCTTCCCCTGCCAACTTCAATGAGCTTTTATTCACCTCTGCTGTCAGCAGGAGCAGGGCTGGACATGGTCTGTGTGGGGATGTACTCTTCTCTGCGGCTTCCTCAGCTGTGCTCGTTACCACAGTATCGAGGCATCTCTTCTGCTTGTTTGTCCCTCAAAAATGACAGCCGTGTGCATCTGTCTCCCTGTTCTTACCTCATGGAAAGGACAGAGTTGTGCCATCTTGCACTTGCACACCCTAATGGCACACATTTTTCCCACAAGTAACAGGTGCTTTTCTCTCCAAGGGAAATAAAATCTGCAGGAGAAAAAGTATATCAGCACATTTCACACACCACAGGGGAAGCAGAAGCAAAACGAATTCACTATTCAGATTCCTCAGCCAGCAGTCTGGTAAACCCCTATTATTCAGGCATGACACAAAAGTAGTTTCCAACACTTTCTCACACCCTGGAGAATGTTTTTAGCTGGGTCCTGCCGTGCTAGTCCCACAGTCTTCTCTGCAAGCCTTGCCTGGCATTGCAGGATGAGTCTGGGGCAGTTAGCTCAGCTTATGTGGCTAATTGCTAACTCAACCCAACTGATTTCCCCAAAGAAACAAGGAAGGACTTTGAATCAGGAACTTGAATATCAGTTTATATGACAACCTGTCATACATGGGCTTCTGTTGCTCCTATCCTGGTGGCAGGAACATACTAATACGTCACAAACGCGGCATTCCTGCAGAAGGCTTAGCTTTTGGACCTGAACTCTAGTTACGACCCTGTGATGAGATGTTATTAAGAAGAGAAATAGCCTCTCCTAAATGAGAAACTAAGTTTAATCCCTTCTTGCAGTAAATACACAAAGAAAGTTCCATGTACTGTCAGAGATTTAAGGTACTTTTCAGCAGCAAATAGAGCATGCTTTGAAAATTAAACAACCAATATGCTGTTTAAAAATGTAGCTGTACAACGTTTCACTTTTTTTTTTTTCCTTAAATAAAGCTTACAGGATTCAATGTGAGATAAAAGAGGACACCCTGGGGACAACACAGGCAGTTAGGAGGAGAAGCAGAGAAAGCAGAAACATTTTCTGCTGTGGGATGTGTTAGTCTGTTGTGTTGCCATCCTGGGAAATTGTAATAACTCAGGTTTGGTGTCAAACCAGGCTGGACTAGCACTAAATGATAGTGCTGCATTGATGGAGACACTTTTCTATCCCAGTTGGGCCCCTCAGTGGCAGTCTGAATAGGAGAAAATGTAAAAGGATGAACTCTCTTGCCTGGCACACAGTACTGTCTTATGGCCCATAGCTACACAGAGGCAGGAGTTGTCCTGGCTCTCATCCAGAAGCTCCATGAGCATCTTAGTGTGGCACTGCCAGCAAGCTGCTGTGTGTCAGGGCATACTAGCTTAGGGCCTAGTGAGCTTGGAGACAGTGGAACACAGCTCATCCAGCCTTTGCAGTGTCCCTGCTTGGGAGATGGAGTGCTCATGTCCTGTGTTATTAATTCCACCATGCCATTTGCTGTTGTCAAATCTGGGTTTCTGTAGCTGTATGGTGGCTATCCAGGCTGTTGCCCTGATTTTGCTTTTCCCCTTTGTATCCCACATGCAGAGAAGCAGAGGGAGCTGGCTCGGAAGGGCTCCCTGAAGAACGGCAACATGGGAAGCCCAGTTAATCAGCAGCCCAAGAAGAATAACGTGATGGCACGGACAAGGTAAAGGGCTGGAAAACTCAGCTGTGGTCTAAGCTATAATCCCTATTGGCCTTAAGATAGGCAAGGATGATGTTCATTGCCATTCCCCTACTGCCAAACACACTGCGAGAGCAGTGATGACCCTTCCCAAATACTCTGTCCTATATTGCATCCCATCCCATAGGGAGATGCAGGGACAGCTGGGCCCAGGACCAGCGACAGTACAGCTTGCAGGAAGCAGTGAGCGCAGCCTGGTTAAAATCAGAGGTTTTATGTCTTTAATGCTCTGGGCAGTGCTACATAACAAATAATCCTACCAGTAGGAGAGTGTACATTTCTGCTTCATGTAACAGCAAACTGTTTTAGAGCTTAATTCTGACTTGGCTGCTTTTATTCCAGTCATTCTCCTGCTTATTTTTGAAAATGACCCCTTCCTCATACTGATTAACTTAATGAAGACTTGTGTATAATCCATCTCTGTGTGATTTGCTGTACTGCTCCTCCAGACTTTGAACAGCATGGTCATACTTTGCTGGAGCTGCTTTGGCTCATCTCTGTATGACATTATCAGACAATGCTACAATCCACTGTAAACAAAGAAGTTTTTAGCTGAATACTCTCTTTTAGAGTATTTCTGTTTTTTTCCATGCAGGCTTCAGTACAATAGTGTATTGCTTATCTGCATTCAGGGGGTGAGAATCCCACTGAGTCAACAGAATTGCACATTTTGCATGCTACAAGAAAGGTGGCAATTTTTACTGAAGGATCACACTTAAAATGACAGCAGGATCTACATGAAAGCTGGGTTTTTATTGATGAATGAGAAAGCGGCATGCATTACTGTATATTAAGTAGAACAGGAGCTGCAGGTCAGAGCCTCTCTGTGCAACATTTCCAGCAGATCAGATTTCTTATTTCAAATTTGTTCCCAAACCCACAACAGTAGTCATAAATCATGCCAGGACTTTGTCGAGTTTTATATGTAAGCCTCTGTGATGTTGGTGGAAGATGCTGCATTGCTCACTGCTATGAGTTTGGTTTTTGAGACCGCACAAAGGAGCCAGACTCTTAGTGGCAGTAAGAATTTCAGGAGATAGTCTCACATGGGTTTATCATGCCCACTGCTCTTCATTGGCTTCCAAATGCAATCTGGGAAGGCTTGGATTCTTTTGGCAATAGACTGCATGCTAGCTTCCTAGAGGATCTGTAGCAGACTTGCTGCTCCAGAAATTGAGAAACACTGAAATTAGTGGGGAAAGATAGTAAGGGAGAGAAGATAGAATCAGTGCTGATGCCTACCTGTCAAATGAGAGACTTCTGCCTGGAGAGGCTGCTGCTTCAGAGCTGCCAGCAGAAGTAAGAGTGATTTGGGTGGGAAAGGGTAGAGCAGTGATGCCCATTGACAAAAGCTTTACAACAGCCACCTCAGGGCTGCAGTACAATGTGAGAGACTCCACTGGGATACACTGCAAAACATCTAGGTTACGGTTCTACAAGTCTGAGCTGTTGTCTCCAGTCCCTACAGAAGGAGAAAAAACTAAAGCCATTTCCCCCTTTTTAACAGTTCTGTCCTTCTCCTCATCAAATGTTTTCTTTCATTTGAGCAAAGTATGTTGCCTCTCCTTGTCCCTGCCCCACTTCCTCCTCCTTCCGTGAGGTTTTTGGTCTTCCATATTACCTGTCTGAATCTGTGAAATCTGGCCTCAGCTACCAGGTTGCCTTCACCATTCAGTCTTCTCCGAGTTGTGGACACAGCCAGTCTTAGAGGTGAAAGGATCTGGGTCCATAGCACGCTCAGCTTTCCTAAGAGCCAATAAAATGTGAACGAGGTTGATGTGGTGCAGGCACCATCACTATGAACACAGGCAGAGCCCACAATGTGCACCTCTTCTACACAGGCAGATATTGTAGTCTGCTCTGAGGATAAGCTGAACTTGGATGTTGTCATAATATATTTCATGCTAAGCAACCAAAACCAAGACAAAAAGCTCATATCCACAGATGAAAGCAGGTATAACTTTAGCCCAGCTTTGTTCCAAGGACACTGGGAAGCAAAAATAAGGACAATCAGGATGTAAGGAACAGCCTTAAATCAGGGACAGAGACATTATCACAGTTTTAGTCTGTTGTGGAAAAATTTAAGTTCTGTTACTAAGGAAAAGAAGACATTTTTCAAGAAAAAGATGTAGAGATTTGTTTTAATCAAGTAAACAACACCACAAAGGACGGTTCTCCTTGATCCCCTGGTAGTGCTTTGTTCGCTCACATTGTAGTAACAACTGTCAGTGAGTATATACAGAGCAGAGACCTGACAACTGAAGAGCAAATGTGGAAGTGAGTGCTTCCAGTATCTGTGTAGGCAAGCTGCTGCTGCCAGATCACAGCTTCTGTTTTAGTTCCAGACATCTTTCCTTCCAGAATTCCTTCATACATGCTCTATAGGGAGCAGAAGGACCTCTGAAGGCTATGGGAAGGGTTATTGAATTTTGCAAGTGGATCTCATTTTCTACAGTTTCCTGATGCAGCAGGTTGGAAATTCTGCATCAGTTTTAAAATTAGTTTCTTTAGCCTTTCATTTCAATTAACACAGTAAGAAAACACAACTAGTCATGAGCCTATGCATCTGCTTTGTGATAACATTTGATATATTTTACTCTCCCTGATTCTTTCCCATCTTCAGTGCCTTTACATTATTAAAATCATAATGACATTCTGAATTTTTCTGAGCAGAAGAACATTGCAACTGGTTAAGTAGCAATTGGAGCGTGGATAAGACATACTATTGTTCTTAGACTTTCCCAAACTCTTAGTGAAGCCCTTCTGCATCAGTGTATTGTTAAAGACCAATCATTCTTTTGAGAGATAATCTGATTTAACCCACTGAACATGGAGATTTTCATCACACTTTTCATCACACCTGCTGAACCATCTTGCTCCATTTGCTCAGTCTGGATGATCTTATTTTAAATATGAACCCAAGTCTTCGTGCAGTTTTGTGGATGAAAGAACTTGGTTGTGAACTGGATACTATTGAATAATGTATTTTCCTTATCTTAGAGGTTCTGAAGTCTATATTCTATTACACAGACTCCCTCAGGCAATTAAAGGTACAAAGTCACCACCAACCGTTGTAACATTTGTGATGAACTGAAAGTCATCATAGAATAACGGGATTTAAAAAGTGCTAGTCCAGCTAGGCTTGTATGCTCTGCCTACCAGCTTGTAGTTATCATATTACTGAATTTAAGAGTGAGACCTCAGAAGTGTTGTATTATGAGTGCTGGGTGGGGACTCAGGCAGAAAGGCCAAATCGTAATTTCCAATAGTAGGATAGTAGGGATATCAAGCCTCTCGCTTCCCCTCGCCTCCTTCTCATGTTTGCTTATTGCAAGTGCCATGCATTCATTGCTAGGAAAAAAAATAAAACACAAAAATCTGGTAAGGCAAGCAGAGCTAACTGAACAGGTTCATCAGAATGACACCTAGAGCAACCCAACAGTTTTGTCTTCCAGGAAGGAGCATATTCCCAAGGCATGTTCAGCATCCGTCCCTGTAAATCTGCTCTGAACTACAGAGACGCAGCTTGCCTCCTCTGAAGTACACATGTTTAAATGTCTTCACCAGTAAGGGATGACTTGCAAAGAAATGAAATGGAGAAATCCTAACCATGATATGACTTTGATATGACTGTATGTGTTACTGAGCTTTTCACTGTGGTTAATGGACATCATTTAATTATTTCAGGCTCGTTGTTCCCAATAAGGGCTATTCATCGTTAGATCAGAGTCCAGATGAAAAGCCACTGGTAGCCCTGGATACGGACAGGTATGCAAAGTGTTAATAAGATGATATACATCATGGTGCAAGCAAGTTTTCATGAGAGTGCAGCTCTGAAGTTAACTCCTGCTGAAACCATTCTTGCAGACCCCTCGCTGTCTTCCTTGCTGTGCCCTTTAGTAAATGCCGTAACTGGTCTGTGTGTGTAAACAAGCAGGAGACAGGTGTAAAGAGTGCTTTCATGGAAACGTCTGAGGTGCACAGATGAAAGTTGCCCTCCAGACTCCCTTGATGTAATTTCTCTGTTCCTAAAGGATAGCTTCACAGCACAAGATAGGACTAACTGGGGAATACAGGTCTCTCTAACTGTTTCCTTCTTTGCTATATCTTGTCCTTCCCTGCAGTGATGATGACTTTGACATGTCCAGATATTCCTCCTCGGGATACTCGTCAGCTGAGGTGAGTTACACTCTCTCCTGCAATCCTTGCCATGAATGCTGGTAGTAGAGCAACCAGAAACAGCTTAGAGTAGCCTTTTGGAGCCAGAAATGGCTACACATGGAATTTACCAGTGCTGTAAACTCTGTGAGTCTGGGAGGGCCCATGGCAGAAACTGTGTCATGCTTCTTTCTTCCCCAGTGATCTAGTTGGCTCCATCTCCACACTGCCGTGGCACAGACAAAATTTGCCCATCAGCTCTTTTCACCCTTAGTTTCACTGAAGTTTTTCCCAGTTCTGCTGAGTCCACAGTGTTGGCCCATGTGATGCAAAAGCATCAACTTAGATATCTGTCACGGTGGCTCAGCACCTGTCTGCTTGCCAAGAATACAAGTAAAGAACCTGGGGGTGTGGTGTTGTTTCCAGTCCATATGGGATCAGGGTTGCCTGGTGGGTGTTTTCTTCGAGCAAGCAGAAATTCCAGGGAGGACTTACAAATATGAACTCTTGCCCTCTCAAAGAGAAAAGACAGGAAGTTTGGGCTTGTTAGTACTTTGCATTGTTTCTGAATATATTCCCAAGATCTCCAATGGACTAGTTGTTCAACCTCTGGCTGCTGCTTCTATATGATCTGATTTTATATCCAGAGTGCTGAGCAGCCATTCTGCACACAAGCCATTAAGAACTCTTCCCCCTTGTATTCCCTCCTAGGGAAAAGGAAGCATATCTGAAGCATTGAGATATGTCTGAGAGCAGGGACCAGATCAAATTATCTGAGTCATTAGTGGGCCCTGTCTTGAAGGGTTTTCCACTCAGAGTTGGCTAGATAGCACTTGAATCTGAGATTACAAAGAACCAAGTGGCTTGACCACCTTTACAACTGCTGTAATGCTCCAGACTGAGTGGGGGGACTGCCCAGCTCCCAGTTGGTTTATTCTCATTTTTTTCCCATTTCATATAGGGGAAATATCGTATATATTTCCCATATCATATATGGGAAATACATTCCAGATTAAGATGCCTCCTTCCTCTTCCAACCTGTCAGAAGAGAGAAGTCTCAAGTGTTTGACTGTTTGTCTCTTTGTCTGTAGCAGATCAACCAAGACTTGAACATCCAGCTGCTGAAGGATGGATACCGGTTAGATGAGATCCCAGATGACGAGGACCTTGACCTAATCCCCCCTAAGTCGGTCAACCCTACCTGCATGTGTTGCCAAGCCACCTCCTCCACCGCCTGTCACATCCAGTAGTGAGGCCGGCAGGCTGTGATCAATGCTTTCCACTATAACTGTAAAACTTAACAGCCATTGCTTCCTCCTATGGTAGGACGTGCACCTCTTTGTGTTCATGGAGCCAGGAGAAACCAAAAAATTCATTTTATGATTGGTTGATAAGTTATTCTAAACTGTGGTTAAAAAAAAGAGAAGTTGCTCAAAGTGCCAGGCAGTGCCTGGCTCAACTGACTGGTCTGCAGAGTGAATGCTGAAGAGTCCAGAGATACTTCTTGGGTTTGTGTAGGCACCAGAGATGTTTTGTAAGGTGTCAGTTCCAGAACGAGAAGGGTTAGTTGGGGCTGCAGTTAATTCTACCATCCAAAACCAATCCATCTGCAAAATCAAGGATGAATCTGAGGTGTCAGGAAGTTTTACCTGAGGTCTGTTCATAGCTCATTCACTAAGCCTGGTTTGATCTGTGTAACCAAAATTATATCACAATCAAGGCACAAATGGCAACGGAGCAAGGCATCCTTTCTTATGACAAGTCTAGCTAGGACTAACACAATTAATTCACTTGCAAACAGGGCAAGTAGGTGGCATTTCACTGTGAGTCAGTACTAGCTAGAGCTGTTGTGTCACATACCCAATGCAATCTACCTTTAGCACCATATCACATTTGATCTACAATCTATCCATGCTCTAAGGGGATTCTGTCTTTGCCTGAGAATACCATACTCATGAATTAAGTTCAGTTGAATACAGACTTCAGCTTATAGTTCGTTCCTATGAGACCCGTCTGCTTCCAGAAATCTCAAACTTTGTTCAGCTAAGAAAGTGTATTTTCACAGAGCTCAGCTGTTGATATTCTTTTGACGCTGCATCTCTTGGTGCCTGTGGGAGAGATTTGTTAACCTGGTGGTGTCAGACTTTAGAGGAGTTTTGAGCAACAGAGGGATTATGAGCAGATTCAGCTGAAAAAAAGCCATGAGAGGAAACCACTATTTATTGCATCTCTGCCCACCTGTGAACCAAGCTAGAGCTGTCCCACATCAGGAACAATTGTGCTGATTTGGTGCTGGAATCAGGAAACCTGGCATTATATTAGATTGCTGGACTGAATTGCCGGTTCACCAACAGATTGTTTTAAATGCAAAATGATTTCCGGAATTAGGAGACATGTCCTCTCCCTGCTCAGCCTTACACTGCTGGCTTCAGAAGACATGGGACTCAGGTGATGGATGAGCTGGCATCTTTCTCAAAGATTAAATCTTTTGACACAAACATGACTGTGTCCTTTCCTGCTCAGCCAGGAAGAAAGGCTTCCTGCCTTATATCAGCACTTGAGAGGCTGATGGAGGGAAGAAGCAAGAGCAATTTTAAGTTTCCCATCAGAATTCCCCTGGGCCACAAGAAAGAGCCTGATCTCTCTACCCTGAAGTACAGATCCCCTGCCTGAAATGTACACATCATGAGCTGAGTCTTTGAGAAGTCCTCTTAATGATGAGAAGGACACTTACTTAACATCCTGGGTTTTTTTTCTGCAGAGTACAAGGCATGATGTCATCCACAGCATGAGCAAAAGAGCAGGCACACAGGACTCCTGGGCTTTCAATAGCTAGCTGTGGGCAATGTGAAAGCTGTGTTTGCCCTCTCCCTAAAACAAGACTGTAGCTCTGTCTGCGAGGGAACAGAAAGAGTCTGAGCAGGCTTGTTTACTGAGCATCTCTGCCTCCCGGTGCAGACATTCTGGTTAACTTGCCAACTCCCATAGGAAGAGAGTGTTCCTCAATTGAACTCCTCTCCATTTCTCATTATGTGGCAGTGATCAGGGGGAATATTTCCAAAATGTTTCTGAAGAAGCACAGAGCTTCTCATCCCCAGTTCCTTGCTTCTTCTTCTGTGTGCCTGGTTTCCTCTCCAGTGTGAGATCAGCAAGTTGTCTGAAGGGGAGAGGAGAGTTCTAACAACACTGTGTAGGACAAAAATATCAAGGGATTTTTTTTTCAAATGGGAAATGTAGTCAAAGCCTAAAAGAAACCTCATGGTCAAACTAAATTCTATAGTACACAGCCAAATCTCTTTAAATGTTCACACTTCTAAAGCAGGATTTTGCAGTTCAGCACTGGTACCATGTAACATCTTCATTGCACTTATCCTCCTGGGTCAGTGTTTGTGCCTTCCAGCCAGGCTGCACACACTCAGCCTCTCCCACAGCCCTTGCTCAGGAGCTCAGAGCATTTTGGTGAGCTTGCTCAAGCAATGAAATGTTTGTTTCTATGGGTCAGACTTGGCAGACTGCAGGTCCCACAGGTCTCCATCCCTCCACCTTCGTGTTTGGACGAGGATGGATGGAGACATGCTGAGATTACATGTCCCGGGAATATAACTGCCTGTAACCATTGTCCAATGGCACCACAGCTAAGTCCTTTTATTGCCCCCGTTGCTGTTGTTTTGCCTGCCATGTGCCCTGAGGCATTCACCAGTCCTGCAACCACCTTCCACCCTTTGCATTGTGTGATGTGCACCTGCTTCCAGCATAACCTTTTAAGGTTCCTGGGAGGGAACTACTCACTTACACATGGGAGGGGAGGGAGATGAATTTAAATTTTAATTAGGCCAGTGCTTCCTCCAAACACAGACAGAAGCACAAGCTAAGTGTTTTTCCCTGCTCACAGAAGGAGCTAGTTGCACAAATAGCTGTTTTGGCATGATAGTACAGGACCATAAAATGACAATTTTTTGGCTTCTCCTCTCTATGCTTTGTGTTCATATACTTTATTAGGGGATATAGTAGAAAGGGTAGGGAAAAGTAGTTACCTGTGTACGGTCGTTATCAGGAAGGCTGAATGAATTAAGGCAATGCACGTATGGCTATCATAGAAAACTGACCACTAACCCTTCCGAACTGCAGCCTCTTAATCAGGTTATGACCATGGGGTCTGACTGTTGGCTTGTTACGGATTACGATGGACAGCCCAGCAGTATGTGTTATCATCAGATTGGTTTGGCTCTCACTGTCTGGTCTTGTGTTCAGACCCTTGTATCAGCCGTAAAGTTATCCTTGCGCCCTTGTTGGAGGTTGTGTTGTGGTGGCTTCCCAGGAAGGAGTGGCTTACAGCCTTACTCTTTGCTGCAGCACTGTAAAGCCCTAAAATCTGCAGAGATGTTGCGTACTCTCCAAACTGCAGATTGCTTGCAAGAGAGAATCATTTCTTTGCACCAGTGTTTGCACCAAACCAGATGGCCTTCTCAGGCTCTATTTTCAGTCTGAAGTGTACAGAATACCAGAGGAAGGGATGCCACAGAGTATGAAAGGTTGCATTACAATCCATCTAAATTACCGTACAAGTAGGATAGCTTCCTTATAGTGATGCTGGCACCTCCAACAAAGGAACTTGAATTTGATGCCTCCTAAAGCCAGACTAGATATTTGCTAGGATTTTAAGTAATCTTTGTGTCCAAATTACTTGAGCTTAGGCAAATCCTTTCCTCCTATCAGATGTTAGCTTCACCCTTCAGCGTGAGCTGGCTTTGGGCTGCAAGATCTCAGTGTTCAACTCTGTTTCTCCAGTCTGTCTGCAAACTCCCTGTTTCCAAATGCCTGTGTATCATCCCAGTGTCTCCCCAGATAGCAGGCTATGGTCTCCTTTTCTGGTGGTTGTATAACCTTTGTTTGAAAGAAGGCTGATGTCTAGGTAACCACCCCAAAGGTTCATTTCATGTCTTATCAGACCCATCTTGAAGCCAGCCTTTGGAATAGGCACTGGATCATATCTGATGTCACTGCATGTCAGCCCCCAGGGTTTGGCCATCTGGTCTGCTATGCTCCTCTGGCCATCTTCCCTGCAGATGCCTTGCAACTGCAAAAGCAGATAGTCAAGCCTGCAGCACAGACTTCAAAAGGGACTTCTGGATGCTGTCTTCACCCACAGAAAGGACAGCCTCAGCTGTGTCTGGTTTGGCTCCCCATCTCCTTTCCCAAAAGGAGGAAGTTGCTCTGCTCAGCTTTGTGCTGGCTGACACAGTGATCTGAGATCCTGAGCAGAAACGTTCCCTCTCTGTGCAGAGTTTGTCCTCAGGGTGGCCTGCAAGCTGTACAACAGCATGTAGGAAGCTTGAAAAGTGCAGCGCCCTGCATGTGACTCAACAGAAACATGAAGATGCTTTTGAAGGAAGGAAAGACCCAGCTGGGCACCAGATCGAACGATAGAAGGAAAACAAGCAATAACTGTAAAGGTTGCCAAGTGCTGCCTTGGCCTAGGACAGGTCCCAGTTGTCCAAGCTAATCTATCTCAGTACAGTGCTGATAACAGCAAGGAGCAAAGGTTGCTTTCAGATGCACATACCAGAAACACCATGTCCCTCAGCTGGCACTGCAGCCAAATACTACTGCAGAGAATCTGCTGGACCATCAGAGCACAGAAATGAGATCTGGGGCCCTTGCTGCTTTTGGCACGTGTTAAATGTTTGTTCTACCCTCAGGCAAGTCACATCTCCTCTTGACATCCATTCCCTTCTGCAGCAGTGGGGAGAGACTTGCCTTCCCAGAACACTACCACCGTGTGCGGATGTTGCCAAGTGTGCAGCAGGCACAACTGATAGGATAGCTCTGCAAGCAAGATGCAAAAAGTGTGCTATAAGCTTTACACTTATGAAAATAAAGAAGAAATAAATGCTGCAAAGAACAGCAACATAACTCTAGTTTCCCTGTTTACCATCTTCCGATGTTGCATTCATGTGCCAGAAGGCTGCAGGGTGGAGCTTAGTAGAGAAATAGAGTTGGGGGCAGATGTTTGGCAAGGATACGATTCCCAGTTATTTAGCTGCTAGTTTTTGCACAGCCGGCTACTCACTGTGCATGCTGACACAGGGAACAGGTAATAACATTTGGTGGCCCAACAGCACCATCCCCTGCTAGCAGAGTTGAGGAATTTCAAAGTGCGAGTGATTTTACAACTCAGTGAATTCTAATTGGATGGAAGAGAGCATTGAAGGGCTTGTTTGGGATATTCCTAGGGCACTTTCATGCTTCTGTGTTTAGCATTTATGTAATGATATGAGGCGCTTTTGTTTGGTCTCTTCTTTCGTTTTTCCGTTTTTCCTTCAAGCGCACATGGGGTATGGCCACTCCTACCTCTACCAAAATAGGCTTTGTCACCTGTCTGCTTCTGTGCTCAGCAAGCACAGCCTGCATATGCCACCCTGAATGTACCCTTTCGCCTCTAACACCCTTCAGAGCTGAGTCTTCACAACTCCCTTCTCTATTTCTCACGTCTCAAAAGTTGTATAGTTGGACAGAGTGCCACAGGGGAAACTGGGCTAGGGAAAGGCATGGAAAGCTGCTCATTTTAAGGTGCTCTCACCTCAAGGAGGACAAGGCATCCTTCTCAAAGCTTTCATGTGCAAGAGATCACTCCAAACCTTGAAACTGCATCTGATCATTCATACCTGCCTGTTGCAGAGCCACACAACTCTGAAGCAGAAGGGCCATCAGCTTAGCACAGAGGAAGAGATTGTGACGTGGGACTGCATACACAAGATTAATGCCACACTAGCCCAGGTGCAGGTTTCTTACAGAGGCTGGCATCTGATTTTTCACTCCCTGTATTGTGCAGCTGAGCTGTTGCATTGCTTCCAAAAATAACAGCTACATCCCTTCCTTTGGTCCCCCTGACATTGGTGGCAATCCCAGGATGACAGCAACTTGATGCCATCTGTCTGAGCGCTCCTCTGACGTCTTGATGGGAAGGCAGGGGCAAGCACGCAGAAAGCCACAGCACAGGGCAGGACACACAGACACCAGCAGGACAGACTGTGGCTTTCCCTGGTGCCCGCAGAGGACAACTCTCCCCACTGCTTCCCAGACCCAGTTGCCAGCAGAAACTGGTGGTGGGTCTGAGCCTTTCTCTGTGAGAAGCTGCTTCAGTAAAACGTGGATTTAATTCTGGAAGGAGCATGTCTCGCTGATTGTGCCCGGTCTGTGAAGCAGCCATTTCCATAGTAACAAATGGTGAGATGAGCAGTGGGATTACATCAGGGAGTGGAAGGTACAAAAGAAGCCGCATTAAAATCTGACTCCCAGACGTGTCAGTGGAAACAAGCGCAGTAAGCAACAGGATAAAAAAGGCCACCGAAAGGCTGTGCTAAGTCCCACTACCTGCTGAGGTGCTTTCCTTCCCCTGCATGCACATTTGGCTGCCCCAGGTGAAGTCTCCAGGAAGCACTGCTCCACCCATGCTGCCTTCTCACTTGTGCAATGGCCCCGAAAAAGCTGTGACTCCATTTGTTTCCCATCTTCCTCAACCCTCCAAGATTTGGGAGATGCAGAGTTTGTTGGGAGATGTGATACAGACCCATGGAGAGCTGAAAAACTTGGACAAGGCCTCTTCACAGAGGTTTTTATCACCTCCATCTCCTTCCCCAGCTCAGGTTTCCGTGCTCTTTGTTTGCGTGTATAGTTGGCTGGTATAGCAGATATGTTTGGCTTGTCACTGCCTCTGCGTGACAAACGCAAGGCAGACATCAGACCAGCAGGAGACCCAGCAAGTGTGATGGTGGGAGAGCCACTGAGCCAGCCAGCATTTCGCTTTGCCCATCCAAGCAGCCCAGGGGAAGGCTGAGGGGCTGAGGGTCACCTGGATGAGTTGAAATCCTTGATGTGAGCCACCATCACCCTGCATGAGCCTGAGACCTGTGGGGAGGCACACTGGGACATCTGCCAGTGGTGCCCTTGTCAGATGTGAAACAAGCGCTGGTAGGGCTGCAGTTCTGCTTGGAGAACAGCTCTAGCAGAGGGTGAAATCTTTGCAGGAGACAAAATTCGGAAAAATACTCCTCTTCCTCCCCTTTTGCACATTTTTAGCCATTTTAAATCCTTCTACAGAGGTTATTGAGCCTTCACTTTACTAAAGGAAGCAAATCACCATAAAATAGCTTTCCAGGGGGTTTGAAAGCAGGCTCCACTTGCATGCAGTGCTGCTGTGTCTAAGCTGCGACTCCCAGACCTCATTGCACATCCTGCAGCTGAGTCCCCTTGTGAGTTGTGTGAGGCCAAGGTGAGAGGACCAGCGCTGACCATCGCACCAACAGCTACAGCTTCCCCAACTATGGAAGGGTTAGACAACGAAGAGAAGGAAAGCAGCAGCAGTGATAGAAGTGTAACTAGTTGTCACAGGTAAACTTGGTATCCATGTCCAATGGCTAGTTCTAGAATTGCAAGCCTTGTTATATCGCACACGTCCTCCTTTCACTGTTTTCTCAAAGCAGCCATTGTCTTTTTTTTTTCCTCTTGAACTGGTGTTGGCAACAGCGGCAGTTGCACCAAAATGATTCTCAGCCCTGTCCTGCATGCCTCTCTTTTCCCCAAACCCAAGGCAGTCCAGACGGCTGTTGGCCATCACAAGTCCTAATTTTTAGTAACTCCGCTTGAGTTTCTTTCCTCGTGTACCATAGCTTCCTCCGCAAGCACCCCGGCAGGGCACTACAGGAGGCTCTGACCATGTCCCAGGAAGCTTCTTTGCCCCCTGGCAGCACCCTGCAGACATGCACCTTACTGGGAACGTACTGGGTCGACGCTGGTGAGAGCCGGCACTGCCGATCTTGCATACGTGGCAGCTGATGGGGATCCACCAGGGAAAGCTGGCCGGGAGTGGCTACTGTCCCTTTTCTTTTCAATTTGGAGGTAGAGGGGGATATTTTTGGCATTAAGATTATTGTCCACCTTCCAGTGGCCAAGTTCTGGGCTGCATTAATAGTTGGGTTTGATGGGCTGTCAGGGCAGGTACGGAGCTTCACGCCAACTTCAACAGCAAATGCCATGGCTGTATCCAGAGCCTGGCTACAGGCTGGGCTTCTCCCGTGCTGGCAAGGAGCAGGCTGCGCTTGCAGCAGGCTCCAGATGACCTGGCAGGCAGGGAGGCAGTCCTCTTCCGCATTTGAAGCAAGTCCGAACTTCCATTTCATGTCCTCAGCTTGAAAGAAACTAAACCCAAGCAAATGCGTCCAAGGTCTCCTTCCACCACGCGGTGCCTGGCACCCAACAGAGGCATTTGTGGGTCACTGAAAATGGGATCCTTCTGGGATATATTTAACGGAAATGCCTTTCAGGAGAGACCTCCCAGCCTTTTCATTAATCTCAGAGCAGGAGATGAATTTCCGGCTGTCCTTGCATATAGTGAAACATAGCTGAAACAGCCAAATGCAAAGTAGAGTTATATGTAGGGTTTGACCTGAATAACCTTTTAATTAGGAAGATAAATTTGTTGTAGCTTGACCTTAGTCCATGTTAGGAACCTGCTAATCATTTGACATGCAGAGTGTATTAATGCTGCACTTAACTTGGCCATTGGTTTTATTATCTAGTTTGGGAGTTTTTTACTCCCGAAGCATCAATCTGCATCGTGTATGTTTTTTTTCTCTTTTTTTCCTGTTCAGAACATGTAGCACACTGTTGTACTTCTGTTCCCGTCCATGTAGAGTATTGCCTTAAACAGATCAGTTGTGTTGTGGTTTGTTTTGGGTTTTCTTTTTTTCTACCATCAGTTTTATGCATTAATTTATTTAAAAATGTGAGTTTTTTTTTTTTTTCAAAAAAACATGAAACGTACAATATATATATTTTTTTTTTTAACATTTCCATGGCAGTATTTATCATTGTTACTGGTTGTGTGTAGTGTAACAATTAATGATATTAAAAAGCATACGTACAAAAAAAACAGCCTGCCAGCCTTTGTCATTGGAGCGAGCCAGACAGCGGGGTGCGAGGATGCTGATGGCACTGAGGTCGTGCCCCAAGATGGTGCCCAGAGATGGTGCCCTGAGATGGTGCCTTGAGATGGTGCCCTGAGATGCCCCAGCTCTTGCCGATGCTGAAATCAGGGTGGACAAGCAGAGGGACAAAATAGAATCATCGTGACTGGAACCAGCTGAAACTGTTTCCCACCCATGTTAATCTAATTGCCTGTGGGAGCAGAGGAAGCCTGGGACCAGGGGGATGCAGCAGTGCCCCTGGTGGGAGGGATGGAGGGACAGGGGGATGCAGGGTGCAGTTGCTGAGCCCTGCTGCAGGATTTGTTCCTTGGGGTGCTGCCTGTTCCCACACTGTGACATCACCAATGACATAAACACCACCAGGATCCGACGGAACGGTGCCCCATTCCCTTTTCACACAAGGCCACGTGGGCTGGGAGCCCCGTGCAGTGCCGCTGAGCCACTTCAAGAGCCACCAGGACCCAGTGTCTCTCTGGCCACGGCACCATGTTCCTCTTCTCCCAAAAGCACAGGACCCCTGTCAGCACCTACACGGATTCCTACCGGCCGCCGTGCACCTTGACAAAGTCGATCCGTGAGAGGGCTCCGCTTTCATTATGCAAAGAAAACAAATTTGTGACACAGGTAAATGCCTCAGGGTTTTTCCCTGACCTGTCTGAGGATGCTCGGGGCTCGTGGGGGGTGGCACAGGGAACTCGTGGGGTGCCTCACATTCTGTATCAGAGAGGGTTTGTGTTTCCTGCTCAGCAAGGTGTCAGATACCTCACAGCCTGTGCTCACGGGTTCTTGTCTGCTGGACTTGCTTTGTGCTCATGGGGCAGGCAGGAGCTCTCACACATCATTCCTGACCATCAGTAGGTTTCAGAGTGCATCCACCAAGGAAGGGGAAACTGAGGCAGTGGCAGAGCACAACCTAGGAGTGCTGGGTGACACGGTGGTGATGGGGACAGATGGGAGGCTCTGGGAGCTGCCCCAGCTCACAGCCCCAAGGCTCAGATCAGCCCAGCCCTGAGCACGGCAGAACCTCTCCCAGCCCTGCTCCTGGGGGAGGATGGACCCCTGAGCCATGGTCTCACCATGGGGGTGGTCCATGTGGTCCATGGCCATGCAGGTCTCCCCACACAGCCCAGCCAGCAGGCAGGCTCTGAAGTGAAGCACGCTGCAGAACAGCTCATCTCGTGCAGCCTCGCTAGCATGTGCATTGTAATGAGAGAGCCAGCAGATGGCATGGAGAAGGATGTCACTGCTGTGTGGGGACAGAAGCAGTTCATGCAGCCCAGGCACCCTGGGAGACCCCATCAGCCCTCTTGGCCTCTGCCAGCTTTAGGACTTTGTCCCATAGCTTCCTTTCCTACCTCTGCTGGCTCTGCAAAGTGATGCCACGGGTGCAGGGGGGACGAGGTGGTGGTACCCAGACACCCACTGTCCCTGATGCACACCCTCTGTGCAGACGTCCACCCTCCTGGTGGGTGTTGGGACACATCTCCAGGGTTAGGTCCCACCTGATAATCGATAATTGGCTTCACCATGCACCCCGATGCCCGCGAAGGCAGGTGCTGCCGCATCACCTGAGCGTCTCACCTCACTCTCTGCTGTCTCTAGGGATTAACAATGACCCAGGAAAAAAATACATTGAGCCAAGGTCAGCCTGACAAGCTGATTAAAGCAGTGATGCAGGAGTATTTGTACTGGAACGCTGTCGACCCCACTGCTTACTGGCCTGAGAAATACTGGCTGACCAGGCCTGAAGGTACTGCAAGTCCCATCTGTCCCTGTGTCAAACCGGTTACAGGACAAACAAACACAAACAGGGCACATCCTGAAGGGCCATGAGGCAGGGAGCTGCCTCCTTTTGCATCCCTCATTTTCCCAGTGGTGGCAAAGGGGCCCTCACTTGGCATCTGTGTTTGTGGCTTTGCTGTGGCCATCCATCACCATCCCCATGTTGAGGTCTCCTGGTAGCCCCTCAATATCCACTGGTGGTCGGTGATGCCTGAAGGACACATCCCTCATGGCTACCGGATTGGGTTGGGATGAGTGTAAGAGACTAAGTAGGGACATGTCTCAACACTGGCAGCGGGAANAGTTGGGTTGAACTGGGATGGACATGCCCTCCCTTGCTCTCAAGGCCACCACTCACCCTGCCTCTGTTGCCTTCTGACCAACAGAATGGAGGTGGTGGCACCTGTGTAGAGCCTGGTGGCCCTTAAGAAGGTCCCCAGCAGCAGCACCTCTGCAACGCCCCTGAGCCCATGGGGTTGTGTCTGTGGGACACAGGGAGCAGTTGGGATGTTCCAGCTGTGTCCCCATGTCCCTGGCCCCACAGGCAGCCACCTGCCCCATGGGTCAGCTCTGCCTGTCTGCTTCTCATTGCAGAGAAGTACAACCCAGTCCTTGTCAATGAGGACAAATACATCAGCTGGAGAACAGGTCCCTACAACAGTGCAGCCTGGAACAAGTACTGCACCTACCTCCCCCTGCCGCCCAAGGTACGGCCTGGTCCCTTTTCCTCCCAAAACTGGAGCTACCACGGGTGCACCAACACCTTGGGCTCTGCAGTGAAATGGTGACAACACAGCAAGGGCTGCAATCATTCCTTGCAGGAGAAGAGAATGGAGACCTTTCTGCGCAGCATACCCGTGCCGTATCCCCCAAAACCTGCCTGCCTCAACGATTATGGTAACTGCCCTCATCCAGACCTCCAGCTGCAGCTGTGTCTGTGCCATGCCAGTGGCCATCCGGGTGATGAGCTGCCTGCTCCTCCTTGTCCCTACCCTCTCTGTCTCTGTGCTTGCAGAGAAGGAAGTGGTTGCCGACATGCTGCGCAGGGTGTCACGGCTCTCACCACCGTCCGTGCAGCCTGTATACAGCATGTCAGGGAGGAAACCCTTCCAGGGCTACTACAGTCCCTGCTCCGGGCGCCACTACTGCCTGCGAGGGATGGACTACTATGTTGATGGGGACCCTTCCATCAGAAGGCATCTCAACACTCTAGCAGAGAGGACTGTAAGGCTGGGCTGGGATGGAACGAGCTGGGAATGGATAAATGGATGCTTTGGGTTGGACTGGGATGGGTTGGAGTGAGTTGGGTTGGGACGAGTAGGGTCGGGTTGGGATGAGTTGAGCTGGGATGAGTTGGGTTGCGTAACCATGCCCTCCATTCTCAAGGGTATTGCTTACCCTGCCTCTGTTTTCTCTTGCAGGAGCATCCCATGCTGCAATTACAGCCTGACAGCAATTCCCTGTGCACCCACACGTCCCCCCCAGCCATCATACCAATATATGAGCCCTAGGTCTGTCTATGTTATGTGTGGGAGTGCTCCTGGCAAGGGCAGGGTGACCTGGGGTAAATCTGCTATTTTTCGTAACGCCAGCCAGACACTAGGTCCCTTTCAAAAGAGTTTGATGCAAAATTGTCCAGAGGATTGTTCTGTACAACACTCAAAACCTTGGTGCCCCTGAGCTTGGCTGCACGTGGCTTAGCACCTCCCAGATTTTGGGGCCACACTAGTGCTGCCTGTGCTGCTCTTTCATTTTCTGCCATCGCCTGCTTTTCTTATCCAAGGACCGGTTCCCTGGTCACGCTGCCCTTTACGCAGCAATCAGCTCTGTCCTTCACCCGCTGAAGGTCCAGCAGCGCCTTTTAATCCCCATGTGTTTACCTTTGGGATCTTCCCACTGCAGAGGCAGCTTCTTCCCTAGAACAGCTCTTGGGAAGCAGCTGGGGGAGAGGGGAGACTGTGTATCCAGCTTGGTCGTTGCTGTGCTATTGCACCAATTCCCCACAACCCAAAATGAGGAATCAAGCTTGCATAAAATGATTGGCTTCAAATTCCTGAGACCAGAAACTGAAAACAAACACAAACAAACAGGGAGCACTGAGCTCTCCGTAGCTGTCCCCATGCCTGAGCCTCAGGGGCAAAGTCTCAGAGTCTTTTCTGCTGAGAAAAATGTGGATTTTCTTGTACTTGCATATCCCTGGGAATTAAGGCTTTAGGAAAATGACAGTGCAAGGAGTGGGAGGTGGCAGGGAGGGACCTCACTGAGGTGGCAATGCCAGGGAGCGTCAGCACCCAGCAGTGCCTCCATAGGGACAGGAGGCTGCTCAGGCCCTGCTCACCCCTACGCGGTGCTGGCAGCCAGAAGTGAAGTTTCTGCTCCTCTTCTTCACCAAGTTCCATCCTGCCCATGTCTGTAACCCTTGTGTCTCCTCTCCAAGGTGGGACTCAAGCCACTTCAAGAAGCTGGGGGGAGTCCAGCGGGGCAGCTTCACCATCCACCCTGAGTTCAGCTCAGAGGCGTACTCTGCACTGGCGTGCTGGTAAAAGGCAAAGATGGGCTCTTAATAAAAACGCTTTTGGTGACCACTCCCGGCAGCTCCGTTCCTGCAGCCTGGGGCACTCCCTGCAGAGGGAGATGGATGAATCTGGTGACCTCGGGGCACGCTTGGACAAGCCTGGACCACTCGGGCTGGTACTGCAAGCTGCAGAGCAAAACACGCAGGAAGAGCTTTCAGGGCGTAGTAACACCTCCAGAAATAGAAGCAGCCATCCATCCCCGTGCCCGGCGGCTCCGCTCTGGGCGCACTTTCTTTTGCAACGTCCCCAGGCACGGCTGGGATCCTCAGCGCAGGGCTAAATGAGGAGGAGGGGGTTGCGAGCAGCATCTAATTAAGGAAGGTGTATAACGAATTAAGACCTGGGAGCCGTGCTCCAGCGCCGAACACGCGCTCCAGGACCCGGCCCCGAGCACCCCAGGCCGCAGACCCAGCGCAGGNAGCGGGTGCTGCGGTTCCTCCCAGCCCCGGAACCGCTGCGGGCGGAGGTGGTGCTGGCGGCAGGGAGCGGTGCTATGGCCCGGAGCTGCGCGTGAGTGTGCCTGCTCCTAGGGGGCCGGGGTCGTCCCCGGGCGGGGCTGGGTGTCCCCGGGCGGGTTGGGGGGACCCCGCCGGTGCAGGGCTGTGCTCCTGTCTCCCTCGGCTGCGCTGGGCGAGGCTCTGCTCACCCCGAGCTCCCACCGCCCCGCGGTGACAACTTCGGCAGAAGGGGTGTTGGGGACAGCCCCCCAGCGGGTGCCAGCGCAAGCGCGGAGCAGCAGAGCCCAAAGCCGCCTTTGTGCTTCGCCTCTCCCCGCCGGGCTGCACGGAGGGGCTCATGGTCCCCAAAGGGACAGTGACACAGCGGGCACCTGCAGCCCTGCGGAGGGTAAGGCTGGAGGCTTGCATCGCCAGGGCTGGATCCAGGCATGGAAGAGCTGCCAGCGAATGTTTTAGCAGATTGATGCTTGCGTTTGGCCAAAGGTTGGCCAGCATCACCTGCTCTGTTGGGTACAGATGGGAATTGAGCGTCCCGTGTCACCAGCCTGGCTGCTGGCTGGAGCTGGAAGCACCTGGAGTTTCACAGGAACCTGAGGGCTGGAAAATTGCAGAGGCTGTGCCAGAGGACTGTGCTTGTGTTCACGTTTCCTTCCCGTATCGCGTTGTGGTGTTGGGTGTTGGGGTGGGCTCAGGTTTCAGCTGCCCTCAGCACCCAAAGCACTGGGCTGATGGCTCCTTTGGACAGCAGCCTCCTGCATGGGAGCACAGCTCTGCAGGGATCCCAAGCGTGGGGTCGTGGGCTCACATCAGTGCCACAGAGGAGATGGGAAACAACCAGATGTGTCCTCATCAGAGGGCAGAGCTTGGGACAGGGGCCTTGGAGTCATGGCGGCAGTACTTGGGTTGGGTCTGGGGGGCAAAATGGGGCCTGGTCCCACTGTGGGGCTGGTCTGGGATGGAGATGAGCAGGGGTGAGGTTATGTCCCCACAGGAACAGCAGGGAGAGTGCTGCGGGGGTCTGGAGGGGAGCATGGGGGTGGCTGAGGCCCCTTGGTGTGTTGGGCCCAGAGCAGAGGAGGCTGAGGGGATGCCTCATGGTGGCCTACAGCTCCTCACAGGAGCGCAGGGGCAGCGCTGAGCTCTGCTCTCTGGGGACAGCAACAGGGCCTGAGGGAACAGCATGGAGCTGTGTCAGGGGAGGGTCAGGTGGGGGTGAGGAAAAGGTTCTTCACCAGAGGTTGGTGGGCATGGAACAGGCTGCCTAGGGCAGTGGGCACGGCCTCTTGCTCCCAGAGTTCAAGGAGTGTTTGGACACCACTCAGACATAGGGTTTGGGTTTTGGGTGGTCCTGTGTGGAGCCAGGAGTTGGACTCAGTGGCCCTTGTGCATCCCTTCCAACTTACGATATGATTCTGTGATTCTGTGGGGATGGGTGGGTTATTTTATACCACTCATACTGTTTATTTTCATACACCACCGACACAGCTGCATCTTGGGTGTGTCGGGGCATGTTTACCAAACCACGCGGTAACGCACAGCAGGGGTGAGGGGCTGGAACATGATGTCTGGAGCTGGTGCAGCACGAGCTGCACTGTGGGACCAAAGGACAGCAGCAGAGGTGCCTTGATCTTTACTGACCGACCGCTGCCCGCGTGTGGCCAGCAGCACAAGCTGTTAGAGGTGCACATGGCTGGGACGTTGTTGCAGCCATTATTCCCGTTCCCTTTTTGCTGGAGGGTTCTGCTGTCCTGGGGTGCTGGCAGGTGGAGCTGGTTCCTGCTGGCAAGGGTCCTTGCAGGGAAGCAGGAGAGGCAGCGGGACAGGCTGCGGGCTGAGGGTTTGGTCTCTCAGACCCACAGCCCGTTTGTTAGGGACCACTTTTTGCATTCATACCTCCAAGGATTTCAGGAGCAACTTGTTTAAATTCTCCTTTCCCGTGCGTGTGAGCCTGCAAGTTCAGCAGTGTGGGGGAATTTGGGCACTGTGAGTGGGCATGGTTTAGGCATGAGCTGACTGTGCTGTGTGGAGTTAAAAATCAGCGTATTAGAACTTCATCTTACTAATTAGTGCACAGTGAAGAAGGAAGAGAGAGGATGTTGTGAAGGGGGAATTGTCAGGTGTATTAAATATTAAGACATCTGCTGCTGAAGTTGACGCACTGTGGGTTTTTTTGTGTTGTGGTTGTGGTCAAACACCCAGTGAGGCATTCCAGTGGGTTTGGAGCATCCCTGGGTGCGGGCAGCTCTGAGGAACATAGCTGGGCTGCAAAGCGTGAGTTCCTGCAATACAGGTGGAAGTGTCCAAGGTTCAGCAGAGGGAACACTACGGCCCATTTCTGCAGACCACGAGGTCCTGGCAGCATTTCTGCACTTTGCTGATGAGCTCTGTGTACACACATTTGGGGTTTATCCCCTGGGTGCCTGATGCGGTTCAGTCCTGGCTCAAGAGCCAACCGGCAGCAGCGGGGTTGGCCGTTTCCTTTTGCTTGAGGCAGCTTTGTTACGGTGGTGAATCATGACTGTGCTTAGAACCTCAAGACTTTAGGGGGAAAACGATAAAAATAATGTGCATTTTTTGATTCGGGGTTGTTTTTTTTTTTCCCTGCTTTCTGCTTCTTGAAAGCCTCTGAATGCCCGTGGGGCGAGCACTTGCTTTCCTGCTGCGGGAGGGTGAGTGGCGAGCCTGAATCCTATGTGACACCTCCTGGTGCCAGCAGTGCCCTCCATGCTTGTCTGGTGCCACTGTGATGCCTGCAGCAGCTGCCACAGCAGGAGGGCTGGCTGTGTACGCTGCTGTCAGGGTGCTGGAGAGAACACGCTGATGACAGTGGCACGCCGGTGATGTGCCGGTCCCCTCTTCCTGCCCACGGACATGTGCTGCTCGCAGCCTGCCTGAGGCATAGCCAGCTCCATGCCCCAAAAGCCTGCCGGGGACACAGAGGTGCAACAGCAGAGCAGATTTTTGACGTCCTTAAAAGACATCTGCGACAGTGCCAGGCGTCCCTGGGTGGGTCCCATGATGGATGGGTGGGTGCCAGCAGCGTGCCCTGCATCCCCGCTGGGAGGGCTGTCCATACCCCATCACCAGGTGTGGTGTGTGGCCATGGACTGGCATGGAGGTGGCATCCCAAAAGCAGGGAAGCAGCCGTCACTTGCCTCCTGCAAAGTGACCCCCTGCAAGCTTGTCCCCACGCCCTCAAACCAGACAGCGTTGGTCCCCACTGAGACCATGGATCCTCTGGAAAGGATGCTCTGGCTGTCCCCATGCCCCTGTGTGGGGACCAGTGACCTCGCAGGCTGACTTGGGCTGGCTTGTGCCCCACAGGGACAAACCCAGGGCCCCAGAGTGCCTGCAGACAGGGACAAATCGATGTGAGGAGCAAGGTGTCCATGGAGCAGCTGTGCCCACCCACTCGTTGTGTCCCGTCAGGTGGGGCAGCAGTTTCACCCCTTTGGACCCAAAGTGCTGGAGCAGACCCCTTCAAGAGAAATTAAAGCCTCAGAAGGGTTTACTCATCCCAGCCCCTCTCAGATTTGCAGCTCATGGGCTGCAAAATCCATGTAGCAAGGCAAGGGCTCCGTGTGCTCAGAGACATCTTTTCCCCGCAGGCACTTTGCAGAGCACTCATTTCCCCCTTTGCCATCCTAATTCCCTTTTAGGGGCTGGGGATGCCCAGCATTGGGCTGTGGTGTTCCATCTGCTCAGCCCCTGCCCAGGCGTTGTGGAGGTGGTGGCACCACGCACCCCTGGGCGCAGCTTCCTGACATCCAGGCCTGGGAAACGGGTGCAGGGGCCGGGCACCAGCTTGGCACAGTTTGGAGCTGAGGACTCGGGGCAATAGGGACTGGTTTGGTGGTGGTGCCCGTTTTTAAACGAGTGACCTCATTAGGAAGGAGCCGGGGTTAGTGGTGCTGTGGGTCTCGCAGCCCGCATTTAGCGGTGGTGTTGGCAAAAATAGAACCAGTCAAAAACGGGGTTTTTATTTTTACTCCACAAAGTGTGTCCTGCTCAGATGTTTTGCTTTCATCTCAGATCAAGGCACGGCAGCTGGCTGCTTCCACAGAATGGGAAGAAAAAGCTTTGTTTTGGGTTGGCTGGGGAGCTTCGTCGCAGCGAGCTGCCACTGTGCTGCCTTTGCCGCCCTGCTGCCTGATTTCTTTTTTTAGAGGAGCTGGAGGTCACCGCAATGTCGCCTTGGAGCAAAATAACAAGTTTGCATTCCAAAATATGTTGAAAGTGGCTTTGCATGCGCAGGCAGCTCTCGGCGGGCGAGGCAGCGGGTGTTATCTTGGGGGAGCTCAGAAGACTTTGGTCTGGGATGGGGACCGGTCTCGGGCTGGAGAGCTGCAGCCTGCACTGACAAAACCAGGGAGGTGCTGGGCCAGCCGCAGAGTGAGGTCTGTGTGGCACATCTGCTGGCCCCAGCTGCCCGCTCATTTCTCAGCCGGCTTGGCTCAGCAGATTTGCTGCCACCATTTGGAGCCTGAACGGTGCTGGTGAGGTCTGTGCCAGTGCGTGGGGTCTGGGCACCTCTGTGTGGTGCCCTGCTGCATTTTTGGGTGCTGCCAATCGGCAGCATGTGCAAATTACTGTCCTGTGCGGGGTTGCAAACTGCAGGCCGGGTACAAAACCATTCCTACAAACTGCACTGCTTCGCTCCTGAGTGGCAGCAGCAGTGCTGGTGTGCGCGTCATGAATCCCAGCCCGTGGAGGGGGAAAAAGAAACCTAAAAATAGAGCAGATTCAGAGGAGTTCATAAATAATAAACCGAGCTCCTGAGAGGGCGGTGGAAACCCAGAGAGTCCCGGGAGCAGGGGCTGCTCTGTTGCTCTCTGCTCTGGGTGCAGATGAAGGCCGTCTCCTCCACGGCAGCATCAGACATTTCTGGGGCGTAAAACCCTGGATGAGAGCTGGGAGAGACACTTAGTTCCTCTTTCTCAGAAAACACAAGGGCTTCCAAAGATCCTTTTCCACAAACAATTTGCCTGTTCTGCTCCCTGGGTGGCTGCATTTTCTCCCTGCTTGGATCTCCCCAGTCCTAAGATAACGCCCGTATGCAGCACGGCCTTATCTGTGACAGCAGCAGCTCTGTCACTGGCATCCCAAAACTTCCCACTGCAGAGAGGGAGGAGCTCATTTGAGCAGGGACCACCCATTTATAGCTCCAGAAGCACCTGCACCGGCCCCGTGTGCTGTTTGGTCCTGCCTGGACCCCTGCTCCTGCTGCAGGTGCCCAAGGCTGGTGGAGACAGGCAGCAGCTCCAGGCTGGGCACCACAGTGTCCCCGCAGCATCGTTCAGCTGTGCTGGTTGTGTCCGAGAGCCTGCTGCAGCCTCCCCCAGCTCTGTCACCACTGACCCTAACACCAGCGGATGGAGGAGGGGGGTTTAGTTCCAGCGCAGGATCTCCCTCTGTCTCTGTTGCCCCACGTTGCTTGCAGCTGGGCTCAGCTGCTGCACATCACGCACCCTGGGGACACGGCCCTGCCCCTGCTGCAGCATCGTGCCCTGGTGACACGAGGGGTGACCGGAGCTCCGGGCTGAGCATGGCTTGGTGGGGCTTGGCCGCCAGACAGGTCGTTTAGCTCAGCCTACCACCCGCTCCTGCTAATCCTGTCCTAATGCCGTCGTAATCCCATTTAAAGTGGCTGGCAGCCTGGAAAGTCACAGGCACCCAGCAGAAGGTTGGTTCCCCCCAGCGCTCACCCTGCCCAGCAGCATCCCACCCCTCCCGTGCTGCAGCTCCTGCCCGAAGCACTCGCTGCGTCCCCCTGGGCTGGCTCTGTCCCTGCACCGCGCCTGGCACTGGAGAGGTGTTTACCCCTGCCCTTGCCTGTGCCAAGCCCTGGGACAGCCCAGCGTGATGGGGCCTCAAGGCACGCACCGGTGGCTCTGCAGCTCCTCTCCACCCCTGCTCCTCCTCCTCCTGGTTTTGCTCCTTGCTTCCTGTGTCCTTGCTTCACTTTTCGACTCTGAACCCGCAGCGCTGTGCTTGGCCAGTCCTGCAGCCCAGGGAAAGCCACTCGGCTCCTGGCTCTGCGAGCAGCCTCCTTCCTGGGGCTGTGCAGGGGGAGCGAGCTGCAGCCAGGAAGCTTTGGCGCTCACTGCTTGGGTGTTTCCCTGCGTGGGCTTCAGGCTGGGATCCCTGCGGGGTATCTGCAGAGCGTTTCAGGGCTGTGGATGCCGCTCTGCGTACAGCACCAGGCACATCCCGGCTGGCAGTGGGGAGGCAAAGAGAGCTGCTGAAATTGAGACAGCAAGCAGGTGACAAGTGATCCCTTGATGCAGAGGTTCATTCCAGAGTATTTTTATCCTCCTCTTTTCCAGAGACGGGTGCTCTGGGTCTCGGTGGAGCTGGGAACCCTCTGTTTGCTTCTCCTGAGAACCCCAGGCTGGCTGCACAGACATCCTTCATCCCACTGCTCTGCAAGAAGTGCCAGAGGAAGCAAGCGCCATGTACACGTTCCTGCCCGAAAACTTCACGCCGGTGAAGCAGAAGCCAGCCAAGGAGCTGAGGCCCATGCTGGGGGCCGTCACGCTGGGCCTCATCCTCTTCATCGCCGCCGTGGTGGCCTGGTGCTACTACACGGTGTCCCTGCGGAAGGCGGAGCGGCTCAAGACGGAGCTGATGGACCTGCGGGCGGACGGCTTCGTCATCAGGAACCAGCACGGGGAGGTGGTCTTCCGGCTGGCGTTCCGCTCGGGAAGCCTGGACCTGGAGTCGTGCTCCAAGGAGGGCGAGATCCTGAGCTGCACGCGCTCGGACCGGGGGCCGCTCAACTTCTTCATCCAGACGGTGAAGCCCAAGGACACGGTGATGTGCTACCGCGTGCGCTGGGAGGAGCTGGCGGCCGGCCCGGCGGTGGAGCACACCATGTTCTGGGAGGACGCCCACTGGTACGGGGGCTCGGAGATGAGCACCCAGCACTGGCCCATCCGCCTGGCCGGCTACCAGGAGCCCGTGCCCTACGTCACCAGCGACGTCTACTCCTTCCGCGACAGCTTTGGCGGCATCCTGGAGCGCTACTGGCTCTCCTCCAAGGCGGCGGCCATCAAGATCAACGACTCGGTGCCCTTCCACCTGGGCTTCAACGCCACCGAGCGCTCCCTCTTCTTCCAGGCCCGCTACAAGGACTCTCCCTATAAGCCCCCGCCGGGGCAGCAGCCCTTCCCCGAGCTCAGCTACCGCGTGTGCGTGGGCTCCGACGTCACCTCCATCCACAAGTACATGGTGCGCAGGTACTTCAACAAGCCCTCCAAGATCCCTGCTGAGAACGCCTTCCGCTACCCCATCTGGTCCACGTGGGCTCTCTACAAAAACGATATTGATCAGGATAAAGTTCTGCATTTTGCAAGAAAAATTAAGAAATACCGTTTTAACTACAGCCACATTGAAATTGATGACATGTACACGCAGGCCTATGGGGACTTTGACTTTGACCCAGTCAAGTTCCCCAATGTAACGGAGATGTTTGCAAAACTCAGGGAAGATGGCTTTAAAGTCACTCTGTGGACGCACCCTTTCATAAACTATAATTCCTCAAATTTTGGTGTGGGGATAGAGCGTCAGCTGTTCATCAAGGAGCCCTCAGGGAGGCTGCCAGCCATGGTGGAGTGGTGGAATGGCATCGGGGCCATCCTGGACTTTACCAACCCGGCGGCCCGGGACTGGTTCCAGAGCCACCTGCGCCAGCTCCGCCACAAGTACGGCATCTCCTCCTTCAAATTTGACGCGGGTGAGACCAGCTACCTGCCCAAGCAGTTCAGCACCTTCCGGCCACTCTCAGACCCCAGCATCTGGTCGCGGCGCTACACCGAGATGGCCATCCCCTTCTACGAGCTGGCCGAGGTGCGGGTGGGCTACCAGTCGCAGAACATCTCCTGCTTCTTCCGCATCATTGACCGCGACTCCGTGTGGGGCTACGAGCTTGGCCTCAAGTCCCTCATCCCTACTGTGCTCACCATCAGCATGCTGGGCTACCCCTTTATTTCTGCTGACATGATTGGAGGGAACTTCCTTCCCAACAAGACGGATGGAGCAGTTGAGATCCCGGACCGCGAGCTGTACGTCCGCTGGCTGGAGCTGTCGGCCTTCATGCCCTCCATGCAGTTCTCCATCCCGCCCTGGCTCTATGACAAGGAGGTGGTGGAGATTGCGCAGAAGTTCACGGAGCTCCACGAGTCGCTGGTGGCCCCGCTGCTGCTGGAGCTGGCCGGGGAGGTGACCGACACGGGCGACCCCATCATCCGGCCCATCTGGTGGATCTCGCCCAGCGACGAGGCCGCTCACCGCATCGACTCGCAGTTCCTCATTGGGGACACCCTGATGGTGGCTCCCGTGCTGGAGATGGGCAAGCAGGAGCGTGACGTCTACCTGCCGGCGGGCAAGTGGCGCAGCTACAAGGGCGAGCTCTTTGAGAAGACGCCGGTGCTGCTCACGGACTATCCCGTTGACCTGGATGAGGTCGCCTATTTCCTCTGGGTTTCCTAACAGGCTCCTCCATCAGTTTTGGGATAACAATGCCTTACACTATGACTTTGTAACAAATAATAGTTCTAATTGCACATTTCATTTGGGTCTGGGATTGAGGAAGGGAATTAAATAGACTTCATTGTTCTTGGGGATTTTTTGCTTTTTGGAGGGAGTTGGTCTTTCTTTTTTTTAATTTGAGGCAGGTGCGAGGTTCCAGTTGGGTAATGGTAGGCAGAATTTTCTTTGTTTAGGTGAAGAAGGAGTTGTCATACCATCAATCCTAATACCTTTGCGGTTTGCCAATGTTTCAAGGGGGGAGGTTTGGTTAGTGCCTTGTGGGAGCATTTCTTATCCCATGGGAGTACCCAGCACTGGTGTGAGGGTGTGTGATGTGAGAGGGTTGCTACAGCACAGCCTGCCTTAAGTTTTCTAATGTGGCAAATATATTTAAAAAGACTTTTTTAAGAGCTGCAAACAAACTAGATTATATAGAGATATATATACAGATTTATTTTTCCCCCTTTAGTATGGCAGTGAACTGACACTTGCCTCTTTTCTCGGGTGCCAGGTGGGCCATGTTACTCTCGTGACATGCAGGTATTTCAGCTGGACGGACTACATATCGCTTGCTGGAGCAGCTGCATCCCACCTCCTCGCCCATCTAGTGCTGCTGCAAGGCTCTTGCCTGTTTGTTTTGCCTCGGGTGTCAACACTGCCTTTCCTGGAACAGCACTGTTCATACCATAGTGCCCAATCTGTCTTCTTAACACATTTATGGTCCTGCGTTGTTACAGAGCAGTGACAGATATCATCCTTTTTATTTTTTAAGGACAGATGAGCGTTCAGGTTTGCTGCTGGCAGAAGGACTGCCTGAAGCAAAGCGGATCTCTAAGGGTCCATGTGCTGCTTCCCTGGGAACAGCAGGTTCTAGCGAGCAGCACGTGTCATGGATGTGATGTTTGCTGCTAGCCGGCTTGCCAGTGGGTGGAGAGCACCGGCTTTTGCACTGGTAGTTTTGTGCCAGTGGGTGTTCTCTCTGCACCTAAGGAAATGTTCTCATGTACCATGAAATTAAGCTAATATCCATCTCCGTCTCAGGTTGGACTCAGAGAGATGATAATGTTCTGTAGAGCTTTTCTGAAGCAGCCCTTCTTTCTCCTCTGGAGGTGTAGGGGTATACCCCAGCATTTGGACTTGTTGTCAGAGGTTTCTGGAGGAGATGTGGGGTGATGTGTAGCCATGCCCCCAGTCTCCAGCACTGGGATGGGCACGACCTCGGCTCAGGTCCCTCCTGTGCCCTACATGGGGATTTTCTCTGCATTTCTCCTTGGTCCTTTTCCAGGATGCTTTCCTAACTTTCCCATTTGGTTTTGTACAGGAAGATGCACTTACAGAGGCACAGGCAATCTCCACTCCAAGCAATCACAAGCAGGACTGCAGTCTGGCAGCCCTGCTCCCTGGGGCAGGACTTTCCCGGCTGTGCCCTGGCTGCTGGCACCTCTCAGGCCATTAATTTTTAATGAGCCTGCTCAGAACTGAGCCATTGAGCTGGGAAGGCTCGGGGCAAGGAGAGCACAGTGGCTACAGGTCTTGTGGGACTGCATCCAGGCATGAGTCCAGCACCCAGGGAGATGGAGCAGCCTTTTGGGCAGGGTTTGATAACAGTGATGGTCTTTCTCTGAGGCCATCTCCTGGTCTTGCTGGAGGCAGAACAGTAGGTGTACCAGTGGATTTTGATGGTGACCAGGAGTGGAAACTCAGGTGTTTGGGGCAATATCTAAAGTGCATTTACAGTTAGGAAGTGAGGAAATTCAGGTTGATGGACTGTCTTCTTGGAGATCTCCAGAAGCCATCTGGACATGGTTGTGGGCAACCTGCTCGAGGTGACCCTGCTTGAGGCCTCCAGAGGTCCCTTCCAACCTCAGCCATTTTGTGAGTCTGTGATTCTTGAGAACCAGCCCTCAAGTCTGACTGGATCTGCTCGGTGTAATTTAGTGTTGTTTGTTGCCCTCAGGTCCCTGCCAGCAGGACCATAAGCATGTCCCAGGCTCAGCTCAAAGCCTCTTTCTTTTGACTTTCAGCTGTGGAGTGCTCAGGTTTGCTGCCTGGCCCCAGAACATGTAGGAGAGGTTTTTCCAAGCTACAGACACCCTCTGACAGGGAGTTGATGAGCCTTCCTATTAGGATCCGTTTATTGCGAAAATAATGGGATAACTCTGTGAGTGCCTTGATCCCCTGGCAGAAGTCAGTACAATCCATTGTGCTTTGCATGGGAGCAGATGGGGAGAGCTTGTGCCCTCTGCTACCATCCCTCGGTTCAGGGGAGTCAGGTTCCCACCACTTGCATCCTGAATGAGCCAGAATCTGCTGTTGTAGCTGGACTTTGCAGGTACTGGGGGCAAGCTGGGATGTTTCTGCAAGGTGCAGGATCATAAAGTCCAATGCAGCTGTACCCTAGCAGCTTTGTGCCAGGAAAGGACCAAAATTCAGCAGAGCACTGTCAGGAAGGTCACAAAGGAAAATCTCCATTAGACATACCATCCTTCCCCTCCCCTCAAAAGGTGTTTATTGACTAGTCGTAAACCAGTAAGAATTATAGAGTATCCTTATTTTTCTAAACACTGTGGTTAGAGCAGAGGTAGCTGTGGCTGTTCAGTGCTCCAGCTGGGAGAAGGATGAAGCTGAGAGGGTGTCAGGGATGAAGCTGAGGAGCAGGTGGCTGCCCGAGGGCTCATCTGAGTGTCTCTTTATGGGTGTGTGGCACCATGCCATTCTGGGGACGGGCTCAGCAATGCTGCCGCAAGCTATCCCATAAGCTACTAGATGCCCTCTCCATCAAACTTTTTACCAAAACCACTGTTTCTAACGCTGCTGCAGCCGAACTCAAGCATCTCTAGGACTTTGCAGTTCTCTCTGTGCACGGACACTTTGGGAACCGCTGCCCAGGGAGATTTCTCTGGCTTACACCATGGGTCACTGTCCAAAACCAGGTTAACTCAGCCAAGGAGAAGCCAAACACTGGCTTTGGGGATCGGTGTAGATTGTGCTGAGCATCAAATCAGCATGATGCTGTGGGATTGGATTTTGAAGCTTGCGGCTTAGGTGGGTGCTTGGGTTTCACACACCTTCCCGAGTCAGACTGCAGTGCTAGTGGGATCGTTTTTAACCACTTTTCTAGTTATAATTGTTATGAAACCAGAACTGTAACATAAATTGCCTTGATTGATAAACTTTGGAAAACAAAAGGAAATTGAACTTGTCTGTCTGTACCAAGCATGTGGGACCAGTGGTGGATTTGGTGCTTTCTTCACACCAGGCCTCACTGAAGTTAGAGTTGAGCCTGTTGGTTTATTTAAATTGGTTTATTTAAAACATGTGGTCTGAAGCTTTTTAATGAGGGTTTTCAAGTGACAAGCTGGCACCCCCCCCTTCTGCTTGCAACAGAAACAGATGGGCTAAAAGTGCCCCCACGGGCTGGGATGGGTCATGAACCATCCTCCTGGGATCCCCATGGCAAGGAGAAGAGCTGTGTCTTGGGGACAGCCTGGAAGAGACTGCGTCCAGGTGAGTCCCACTGCTGCAGCACACACAACTGTGCCAACTTCTGGGAGGGACCTGTGATGATGCTGGTCCATGCTGATACAGAAGACGTGTTTTGTGTGCAGGCGATGAAGAGGAGGCTGCTTGCTGTTTCCCACAGATGCCCCAGGAGGTGGCTCAGGCTGCTGGCTGTCCCTGCTGCCCACAGGTCCCCTTCTCACACAGCTCCAACAGGGCAGAGGGGCCGGGGTGGATGTTTGCGGCTTTGGGAGCACCAGAAACAGACCTTGTGAAACCCATTTAAGATCCCGCTTTGCCCCAAATAATGTTTTTCCCTCCCCTTCCAACCCTTTATTGTACGAGCCAAATCCCTGCCTTGTGCCATCCAGACATCACCAGCACCAGACAGCACACGTGGCTCAAATGAGGGGATGAGGGGGGGTTTTGTGTTGCTGCTTTTGCAATAAAAGCATTTTCCCAACGTTTTGCCTTTGCCTTCTCCCTTGGGTGTGAGGAGCATCTGTGCACCAGGCTGATGCACACCTGTGGGGGTGAAACTGGAGCCCTGGAACAGGCTGGAGCCAGCTTGCAGCACATTCTCAGTAATGTAGGATTCCTTCCTGGAATTTTGGGTCTTTGGGTTGGAATTTTGTTGGGTTTTTGTTTTTTGTTGTTGTTTTTGTTCTTTTTTAACATCTTCGTTAAAGCTGGAGTTGTGTCCAGTAAGGGTGCATGAGGCTCACACGGGGTCTGTGCTGTGCTAGGTCCCAGCTAAGTGGGAGCTGGACCCCACTGATCACGGGGCGATGCCAAACCACACATTAGGCTGTGCTCAGCAGTACACCCAGGGCTGTGCAGGGTGCAGGAGGAGCGTTAATGGAGCATAATGACTCCAAATCTCAGTGAGGCTTTGGCAAAAGCCCAACACATTTCAAACCAGATTGCAGAGAAGTCTATGGGTCCAGCCCTACTCCAGATCACAGCTTTAAGTAAAAGTAGGAAAAATAAATGAATAAATAAATAGGCAAAAACACAGTGCAAGTCTAAGGAGAGTCGTAGTGAAAGGACAAGCTGACAGCAACAAATTCCCTTTGGGCTCGCAGCCAGTCTGGCAACCTTAGGGAAAAAACAGCCTCCTCCATCACAGCCAAGCCTGGAGTCCAGGAAAGCCATAATGCTGGGCTGGGCTGTGCAAAATCCAACCAAGCAGTGAAAGACGGGGGTTGTTTTTTCAATTTTTCCTAGCAGAAATGGGTGGTTTGCAGCTCAGCAATCATCTAAGATTAAGGATAATAAACACCCCCCTCCAAAAACAAAAAACATAAAGACAGCCTGGGGTGAGTGCTGTTCCCACGTCACCAGCCCCTGCAGCAAACACAGTGCTTGCTGAGAGCTGAGAGTGCTAAAAAACAACCGGGACTGAAGCTCAGTGAGGCAAACCAGATGTTCCTCCAGCAGCACATCCTGACAGGGAGTGGTGTGGGGAGAGAGCAAACAGGAATGGGGATCTGGGGAGGAATTTCTGCATCCAAAGGGGCTTGACTTCTCCCTTCCCAGGGGGAATCTGCTAGGACAGGGCAGCCCGTATAAACCCCAGATGGCAGAAAATCTTGGAGATGCATTTTTTCCCCAGCCCTCGATGCAGGAGAGCAGCAGAACGATCACCATGCGCTATAGCACACAGATGATGGGACAGGGATGCTGCATGACGGAGCTGAAGCCCAGCTCCCATCCCGACCAACTAGGGCATCAGCAGGATTTGGGTGAGCACCACAGACAGCCTCAGCTTTCTGGAAGCTTTTTTTCTGCTGCCAACAGAGCTTGGCTGGGGCTCCCTGAGACTCCAATCTCCAGAGCCACTGGGAGGAAGCCAGTGACCCCCAACGTTGCCATGAATCTGAGTGTTGGTTCCCTTTCACATCCCTGGATTGAAGGAGGATTGGTGGGTTGTCCCAGTAGCATTTCTGTTTTCTCACTGTGCTTTCAGGAACATCTAGAAACTGCCCTGGCTCATCCTTTATCACTGCCCTCGTGCAGCCATGACCCTGCAGCATGATGGACCTACTGGTGAGGCCATGTGGCCTGAGCACCGAACCAGCTCTGGAGTGACCCTGGTGCTCTCAGGTTCCTCATTTACTCATATTATGGACCAGCTCTGGGGCAAAACCCTGAAGAAAGGGTTTTACTCCTGGTTTGGTTTGGGCCATGCACAGCTTTACCTCTCTGGTTCCACTAGCAGCCCAGTGAGGTCAGAGGAGGAATCAGTCTCTTGCTTTGGGAAGGGACATCATGGCCCAGAGATCACAGGACCCACCTAAACTCCTAAACTCATCAGTCATGTCACCTTTAAATTTCTCTTAGCTCAGAAAGAGGGAAGATTCGACTGAGAATGGAGGGCATCCCAGAAGTAGCCCACTTTCCCCAAGCCCACAGGTGCTGTTGAGGTGCCTTTACCCAGGAGAAGTCATGTCTGTGGGCAGGATGCCAACCCATGGGCACGAACTCAGCTGGTGGCATGGGAGGACGGTTTCCATGGGGAAACTGGGACAAGAGAGCACTTGGGTTGTTTTTTACTTATCCAAGCTCTCTCAGGAGGACAATTGCCAAGTCTTCTCCTGGGATCTTTGTGGTGAATGAATCGCACCCTTTGAAACTAAAAATGACCCCAAAACACAAATTCATGCCTTTTATGGTGTATGCCCATGCATGACTTTCTGCTACGTTTTAATTTTGACTGCCATAGAGATTTCACCAGACGCTTGCAGGCTTGGCTAGTTCCACACCAGAGATATGTTTCCCAATAATTTCTTCTATTGAAAGGGGGAAAGTGGTTATCATAGCATTAAGAAGTGCTAAAGCCTCTTTCTGCTTTCTTGGATAACCACTCCATGGGAAATGCAAACTCACCTTTTACTGCTTCAGCATCCATCTGATGTGCAGGCTGAAAATTTGGTGCTGCCTTCTTTAGATTAATGACAGATTGTCATTTTAGTATTAGTCAATTAGTATTTTTTCCTTTTTAAGAAAGTACTCCACTCCAACTGCCTTCTCCACTAAGCAAATGGAAGTTATAAATATCTCAGGGGATTAGCTGCAGTACAACTTGGTAACAATAGAGTCCATGTAATTTTTTTTTAGAAAACAGAAATGTGCATGGCATTTCTTGATGAGAAAATATTAGGAGTGGAGAATCCATTTCTATGCATTGTATTGGAAAAACTGTAAGAATGAGGACACACATCCAATATATTTCAAGAACTAAGTTATTCCACAGCAATTGCAACAATAATCAGAGGTCACAGTATGTTTTAGATTTTCATGCCAATGGTTTTCTACTCCAAAAACTATTAAAATTCCCAGGACATTCAAATCATGGGTTCGTTAATCCCTGAGAACATGGCAAAACTGATGGAAGAGCCTGTTAGGAAACCCAGAGGAAATAGGCGACCTCATCCAGGTCAACGGGATAGTCCGTGAGCAGCACCGGCGTCTTCTCAAAGAGCTCGCCCTTGTAGCTGCGCCACTTGCCCGCCGGCAGGTAGACGTCACGCTCCTGCTTGCCCATCTCCAGCACAGGAGCCACCATCAGGGTGTCCCCAATGAGGAACTGTGAGTCGATGCGGTGAGTGGCCTCGTCGCTGGGTGAGATCCACCAGATGGGCCGGATGATGGGGTCGCCCGTGTCGGTCACCTCCCCGGCCAGCTCCAGCAGCAGCGGGGCCACCAGCGACTCGTGGAGCTCCGTGAACTTCTGCGCAATCTCC
>WBMW01003622.1:107198-209029 GCA_013396635.1 Penelope pileata
GGCCCCCGGTCCGAGCGCGTGCAGCTCAGGATCTCGCCCTCCTTGGAGCACGACTCCAGGTCCAGGCTCCCCGAGCGGAACGCCAGCCGGAAGACCACCTCCCCGTGCTGGTTCCTGATGACGAAGCCGTCCGCCCGCAGGTCCATCAGCTCCGTCTTGAGCCGCTCCGCCTTCCGCAGGGACACCGTGTAGTAGCACCAGGCCACCACGGCGGCGATGAAGAGGATGAGGCCCAGCGTGACGGCCCCCAGCATGGGCCTCAGCTCCTTGGCTGGCTTCTGCTTCACCGGCGTGGAGGTTTTGGGCAAATGGGTTTCTCTGACATCCTCTTTTTGAATTTTTCCGTGTTTTTCCTTGCGGTGAGTAATCTGACTTTCCATGACTCCTTGGTCTGATTAGGAACCTCGCTGCTTAATTTTTTTCTCTAATTTTTTGTAAGGAAGAGGCACGATACTGTGCGAGAGTGGTCGCAGTCTTCTTTCCAAGCCTCTTCACTCACACCTGCAGTGTTATTTTACAAAACAGAGGGTTATAAACAGTGATAAAAGGCAATTAAATCTCACTAGCAGCCCCAGATCCTCATGGATCTGCAGCTCTGCAGTTCTGGCTTGCTTTGCTCTGTGCTGCTGTAGCCTGCTCGCTGGAAGCTGAGCTGAGCTTTTTTGGAGCAGAGTGATGCCAGGATTCCTGTGACCATCCCTTGGCTGCAGCCATGCTGTGTCCTGCAGGAGCCCAGAGGAGAGCAGGGCCGGGGAGAAAGGCTCTACTTGGGGACTGGGGCCAGGCATTGAAATCTGATCAGGATTTCAGTGTTTTTATAGGAAATGTTTGCCCTGCCAGATTTCCCCATTTGCCTTCAGCTTCTCTGCACCAAATGCAGAGGCCTCCCGCCACACAGCAGGTCACCGAGACATCTCACCCTGCCTGGGGAAACGGACAGTGTTTCCTCCATCCAGTTATCCACTTTCTGTCCTAATTCAAGTCCTAAAATCAAGCCAGAGTCTATGCTGCAGCAGGGGTGGAAGATACTCAGGCACAGAGGTTGGGATTAGGGTGTTGAGCTGAAATTGTTGCCAGACCAGGACTGTGTTCAAGTTAAAAACCTCGGTTTGTTGAGAAATGCACAACAATGCCACGCACATCCCAATCTCTTTGTCAAGAGTTGCCAGGCGAGCCGCATCTGAAAAAGCATCCAGTGGCATGAGACAAGACATGAGTCTGGGGATCTGTGTGGTCTGACGCACCCCCAGCACCCCAGATTTGCAGGAGCAGTGTGCATGGAGGCGAAGAAATAAAAAATCCAGCTTGCTTCGCAGGCTTTGCCCGGCAACACGTGCCTGGCGTATTTACTCGCGCTGCCGTGACATCAGTATCTAAGTATACAGCGACGATAACTGCCCGGGGAGCCATGAGAAATACCAGAGGTCACCGCATTGGGTATCAATCACAGCAGCCTCCCAGCCACCAAAACGAGACGCCGGGTGATTTTTTAGTGAGCTGCCAGCGTGAGCAACACTTCACAGTGAAAAAGAGCCAGGATGGATAAAAGCATCCTGGCAAAACATCGCTTTTTTGGATGCAGGGATCGGGTGGTGCTCAGGAAGGGGCTGCAGGGGGTGGGGAGAAGAAAGGTGCCCCAAGGAGGGGGCAATTCCGGTGCAGGATGGGGACGGTTGGGTGCAGGTTGGATTACGCGTGCTCAGGGCGTGCTGCCAGTGCTGGGAGCTGGCAGCAGCCCCGGGGCTGGCCTGGCTCCCGGCTCTGCTCGGGTTGTTTCCAGCGAAACACTGGTGTTTGTGAAAAACAAGCTCCTCGCTTTGAAGATGTTTTTGTGTATCGGGTCAGCCCTGAGTTGCCGCCCATGAGTTTTCTTCCTTCTTCCTTCCTCCTTTCACCCTCCCAGCCTGCCTGCCAGCGGGGCTGCTCTCCAAGATGAACCCCACCACTTTCCTGAGTGAGAAAAGGAAAGGGATGAGGAGAAGGAAAAACGGTTTTCAGGGCTTCTTCCTTTTTTCTGTTTTTGTATTTGTTTTTGAGCTATAGCCCTCTGTGCTGTAGCGAACTCCAAAATCCCTACCAGAATAAAGGACATGCAGGATGTTTCCCAGCACACAGGCATCACCCCCAGGCAATCCCTAGGAACCCCTCCACTGGTGCAGGGAGCAGAGGCCCAGCCCCAGAAGGATGGCACATTGGGGATTTCCTCCCTCCTGCAGGAGGGACCCTGCGCTGCTCCAGTGCCTCTGGTGCTCCTCAATGGCTGGACCCAGCGCGGAGATGCAGTTGGGCAGAGCAGAGGTGAGCACGCTTGGCCCCATCTGCCATCAGCCTGTCCTGCACAAGGAACCTGGGCTCCTTACCCCGAGCATACGAGCAGCCCTTAGCGTGTGCAGATTAAATATTGACATAGCTGCCACCTTTGCTTGCAGAAGCTGAGCCAGGACTTTAGACCCTCTTATACGGGAGCTAAGCAGAGCTTCAAGGCACATAGTGCATGTCAGACAGAGAGAAGGGCAGCTGCATGCCCAGATCTCCGTGCATCCACCCCCACCAACGCTTCCAAGCACTTAGCACACATGCCATGAGCTTGCCAGGCCTCAGTGCACATCACAGCCATGTGATACCCAAGCCCTTGGGTTGTTTGGGTTCACAGTGTGGGGAAGGAAGGAGCCTTCAGCAGTGTTTGTCTGTCCCTGATGCAGTGGGAGAGCATCACCTGTGGAAGGGCCCGTGGGGAAATAGCCCTATCTTTAACTAAAGGGAGCGTTCTATAGATGAAGGTTCCCTTCACAAAGGGCTGTCAGGCACCCAGGCGTTGCTATCAGGCGCTCACAGGCAGGGCACACTGCACGTCCTGGCCCAAAGGGCCATAAGTAGCTATAAGTTATGGCCATAAACAAACCACTGCTCTGTCAGGCTCCTTGAGAAGAGATTAATCATTCACCAGCCCCTTGTCAGCCGCTCAGAGGAGGGCTTCTCAACAGCACACACATCCCAAGCAGAAGGCAGCTCCCGTCCTCCACGGCAGCCCGGCACAGCCCGAGCTCCGGGGAGCGATGGCCCCGCTCCTGTGCCGCCGGGGGAGCGGCTCCCGCTGCGGCTGCGGGCGGGGAAGAGGGCGAGGGAGGGCCGGGGGTATCGCACCGACGGCCGCAGCTGAGCCGCGGAGCGGCTCCGCCCGGGGACGCAGACGCTTCCAAGGGCCGCGCGAGCTCCTCGCAGGGGGACACGCGCTGATGTCCCTTTGCTGCTGAGCAGAGGGTTACGGCTCCTCTTGGTGCTATCCCTGCTGCCTGCCTCCATTGCAAATGTCCCCCCCGGAGCCGTGCGAGTCTAGCTTGGGAGCAGAAATATTTCCTGAGGCTTTTCCAGAGGAAAAAGGGAATGGAGCAGAGTTTGCTGCACAGTCATTGGGTCCTAAGTACTGCTCGCAGAAACAAACCCCTCCTTACCAAGCCGGCGGGAAAAACAGCGCCGAAATCGCCTCCTTCCCCGCCTCTCCCTGCCCCCCGAGCCCGCACGCACCGCTCCCAGCGGGTCCGAGCGCAGCACCGCGGGGAGCGGCGGGGGCATCCCCCGGGCTGCGGGGGGCTGCTGGGAGGGGAGCTGGGAGCTCTGGAAATAGAGAGAAAGGAGAGGGAGTAAAAAGCTGCTTCCACATCAGGCTGCTCTGAGCGGAGCCAGTGCGCCGGGCTGGTGCCAGGTGGAGAAAAGAGCCAGGAGCTGGGGCTGAGCTGGGCTTCCGAACACCCAGACCCAGGCTCCACAGAGGCTCTGCCTGGAGAGGGAGCTGCCCGCTCCCGAGAAGGCTCCACAGCTTGGAGGCCTTCGCTTCTGGTTGCTATTTTCCTGTAGTAATGAGACAGAGACTCAGATGCTCCAGGTAGGTCCTTGAGGGATGTTTCAGGCTCTGCGTGGTTTGAGTCAACCGTGCTGTCAGGTCTGTCCCACAGCTTGTCCCACCCCTGCCCCTGGGGGACGTCTCCTGGGCACTGATGCACCCATGGGGATGATGATGCTCACACTGCAAGAACCGCACTGCACCCAGGTGTCCCTGCACATGCTGCTCCATCCCAACTTCCTGGGCACCACAGAACGCTGTTGTGTCAAACTATCTTCTGTCTTCTGCACTCTTGGAGACCCAGGATATTTGCGGTGGTTGCTTTCTTGTACATCTGATGCCAAGAACTTCTCAGTGATCAAAGGCTTCACTGCAGGAACAACCCCATGACGGCCAGAGCCCTCAGTTTAGATGAGCATTTATCCAGCTTCTATCAGAGCAATGAAAGCCCTTCAAATCAGCTGTAGATGGAGTGATGCACCACACTTACTGCCAGGGGTGTTGCCACAAACTCAGCCTGGTCACACACAGGAGAGACTTCCCTGAGGCTTTTCAGAAGTTCCCCAGCATGGCTGGAGGTGATCTTTCCAGAAGCAACATGAACCAGGCACCAAGCTCATCACTGCTTAACATGATCGTGCAAAATGGAGAGGAAAATGCAACGCGCCCAACGGACAAACAATGGAACCAAGAACACGGCTGTTCCAGGGGGTCAGCAAGTACCGACCAGACATTGAAACGATGAGACTTAGAGCCAGCAGTCGTGGGTCTGCCCTGCTCCACGTGGGAGGGACCACAGCTGGAAAGTCACTTGCTCCCTCTTGGGGCAGCCATGGAAATGTTTTGGAGAAAACATCCTATGGAAGAGGCTAAGCCATGCTGTCAGCCAACCAATGGGCTATGGAAGGATAGATTCAGGCGCTACAGAGCAACTTTGTGTGCAGACACTTTCCCACATGTGTAGGAAATAAGGCCAAAGCAATGTCTGAGCTTTGAGAAAGGACACATGCTGTTAAAATGCACCAGAGCAGGATGCTGCTGCTCTCCACATCAGTTTGTCCCCCAGGGAGAAGAGTGAGCTGCTTTCTGGAGGCCCTGCAGATATCAGCAGCCAAGGTTAAGCTGCTCTGTTTTGGCCTGCACTGGCACTTGCACTGGCCACTTTCCTGCAGGGCTAACAAATGCCATGGGGTTCTGGGCTGGGCTCTCTGCCACCCAGTGCTGGTGGGGACAGGGTGAATGTCAGTACTGCCAAAGCCAGGAAACAGGGATTTACTTTTGGCTATGGTGTTGAGCTGCATCTCCACCCTGTGCCCTGGGGGAGGACGGGGGCAGCAAGGGGAAGCGCCTTGCACTTCAGCGTCCCTCAGTGACCACCAGAGCCAAAGCACCAGGCCTGGGGACAGCTGAGCAGAGCTACAAGAAAAGTTACAGAAAGGGCAAAGGAAGTGAGTGTGGCTCAGCAGCGGGTGGGAGCAGTGGTTAGAAACGAGATAACCTTCACAAAGCTGAAATCCCACCCCAGAGAAAAAACAGTGGCCCATCCATGCTAGCAATGAAATGTGAATGCAGAGAAACAAACTAAAGCTGCCTTTTCAGGGGAAGGTGCTGGCAGAGGGAGGGGTGGGCAACCCTTCCCTCAAAGCACTGTAGTGTGGATGCAGCAAATGTACTGCAATGTTTTGGTCAAGCACTGGAGCACAGAGCAGTGGCGGAGTGCCAGTCCCTGGAGGTTTCTAAGAAACCTGTGGGTGTGGCACTAAGGGACATGATCAGCGATGGAACTTCGTAGAGTCATGTTAATGGTTGGACTTAATGACCTCAAAGGTCTTTCCAACACAGGTGACTTCATGATTCTACGGTTTGTGAAGTTTGCAGGGGTTATCTGAGGCACTGCAGAGCTGAACACATCAGGACTGGGAAATCCTAAGCTGAAAATGGCAGGAAAAGAGTAGGACATGTGCTTGCTATTTGCCTGATTTTCCCTCAGTAGACACTCTGAGTCCTCACAGAGTTCAGACCTGGGGACTGACCCAGCGTGGTCCTAACACGTTGTCAGAGCAGGAGAGGGACGTCTCTGTGGCACTGCTCAGGAGAGGGTTTCTGGGTGACCCCATGGGTTGAGAGAACTCTGGGATCAGGGAGCTCAGAGACAGCCTTCCTGGCTCTGGGCACTACACGGCCTCTCTTTGTCTGTTTTCCTTGTGTAAAATTGACCAAAGGACCAGCAGGGGAAAACCAGGAGGTGAAGTACCAGTTCCAGGGAAAGGAGTGGTAGCATGATCCATGACAGAAGACCACAGCGACCTCTGCACCAGGATATTTGTTATAACATTCCATCTCCCTGCAGCGTGCCTCCATCCCAGAGAAGGAAACCGAGATCCTCCCTCTGCTCCTCCTGCAGGAGAGCAAATGCAATGGCAAGCATTCACGTTTTCAACCCAGGAGCAAATCAGTGATATGGAAGAGAGTTTAACACATGCACTTTTTCCAGTTAAAAACGCCCGGTATTTAGTGCAACTTGGTGCATTGCCACAGGGAAGTCCAGCAATCCCCGCTCTGCAGCACTTCCTCGAGGGCAGCACTGTGCCAGGCAGCAGCTCCCCGGGTGACTCCTGGTCTCAGGGCACAGCTGAGGTATGGTGCTGATGCCATCCAGGTCTGCACCCAGAAGGAGAAGTGGATCCACATCGTGATGTGTTTCTATACCAGAGGCACCTCTCGGTTTAACGAAGGATGCAGCTGGGAACGGCCCCAGCAGGCAGGTGGGACGGGGAAGCGCAGAGAGGCGGTGGCTGAAGGAGAGCATCTCACCAACAAAGTTACCTCTCGGGCCTCCTCTGCTGCTGCTTCACCAACAGCTGCCGCTCCCCGGAGCTCCCCGGGACGCGGGGCTTCCCGCTGCGCGGAGCCCGAGCTGATGCATGCACAAATCATCCTACAGAGACGCTGACGCCGTGACAACCCCCGCCCCGTCCGAGCGCACGCTTCGAGCATCCCACGCCCCTCCGAACTTCGCCTTTTCTCCCTGCATCCTCCCCCGGCCCCAGCCCCGGGGCAGCCCGCCAGGCTCCTTAGCATGCGGCGCCCATTGCCGGGGAGAACCGAGCGGCCGAGGTCGGCGGCTGCGAGCGCGTCGGGGCTGCGTCCCCCCCGCCCCGGCTCTGCGTAGGATCGCTGCTGCGGGACAGCACCCGCCGGGACCGCGTCCCCGCGCCGATCCCGATAAGCCCGCTGCCAAGTGTCCAGCGCTAGGACAGAAGAGGAGTTTGGTCTTCCTGGCAGGTTTTTCTGCTTTGAATGACAGAGAAGGCTCCGGAGGCTCCTTCCCCCCCTGAGCTGGGACACAATGGAGCTTTTCAGGCTGAGTCTGAGTTGCATTTGCCTCCTGCCTTGGCTTGAGGGTAAGTTTCTCTTCCTTCGGGGTAGCCAGGAAGCGAGAAGTGAAGTGCCTCCTGGAGTTTAACCCAGTTTTCTGCTGAAACGTTGCTTTGTCTGCAGAGCTCTGAGCCCACAGGTGCCTGCGAGTGCATTTCAGGCAGCCTTGGAAACAGGGTTAAACACAGGTGTGCAGGAGACAAACTGGGACAGGGCCCTGCAGCACTATCCCAGCCACGTTTGAAAGCAAATCAGGAAAACTGCGGGTGAATGAACCCCAGGCACTGCTCTCATAGTCCTGCCCTGATGTCAGGAGAGCATGGTGGGGACAGGGACAGGACCCTACAGCAGTCACTGGAGAGCGGGATGTGCTGGGGACCCTGTGCCACTCAGCACTGTATGGATCTCATCAGAGCTTCAGTGGGTGACAGCCTTTTGCCAAGGTCACCCAAATCTGGCACCCTGCAGGTGTAGGGTTTGGAAGCAAAGCAGTGTTTGGCTGCACGGGAAGATGAGCAGAGCAGCAGCCCTGGCACGCAGCATCCCACAGAGATGTTCCCCAGGAGCATCCCTCCACCCAGCCCATCCCGTCGTGGGTAGTGGGCAGCAAAGCTCCTGAAATAATAAATAATTCCCTTTTTATTCTGCCTGAGGATGCAGGTTATTGAAAGGGATCTACCTAAATAAATCCCTGAAGCCACAGGGATGGCAGACCTGCAGTTTTACAGGCTCGGAGATTTCCAGTCTCCCCAGACAACAACAGCAATTTTGGCTATGCAGCTGGGATCTCTATTCCCTGAAGACAAACCTCAGAGTGGCAAATGGTTTTATGCACCCTAAGCCCTCAGTTAAAGCAAACCCAGTGAATTCCATCTCTCCTTTTTAAAGCTCCAGACCAAGGGCGTGCATTTTGTTCTGCCAGGAGTGGTGAGATGGACATCTCCGGGAAGCTGCAGTGGGTCAGGGTCGGAGCTGGAGGTGTTGGGATGCTGGGAGTGCTGGAAAGCCTTAGGGATCTTGCTCTTTCTCTTTGCTCCAATAATATTTTGCCTGGTGTCAGAAGACAGTGGTGCTTTGCTGTTGTCATGCAATGGGAGCCCCACAGCTGTTATACTGAGGCTTATAGGAGGTTTCCCAGCAAATTTATTTTCCTTTCTAGCGAAATGCATTTGATGCAGTTGCGTGATCAGCTGCTGCATTTCAGCTAGACCACTAATAAAACCACAGGTGTTTTGCAAGAAGGGAATTTATCTCCCCAGTGCCTGGAAATGCCCAAAGCAAGCTCAAAGAGCAGGGAGCAAACGTGTTCCTTGTTTGGGGCTGATCTCCTGCAGCCTCTCCCCATCCCATCCTGCCTGGGGCTTCAATCCTAATGCACTGAGCAGGATAGAGGGGCCCACTCTTGGCAGACCTCAGAGAGTTCATTTTCCTGCTGGAAAACGGGAATCCTGGAATTGCCTAAGCTGTTTCTGACAGTGGTAGCTTTGGAAATTCCCTGCAGCTGCAGGGGAGCTGAGTGTCTTCCTGTGAAGTGAAGCCCCAGAACAGCACAATCCTGCACCAGTGGGATCAGACAGAAAACAACAGGCAGAAAACTGCTGAAATAATGCCACTTGTCACAGTGATGCCTCCAAGGAGGGTGAACGCTTGTCCCCTGGGGGCCACTCTCCCCATTCTCAGTGCTGGCTGCTCCCTAAGCCCTCGCACCCCACTGCCCCCCGTAAGCATCGCTCATGGAAGGGGCAAAGAGACCAAATATATCCAGCACTTCTCTAGTACATTTTTCTAGCCTCCAACTGTTCTTTGCTTGGGGAATTTCCTGACCCTGGTGTGTTTAACTATTCAGTGGCTACCAGATCCCTCCGCTCTGCCTGCATGGGATGTCCCCAGTGGCAAAGATGCTGTGTGCGGAGCCATCTCCTCAATGCTGTGAGCCTTCCCCTGCCCCCTCTGTCCCATCTGGGGCCAGTTTCTGGCCAGGCAGCCACCACCATTCTGCCCAGACCTCCCTGGATTATGAAGACTTTGTGCCAGCATGGAAAGCCATGGAACCTTGTCAGTCAAACAAAAACAAGAGATTTTCCTCAGAAAACAGTAATGGTCAAGCCAAAACACAGGGCAGTGCCGTTGCCAGAAGCAACAGCTGGAAACAACCCTTGGAGTACCACGTTACTGGAAAGTAATTTGAGAGCACAGCAAGAAGTATTTGCAATCAGGTACTTGCACTGACAAGCAATTTGCCAGCTAATTACCAGCATTACCAGTAGGTTTTGTTGACTTTTCTATAAAAATGACATGGCTTGATGAGAGCTGATCTGTTGTCTGAAGTGATGCAAATAGTGCACCATAAACCCCGAGTTGCCAGGTAGCTGCTCACCCAGCCCCAGGTCTGCCTGTTCTTCCACTTACAGAAAAGGTGAATATAAAAATATAGAGTAGTGATCCCAGTTTTAAGTGATGACAGAGATCTCCAAAACCTCCCCAGGTGCTGAATTCCACCAAGAAATGTCCAATTAATCAAAGGATAGAAGTTCTCAAAACTTTGGAGCTGTCACTGTAGGACAAATGGGAGAAAATGTGCAGGAAAAACAATAGCAAAAATTAAATTAGCACAAATGATGATCTATTAACAACTGTACAGATCAGCTACCTGGCTTGGCAATTAGACAACACAAACAATCCTGAATCCTGCGTGGAAGTTGCAGTCCCCTGTTACTCAAATAGGTAATGATTTGCGTCCATCCGCATCTTGCAGGAGAAACATGTCCTGAAACATCCTGCAGCTCTCTACTGGTTTCTAAGAGACCACTCAGGAGCATCAGTCTTGGTTTGCCTTTTGATAGTGGAAGCCATGGAGCGGAGGGTGAATGCAGAAAGTAACTGGAGGATCAGCTAGGTGGATTTTCAGACTTCCATGTGAAAAGAGAAAGAAAATGCTGCTGCTTTCCCCTCTTCACCGCACTGCACTGCAGTTTGTCTGTTGAGGGCCCAAATCACAGTTATAACTGATTGGATCATTCTTCTCAGCCAAAATACAAAAGCAAAACAAGCCCTCCTTTGGGAACACCTGGCCTTGCCTCTCTTACTTGTAAAACAGTCTTTTGACTGTTCAGACCTCTTTTTACCCCGCAACGTTAGGAAGTTCCCAAAGAGGAGAGCCATGCTGCAGATCCACCACCAGCTTACCGAGCTCTTCTTGGGACAGTCCCTGACCCACTCTGTGCTGACAGCTGTGGCTTTCACTTTCAGAAACACACCAGCTTCCAGTTGAGCTACCATGCTTTGAACAACCTCCAGATTTGAGCTGGTTATCCCAGCCTTTCCCACACCCTAACCTCACTGCAAAAAAGGAGGCACTTGTAGAGAAGGGATGCCTTGGATCAACGCAGTGGCCACCACCACGGCTGTCACTGCATCTGGATGCTTTTCATGCCTTTGACCAGACACATCTAGGTCATCTGGTTCATCATACCCTTGTTATGACAGCAAGCATTGCTTTCAGTTTCCTCATCCCACAGCCCTGGGCTGGTCTCCTGCTTTGGTGGGACTTGCTCCTTTTTGTAAGAAGGAGCTATTGCTGGGCTGCATTCAAGTGTGCTGCTCACTAATTTGTGTCTATCCATTACTGACAGCACCTCAGGCTGCTTACTCAAGTTAAATTAAAAGTAATGTTCCTATGAGTGATCTCACAGGGCTATGTTTTGTGCTGAGCTCCATCTGCAGGGGAACCCTCCTGCCTTAATTGGAGCTTCCCTCCTTCTGCCACGGCATCTCCTCACTTCTATCAGGTCCTGACCCTCTTTAGGAGATGCAAACAATCAGCACAGGAACAGCTTCTTCCTGTTGAGAAGAGACATTTGGCTGTGTTTTCGCTCATGGCAGGCTACAATAGCTTCAGGCATCACAGCAAATGGTGCCTGTTGCTATGATCTGTCCCATAGAAGTCCCTTCTGCCTCCTCCCAGCATCTTTCTGGAGTGCCTGGTTTTGCTGATGTGCTACAAGGAGCCAGGAGGAAAGCCCCAATTTAAAATCAGTCCTGAAATAGAATCCTGGTGAGGGATCAGGGGTCTGGACAGAAGAGGGTGGGGGCTGTGCCTTACCAGGCACTGGAACAGGTACGAGCAATGAGGTTAGATGCTGTGCTCCCCTGAAGGAAGAGGGTCAGGTATGGTACCAGGATAAGGACTGGTCTTGTTACATCAGCACAATGTCTGAGAACCTAAAGATGTCTTTCTTTGCATTCTCTGGTTATTTTTCTTTCTTTTCCAAAAGAAGGAAATGGTCCTATCAGGACCATTCCTGACAGGAGCTAGAGGCCCTCGTAACATTAAGAGTGAGGACAGAGACGACCAAAACCACTGGCAGAGCGACTTGAAAGGACAGGAGTCTTCCAAACCCCAACCTTCCCAATGCTCCTTGCGCTGCAGCGATAGCCCAACACCATAGGGGGACCCTAATTCTGGGACAGATGATAATCAGGGAAGCAAACATGCACGACAGACACAAGACCAGCGTGGGTCAGCTCCTGCTGCTGCGTGCTTCATAGAGATGTAATCTCCTGCAGTGGGGAACATGGAGCCAGGCTAATCTGGCATCACTCTGCCTTGTCCCACCTTAACCCAGGCTGTGGCACTGCTGCTGCAGGGTTCCCTGGCTGCAGTGCGTGTACCACTAGTGCCTGGCTTGGTTTGGGTGGAAGCAGCACAAAGAGCTTGGAGACATTTCTCTGAGCTGCTCTCACTGCTGCCCAGGGGACTTGGGACAACCCGCTGCTGGGCTGGTACCCATGAGGATGCGGGAGCTTTCCTGGGCAGTGGGACCTATCCAGGAGATGGCTGCGTGCCTTCCAGGACAGGTAGAGGCAGGAGAAGGTGAATTCCTCTCTGTGACTCAGACGTAGTCTCCTCCCTACCAAAAAAAAAAGAAACTTGGCAAGAGAAATCAAGCTAACTGACACAGAATCACAGAACTGTAGGAGTTGGAAGTGACCTCGAGAGATCATTGGGTCCAACCCCCCTGCCAGAGCAGGTTCCCTACAGCAGGTTGCACAGGTAGGCGTCCAGGCGGGTCTTGAATATCTCCAGGGAAGGCGACTCCACAACCTCCCTGGGCAGCCTGTGCCAGTGCTCCGTCACCCACACTGTGAAGAAGTTCTTCCGCATGTTGGTGCGGAACTTCCTGTGCTCCAGTTTGGGGCCATTTCCCCTTGTTCTGTCCCCAAACACCACGGAAAAGAGATTGCCTATGTCCATTTGCCTCCCACACTTTAGATATTTATAGACATTAATAAGATCCCCTCTCAGCCTTCTTTTCTCAAGGCTGAACAGACCCAGATTACCAAGCCTCTCCTCGTAGGGGAGATGCTCCACGCCCTTTATCTTTGTGGCCCTCTATCCACATCTTTGTGGCCCTCCGCTGGACTCTTTCCAGGAGGTCCCTGTCTTTTTTATAGTGGGGAGCCCAGAACTGGATATAGTATTCCAGATGAGGCCTGACCAGGGCAGAGTAGACGGGGAGGATCACCTCCCTCGACCTGCTGGCAATGCTCTTTTTAATGCACCCCAGGATCCCTGGCCACGAGGACACACTGCTGGCTCATGGCCAACCTGTTGTCCACCACGACCCTCAGGTCCCTCTCCGCAAAGCTTCGCAGACACATTTTGTTAGAGTTAGGGGAGGGCAAAAGAAGTCAAAGTCAATGCTGGTTCTGTGGTTCCAGGTTCTGTTGTTACCTGGAGTGTTTTGGTAATCTGCTCAGCTCCAACCTAGCCCTGCCTCTGCAGACCCATTAAAGGGAGAGACCCAGCCCCAAAGGACGTGCTGAATGGCTTTGATCAAGCGCTGTGGGCACTGCTAAGGGAGAGCAGACAATTTCCCAGCCGTACTGGGGCTACGGGTATCTGAGGCTCTCCTGGTGCATTTCCTTAATTAGGAACATTGCGTGGATTTTGCTGCAAGGAATAGCATGTCCCGAGGGTGGCCATGCCACAGAGAGGCAGGGGACTGCATTTGCTTCTTTTTCTTTCTAGCGACCAGATGGAGTGGCAGTGTCATAGAACAAACAGGCTGGCATCAAGCGCCTTTGCTAGAAATTGTTTGTTTTGTTCCTAAAAATACAAAGAGGCCAAAATGTTCAAGCACGAGCAGCTCAAAGCAGGCATCTATTCCAGCTCCATGGGTAAGGCTGACATTTTCCAGAGAGACTGAGCTCTCATCCCCAGGGTGTAAGTTGGATACCATGCGCTGTGTGCTCCAGGTTAACATTTCCAAAAATGATAGGGATGGTGGCCTCATTTGCAGGGCTTCTGGGACTCAGCAGTTTGGGAAAAAAAGTCAGTTTGCTTCCTGACTAAGGAGTCTCAGCACCTGATGTGTATCCCAGGGTAAATGTGTACCTTTGTGGCTGTACTGCTTATGATCTGTGGGGTCATAGTGATTGCTGCCTGTTCCCTTTATCTAACCATAAGTGACTCATTCAGATAGCAATGTGTCGACCTCAGGAAAGCAATGATGTGCAGTGAACCCACACAACAGACACAGGCTCACATCTCAACAGGGATGACATGAATCATAGAATCACCTTGGTTAGCAAACACCTCCAAGATCACCATATCCAACAGGACCACAGGGAAAACCCTGCTGTTGGTAGCCAGCCTCACAAGATCAGTGTCCTGAGAAGCAGCACCGTCAGTAGGGAAGACGCTCAGACCACAGTTCAGAGAAGGATTGTGGTTCCAGCTTTGCTGCTGCTCTCCCGTGTAACATTGAACCAAACAATGTTTAACTCAGCTCCCAAGCTATAAAACGATGATTATACTTCTGGACCTGAAATACGGTGTGAAAATAAAAATCTACTAATAGCTTTGTGTCACACACTACGGAGGAGCTGTACAAGTCTCAAAGGAAAGCACATTGTTTCCCTAGCTCACATGTGCTTCCCTGGCAGACAGGCTGCCCTGGATATTTGGTTGAATGAGTCTCTGAAAACTGAGATATTTACAAAACTGAGCAAGCTGGTAGAAAAGGGCAGGAGGCTGCTAGGTAATAGGGGGCACCCAGAGGTTGGTGGTACAGCACATCAGACTCCTAGAGGGGAACATGTACCACCAAAGAAAGTATGCAGGGAACAAAATATAAATCTGGTGGTTGGGTTAAAGAGTAACACTCAAAGAAATTAAAAAATAAAACGCTTTCAAATGGACAGTCACCATTGAGCAAGGAAAAGAAAAATACAGTGCCCATTCCAGCATGTTTAATGATAAAACAGAGGAAAAAGATTTAGAGGAACAACCTAGAGAGAGCATAAAAATTACTAACAGATATTTTCAAACATGTTAATAAGGAGGCCAATAATTGATGTAAATGTAAATGAGGGTAACCAAGACAGAGCTGTGCAGAAGGGATGAATGCATTACGGGCATTGGTGTTCACTGCAGACATGGTCAGGGAGATGCTCACATGGCAGTCACTCTTTATAGAATATTATTAAATAAAATTGACAGAAGAGGAAGTTTTAGGGGAAAAAACAAACAACTAAATAATGTGGCAAATGACAGGCTCTGGTGGCCTAAAGGAAACTGAATACAATGTTTTTTAAAAATCTCTAAGGAGTATGTAAACTATTCCTTAAAGCAGCCTCAGCACCAAAGGACTGGGTTATGGCAATTGTGTCAATCTTGAGAAGGATCCCTGCACAACCTGGACAAATACAGGTTGCTGGATTTGATTTTGGCATCAGACAAGTCTGCAGAAACAGTGAATAGAATTTGCAGTCACACAGATATGTATGAGAAAAGTCAACAGAGATTTCGTAGTGGGAGTGCCTGACACCAGCGATGGCATCAATGAGCATGGAAATACGGTGAGCTAATCTGGACCTTGTGCTTGTATTTGCAAAAGGCTTTGGGGCAAGATTCTTCTGCTAAGGACCTTAGAAGCTCAGTTGTCATGGAGTAAAGAGAGATTTCACCCACAGGCTGGTAACTGGTTAAAGGTAAGGAACAAAGAGGTGGAATAAGTTGACAATGATCACAGCAGAGTGAGGTATCAGCAGGCTCTGACAAAGATCAGTGGCACAATGATCTTGGGAAATGGGATGAATAATGAAATAATAAATTCTACTGATGGAACAAAATTATTCAGAATAAGCAAAAGTGAGGCTGACTGTGTGGAGCAGCAGAAGGAGCTCATGATACTGACTGAGCAATAAAATGGTAATTGAACTTCAGACTCGAAAGACGCAATGTAATGTACATGGGAAAAATCACTTAAAAAAAACACCGATACCCAGTGATGCTCTCTTAGCTAGCTCATACAGCTTATGAAAGAAGCACTGGAGTGCTTACAGATATCTCTCTTGCATGATCTCTTTACTTGCCTGATCTTTCATCTCTTCTCCTACAAGCAAGTGCTGATGCTCAGTGTTGGAGACAGGATGCGGTGCTCAGAAACTATTTTATCTGATCTGAGGTTGTCATATTTCCCTGTTTCGTTTTTATGCAGCTCTCAGTTCATCATTTCTGAAATGGGTTCTCCCAATTATGATGAAGCAAAGTGTTTCTCAGTATCTTGGATTCCAGCTCCTAAAAGAAAAAATTGGAGGCAACATGGGTGGAGAGGGGATTGTATTCATCCCTTTGGATTTTCTAAAGATTACAGGAGATTATAAATGACCTATTTCTCCTGCCTTTAGAAGCCAGCAGTAACCCGTTTTTGAGGCAGAATCTCAAGCTTAAGGTTCATTGAACCCAGTTATCCAGCCCTCCCCAAGAGGTAAAGAGGTCTAGACTCATGTGCTACCCACAGATATCCCAAAATGTCATTGCCATTTAGGAGCCTGTTCTTGGCAGGAATTGCCTGGATTGGTGGCTATCTCAGGTCCACAAAGCCCAGTATGCCAGCATGGGCACATCCAGCCTCCTCTCAGAGCAGGTGCAGGAGCCATACCATGATTTCTGGCTGGCCCTCCCCACGCATTTGGACCTGACTGAGAAGCCTGAGGCTGTTCCTGATTTAGCATCCCATAGGCACTATTAATCTACCAGACCCCTAGAATTTCCTGAAAGAAAACATGAGAGTTCTTTTAAACTATTGTTCCTACCCTTGGTATTGTCTACTGGCTCCTGTTTATACTGTCATTATTTTTTTCAAGTAAGGAGCCAAATGCATGCTGCCAGAGAAAAGCATTGTTCCTTGCTTTGGGAGGGGAAATTCTGCAGAAATAGATGTTTAGATAAACATCAGTGCTCTTGTCTAACATCATTTTTCAGTCTCTTTATATTCGATATTGTATGTTGACAGGGTTTTAAAACTGTGATTCCTGGAAAAGAGGAATAAGTGTCAGTGCAGCAGCTGAAAGTTATCATTTGTTAACTGTAATAAAACTTAGAAGATCTCTGAGAATGTCCAAAAACTTGAACCATACCTTTCTATCCTTCTATCTGTAATTTAGGCACCAAAGTACACAACAGGAAGGAAGTACATCTGTGTCAGCGACATATGGGTTTGCATTTAACATTCTGCTCAGGATGTTCACAGGCCACACCTGTTGACTGTGTACTGAAAGTGGATATAATTGTCCAGTTAACTGGATGACATCCATCCCAAGTCACCAGAGGTGTTGAGACCTATTGCTACTAAAAGCAAGAAGCAACTACAGAAATTGTTTCAGATTGCATGTCTGTTGTGGGACAGCTGCAACACCTCTTAAAAAGGGATCCTTAAAAATGGTAAACTCATGTCTGGGGAGTAAAGGCCAATGTCAGAGGTACTAACCCCAAATTTAGTTTGATAATTGTGAGAGCCACGTCAGGCAAGTACTTCCAGACTTCTGACAGGGTATAGTTTTATCCTGATGCTTAGAAGACACTTAATGGAAATGATAGCCTAAGTGGTCTAACTGGCCCCAGATGAATAACATTTAGAGATACCAGGGGTTTCAATTGCTCTTTTTTTAATAAGAAAAAATTGAACCAGATAGGGATAAAAAGAAATCCAAACCATCCAATTATTCTGGAAAGAGGGAAAGATGGATACCTATATCAAGCTATAACCAGTTAAAATAAAAATTAAATATATAAAAGCAGATATTTCATAAAAGTGCAGTTTCCCAAGGACAGTGAGTTTTTTCCCGTTAGTTATAGGGGAGTTAGTTATATAGCGCTCCCTCCAGAATTGCTCCTCGCTATTTGGGCACTCTGAATTTTAAAGAAATGTCATTCTGGGGAATTAGGAAGCTAGGGGATAGGTTTATCTGGGGCCATCCAGGAAAGTACCAGTGGGCTACATCTCCCTTCCCCGGGGCATTTATAGTGTCTGGTGCTGAGGAGATGTGTTTGCCTTGTGTTTGCCATACTAAACCATGCTCTGGTTGTACTGCAGTAGCAGAGGGACAAGGTTTCCTCATAAGGAACACCCGGCTGGAAAAATGCATCCATGTCTCCCACCATGAGATTGATAGCATTGGCCTGGCTGACTGCAGGCCGCACTCCCAGCGGCAGCGGTGGAGCTGGGACCCCGCCAGCGGGACCATCACCAACCTTCAGACCAGGCAGTGCTTGTCGGCCCACAAGACACGGGAATATGCCCTGGCCAAGATGGAGCCCTGTGGGGACTGGGAACGCCAAGCCTGGGCCTGCAGCAAGAAGGGACACTTGACTCTACAGAGCTTGGGCTTCTACCTCAGCACCAAGGACACAGGTCACAAGGTCTTTGTCTCAAGGGAGAAGGACAAATTCAGCAGGTGGAAGACTTTAGCAGATGAAACCATCTGTGCTGCTGCCCGGAGAGCTGCTCTGAGGCCCAGTGAACCAATGCGAGAAGTTATAGACACGCGGGTGTGGATATATGAAAGTAAGACGAGGTAGAATTAGAAACAGCTAACAGCTAACCCTAGGCATCATCCCAGTAACCTAACACCATCCCTTCATCCATCATTCTAACCCATGGTCATGCCGACCTCATCTGGAGACATACAGAATGACTCACAGCTGGCCCAGCTGCATGGCACTGCTGGCTTCTGGGAGGTGCTGCTCAGTGTTTTCCAGAAAGCACACAACACCATATAGGACCAGGCCTCTAAACCTTACAGGATCGGGCCTCTAAACCTCAGCTGCATATCTGATGATGGCCAAAAGTCAAATATTTTGGAAATTTCATCCCAATCAGTGCCCAGAGCTAAGAATAGCTTGTATTTGCTTGAGCCACCCAGTTTCAAAATAGCTGACGAAGTCCCATGAAAGTCAGGTGCCTAAGGCTTTGATGGAGCTTTTGGTACTTTGCACTTGGGGATGTCATTTTTGGTAACAAGAATACTAGAAGCAGCTGAAAACCTCTTTTAAACTTGTATGAATTATTGAGGAGCTGCTGTATTTGAAATGAGAAATTGTTGACTTGGTTTCTGAGCAACACATTGCTGTTGTCTCCTGCCAGAACCACAGAGTGCTCCTATCACTATTGAAACCACAGTTCTAACCTCCATCCCATGTGCTCATGATCCTCAGATGTGAACCTTGCCCTGATGCCTCATGTAACCTGAAAGAGAATAGTGAATGCAGCAAATGGTGGGAGGCACTTAAGAAAGCTTGTGATGAATAGATCGTAAAAACTCTAGTTTTTAATGGTTTTATGGCCTTGGCTTCTGCTAAAAATAATCTAATCTTTGCCTTCATGAGTGTCTGCTACCCTCTGCCTAGACTGGACACAAAAAGGGCAGAAAAACCGTTCTTGTCATAGTCATAGGTGTTGAAGCAAGCTGACAGACATCAGGGAAGGTCACTGCACCCAGTTGTGCCTGTCACCATTTCTCAAATGGGTAGTGAAGCCTACTGCAGACTGCTGTAACAGGACACAACATGGTCCACTTTGATTCCCTCTTCCATTTACTTCACCTGCAAAGGAAGGTATTTTCAGGTCTTCTCTTGTGTCCAAAATCAAGACCTGAAAAATCACTCTCAATTCCTCCACCCCACTCCCTTCTTCCATTCCAGGGACCAGAAAAGAGCAAGCATTCGTAGTGACTTTTCTGTGTTTGTCCATTCTGCAGGTCTCAAGGTTCCCAACTTTGCTCAAGGGAAATTATTTCCCTTTTATGAAGGTTTGATGGCCCCGGTGAGATTTTCAGCTTTGCAAAAATGAGTAAAGGAAAAATATGATGAATTTGCTTGGCATAAGCAAATGGATTAAGTGTATAAACTTATGACGCAAAGAAGCTATATCAAATTGGAAATAGAAATACAGAATAGTAGCTTTTTGGCTGTCATGTAGGCAAGATGGCCTTTTAACTGAGGTTTTTAATTAGCCAAGTAGAAGGTGAACGTGTAATTACCACAGACCAGTAGTCACAAGTGTTAATGTTTGTTTAGCATGAAGGCAAATACAGCAAATAAAAATTAAATACCATAATAGGCTAGCTAAAGATAGGCTAGGACATGTGTACAACATTTAAGATATGGGAAAAAGGCATGTGAAAAAGCATTTGCATTCCCCAGGGCAATGTTTCTGGCACTTCAGGGCTGCCTCAGAGTCAGGCTCCCCAAATAAGGCTGCAGGGGTAAACACAGAGCAGGCTTTAAATCAGGTTGCACTAGTTAGTGTGTCCTGTGCAAACTGATCATTTTCCTACCAACCCCACGGCAGATCTGGCTTACTTGATCTTACCACGTGGATCAGTGCAGCAGAGGGTTTGCTGCCACAAGATTTCCCACAACCTCCCCCCTAGCAGTAGTTGCTAAACCACACCCTACTTCTGCTGTAAACCCCTCAATGTAAAAGATGCTGTTGAGCTTTCAGCCAGTTTGCTGCCTCTGACAGCTTGTTGCCATACAGAAATGTTTGCCTTTGGCCAGATCTTGTTCTGCATGTTCCTCTGCAGTTCTTCAGAGCCCAGCTCTGGGCATTGCAGCAGCAGTGTCTGGAAGACGCAGTGAAAACCCACCTGATACAGATATTTTTCCCCCTTCATTTGCACTTCAATAGTATCTAGAGCAAAGCAAGGCTCTGCAACCTCTTCAGAAGGCAAAGGACAGTCTGCCAGCCACAACCTTCTCAGTCAGCCTAACAACTCTTTAGTATCTAGATTTCTCAGACACTCAACCAGCAACATTTGATATCTGAAATCATATTTACCTTACTCACTTGCAAGAGATAAGGACTATTTACAACCCTTTTGAGCCTATTTCTTTCATCTGCTGCATTAGGAATACCTGTAACACTTAGCTATGGTTCTGTTGTCATTCTTATCTGTAGTTCTGTATTCAAGTTGCTGCACAAACAGCAAATTATAACCACACGTATCTTTGCTTTATTTCCTGCTAAGCTAAAACCATCGATTCATCAAAGACTGATGCTGTGGAGAGGGAATCTTCTGTGGGCTTGACCGACCCACCTCTGGTTAACACATGGAACAGCACAGTGTCTCCAGTGAAGATCAAACAGGATTATCTCCCAGAAAATGAGGGTGAGCACTTTTCTGAATGCAGGAGGGAAAGCGTGGGCAGCATCTAGGGACTACTCAGGTTTTTTCTCAATAGTGTTACATACTTGAGTACTTCTGAAAAACTTCCGTATGCATTACTGAGAGGCTCAAGGCTTTGCTATCATAGGACATGTTGAGATGTTTGCCCTGACATGCGGTTCAGTGGTATGGCCATAATCTTAGCCTGGAGGCACAGCCACGAATTGCACTAGGAGTAAAAATTGCCTGTGGGAACACTGAGGAACAAGCCGTTTTTCCCCTTCTGGCTCCATATTAGTGGTGACAATCCAGCCTAATCCAGTCCCTTTGGTCCAACAGCGGGATGCACTGATCCGTGTCTTTCTGCTTCCTCCTCCAGATGTGTTGCACAATCATTCCAAGAAGCACCATGGAAATCGAGGGAAAACTGCTGGGGGTAGGCTTGCAGGTAAGTCCAGAGATCAGGCACGGGACAAAGAGCGCAGCTGGATGGAGGTTCATCAGCGCCCTTCACCTTCGTGTTGACTGCAGTTACATGTCCCTCGTCCCACGGAGGATGTTTAGTAGGGAAATAAGGGCACCAAACTACTCAACAGAAAAGCTCCTTTGAAAAATCAAGTAAATTTCCCCAGGCCTGGAGTATAAGAGTGAAAACCTGCAAATACTTTGTCCTGGTTCACCATGAGAAATACAGATACCCACTAAGACGAGTGCCTTTCTTATTTTGTATCAGAGAGCTGCAGAGCAGGGAAGCATGAACGGCTGTCACCTGCCAAACAATAAATAAACTTTTCTATGGCCAATTTCAACAGAGGGATGCTGTGCAGCTTAATGCAGTTGTACTGCCTTGATGTTATACACAAAGCAGTTTTCCTGTTATCTGCTAGTCTGCAGGGACATTAGATGTGTTTTTTGTGACAACAGTGGCTGTTGCGTAAGAATGAGGATAGGCATAGACTGACTGCTTTCTATTATATCCTCCCAGGCACCAACTGGAAGACGGCAATGCTAGTCCTCAGCCCCTTGGCGTTCATACTGGGATTAATAATATTGACACTCAACGTCCATTACAACAAGTAAGTCAGATGACGGTTTTTCAGTCTGTTACCTCAATTTGGTACTTCAGAATATGGCTGTGCTCACCATGATGTCACCGTCAATGATTTCTCCTCTCTACCATCTTCTTTCTCCTTCTCACTCACCATCCCATGCAAATGCTGCTGCTAACATTGGCTACTACTTTGCTACACATCTGACATAATCCTTGAAGATTAAGGGAATTTGGGCTTGCTGTTTGCTGATCCAGTTCACACAGAAGAGCAACAAAGCTGTAGGCACACGCAATCACATACCCTCATTTCTTTTCCCCCAGGAAGAAGAAAATTCTCTCTGCTCTGAAGAACCCCCCAGCCAGCAGCAGCCGAGCTGACCTACGCGAGCCGTCTCCCTTGCGAAGAGGCCCCCAGCCACACCTCCCACCATCTCGCTCCCCTTCCTTGCGGCATGGAGAGATACTCATTGAGTGGAAAGACGGAACTGTCACTCCTCTTTTTGATAACGCCAATTATCAAGTGGACTAGCTCTGAAATAACAGCTGCTGTTTCATCCCTTATCACCTTCCACCATTCTCACTCAGAAGAAAGCTTCCATAGTGAAACTCCTTCCAGGCCTTGTCATTTTGGTAGGGAGTTGTAAGAAATGGGACTTTCTTCTTGCTTTCTTCTTTTTGTTTTAAACACTTGAGAACAATCACCTTATGCAGCACAAGGCTGAAGCAAGCAGAGCAGACTTTTGCCTAGGCACCCACTGCTTAGCTTTTCCAGAGCTGACTTAACAGTAACAGAGCCCAGATTTAGCAAAATGAAGCTGTTATCTTGCCAGCTTCAACTGTCCATTGCCCTGGATTTCTGAAGTTACTGAGCATAGAAGAAAGAAAATCCTTGGAGACAACACATAGCATAAAAACAGAAGCTCTGGTGATCCTTACATGCCTTTTAAGTTAAAACTAGCTGCCAACAGGCACAGAAGGCTGTCAATTACTTTGTCAATGTGTGAACATAACTAATAAGCACTGTCTTGGGGACTTAAAGATGAGTCTCCTCCAGAATATCTGCCAAAACACTCCCCCTACTAAGTTAACATAGCAAGTCACTTTTTCTAAGTTAAAAAATTGCACTCCATTCCTCTCTGCATCACTGCAAGAATCCTGCTGAGCAAGTACCTGTCTCCCAAAATATTTCTGTATTTAAGATTTATTGAACCTTATTATTATAACACACATCCTCTTCCTTTATGTAGAATGACAAGTTAATGGTGCTGCTCACTGGGGATATGGGGATATTATCTGGCCATTTTATACCAGTTTCAGTCTGATTTCCTGTAGTCACATGCAATAGTCAATGAACAGGTATACTGCTCCCATCTAGAGCAGTAACACACTTCTTTTTCTATAAAGAAGGCACTCTTCAGCTTTTACACTTCTTCTTGCATAAGCATAATTATCTGTGACCTGTCACACTCAATTCTGACTTTTTCTGTGAAACTTGCAATGTCTTAGTGTCTTCCTGATATTCATGAATTTACGCTTTCCTTCCTGCTGATCTTGTGATGCTGTAAACTGTAATCACAGCTATAAACCAGGAATTATCTGGAGAAAGAAATACTAACACCAGGAAATTATAAGTATGAGCTGCATCAGTGTATTTGTTCCATAGTGCAAAAGAAACTTATCTCTTAAACAACGCTTCTCACTTTTTCAAAATGAAGTTATGCAATTTCAGTGGAGCTTTGATTTGACAGAATCACAGAATGGCTGAGGTTTGCAGTACCTCTGGGTCCACCTGGTCCAATCCCTGCTCACGCAGGGACACCTGGAACAGGGTGCTCAGGACCACATCCAGGTGGCTTTGAAGATCTCCAGAGATTGAGACTGCACAACCTCTCTGGGCAGCCTATGCCAGCACTCCATCACTCGCACAGCACAGAAGTGCTTCTTGATGTTCAGACAGAACCTCTCATGTTCCAGTTTGTGCCCACTGCCTCTCATCCGGGCACTGGTACAACTGAAAAAAGCCTGGCTCCATCCTCTTTGCACTTCTCTACCGTTATATTTAATTTATGGCAGAAGGAAGTTCTCCAGGGAATTCACCTCTGATTTTCTTTTATTTTTTTAACATCATAGATCCACAGCTTGGTGAAAAGTTAACTTCTTCAAGATATTATTATGATTAACAACTTAACTGGTCTCAGAAAAAAAAGTACAAAACTTACTGGTTCAGGGTATACACTCACAGAGGTTGGATATAAATGTCTTCCACAGATGAATTATTCTCTGATTTTTTACTGGAGGGTTTCCCAGACACTTCTTGGGAAAATACTTTAGTACTAGACATGGGCAGAGGAAGAACTCTTTCTTCACCAGTGACCAACAGACACAAATGACATTCAGAATTAAACTCTGACTTTCCAACACTTCCCCTTTAAAACAAATCCAGAGACTTCGTGTATACTTCTAGGTTGTTTCCAAATATGTAAGCCTCTTTTTACACACAAGTTTTGTGGGAATACATTCTGCACACATTACTTAAAATGTGCGCAGTGCCTCTCCAATGACCACACTTACATTCCTCTTATCTTTTCCTATCCCATTAAGATGCTTATCTTTGATATTTTGTCCAGAGAACATATGGTCTTACAGCACACAGCACTTGTTAACCTCAAAAATGTTGAAGCACTTCGGGAACTATACACACAAAAAGCATACACTTGAAGTTCAGCTAGTGTTGTGCTTTCCAGAGCAGCAAGTACTTGCATTCATTACTGCTGAATGGGAGGAACAGATGACTTGTTAATGACTCTCTATAATTCATACTTAATATGCAAATCTTTCCCATAAACACAAAGGCAGCAATACAATTGTTTACATAGCACTGATTAAATGGTAACTCAAACAATAATGCAAAAATAAGACTGTGAAACAGCACAGGCATTTAACTGTTTTCTTCCCTCTCCCTTGCTGGTTGTTATCCTTTAGTTACTTCTCACTTAGATTACATGCCAAATTTTCCCAGGCATGGACAGAGGAGCCTGAAGTGTGGCTTTTCATCATGAGAGGTCTTAAAGAGCACAACAGCCAAATGTCAACCAGGAGAGGCTCTGAAGATTCTTCTTTGGGGTTTGGGATGGACTGGGTGACCCTGGGAGACACCTTCCATCCTCTGGCTCCAAACACTATCTGAGAAACACTTGGAGCAACAGCACAAACCTGTGTGCTGTTCACTCTCTGCCATCATCTGAATGCAATGCTTTTAAACAGTGCTCATCACTGAGATAAAACCTACCTGTAAACTAGAACAGAACTGGATTTTTTTTTTTAATATATACAAAAAGGAATGCACTTTCAGAGGAGACTTCTGTAAATCACTCAATGGGAAGATCATATCACGGCTTAGGTTGGAAAGGACATCAAAGATCATCCAGTTCCAATCCCCTCGCCGTGGGCAGAGTTGCCAACCACTAGATCAGACACCAGGTGAGGCTGCCCATGGCCTCATCCAAGCAAGCCTTGAATGCCTCCAGGGATGGGGTACCCACAGCTTCTCTGGGCAGCCTGTGCCAGCACAACATCACCCTCCCAGTGAAAAATTTCCCCGATATCTAAGTCTGCCCTCTTTCAGTTTACATAGGATCACAGGGGTTGGAAGAGACCTCTGGACAGTCCAAGCCCCTGCTAAAACAGATTCCCTACAGTAAGTTGCACAGGAAAGCATCCAGGTGGGTCTTGAATATCTCCAGAGAAGGAGACTCCAAAACCTCTCTGGGCTGCTTGTTCTGGTGTTCCATCATCCTTACAGTAAAGTTTAAAACCATTCCCCCTCGTCCTATCACTATCTAACCATGTAAAAAGCTGATCTCTCTCCTGTTTATAAGCTCCCCTTAAGTACTGGAAGAGCACAATGAGGTCTCCTCTGAGCCTTCACTTTTCTAGACTGAACAAGCTCAGCTCCCTCAGCCTCTCTCCATAGAAGAGGTGCTCCAGCCCTCTGATCATCTTCATGGCTCTCCCCTAAACCTGCTCCAACAGCTCTATATCCTTCTTGTGCTGGGGCCCCAGATCTGGACACAGTACTCCAGATGGGGCCTCATGAGGGCAGAGTAGAGGGGGACAATCCCCTCCATCCCCCTGCTGCCACGCCTCTTCTGATGCAGCCCAGGGTACTGACAGCCTTCCAGGCTGCAAGTGCACACTGTTGGCTCACGTTAAGTTTTCCATCTACCAGGACCCTTAAGTCCTTCTTGGCAGGGCTGCTCTTAAGGAGTTCTTCTTCCAGCCTGTACTGATGTCTGGAATTGCTCCTACCCAAGTGCAACACCTCGCACTTGGCCTCGTTGAACCTCATTAGGTTCACACCGGCCCACCTTTTGCGCTTGTCCAGGTCCCTCTGGATAGCATCCCTTCCTTCTGTCGTATCAGCTGCACCACTCAGCTTCGTGTCATCAGCAAGCTTGCTGAGGGTGCACTTGATCCCATCATCTATGTCATTGATAAAGATGTTAAAGAGTATCAGTTCCAAGATAGACCCCTGGGGGACACCACTCATCAAGATAAAAGTGATAACTGTGGCACTACTGCCACAGTGGCACTAATTAATATATGCTGTGCCAAAGGATGAACACCACATACCTGGAGGATATCATAATACAAAATTGCAGTATATATTTTTCAGCCCCATTATGCTGCATCTCTGGCACTGCAGGTCTTCACCAGGACTGATGTGATGCTGATGACCATATTCCCTCCTACAGCAAGGAGGAAGACAGCAGTAGAACCCCCTTGCTCATATACTTACTTGCTCTGTAAAGCAGTAAGGTACAAGTGCTTAGGCAGCAAAAGCTAGAAGAGACAAAGGGCGGAAGGGATTCCTTCCCTCTTCTCCCCTCACCCCCCTCCCAGAAAAAAAAAAAGTCTGGGATTCAGAAAGCTTGTTTTCGCACCCATTAATTTAACAGTGTCATCATGATTTTTTGGCATTACTGTACCAAAACACCCAAAAGATTATGAATTACTAACAGATCATTAACGATTATACAAAGTGCTAGCACGTCAATGCAATGATAAAAGGGAGATTCACAGAAAAGCTGACGTGCATGAAGATGCAGCTGCCATCAGTACCACCACAGGCTACAGCTGTACTATTCAATTTGCATTTACAGCAAAGCATGGGCAGTACACACGACCCTGCTGCCCACACATGCATCCAGCCTGCAACCAACACTGACGCTATCAAACAGATGCAAGGTACAGTAGTTCAGATATTCTGTGCAGAAAATGCTGTACAAGGCTGCCACGTATTTCCCTGTCTCAACTCCTTAAATAATGTATGGCCAAAGTGTCTGTTACAGAGCAAAAAGAAAGGGGGGAAAAAAAAAAAGAATTTCAAATTTACTATTTAAATACTTTATGTCAACAATTTACTGAGACTCATTGGATAGCAACTATTTTCATAACAGTATATTAGCGACATACATAAATTCGTGATACAAACAAACAAGACCTGAAACGATTTGACAAGTTATCACAGCATATCAGCAGAGGAATTGGGAACAGAACTACTTACTGCTGCCCCATTTGAAATGCAAGGTGCATCTTCTGCAGTACACATTTTGTCATTAAAAATCTCCATATGCTCATTTTTACAACACTGTAGATCTACACCAGCAAGTCAAGAAACATCAAGTGTTTGATTTTCAAAAATATACACAATTATTCAGCACTTCAAGAGAAAAGGAAAAAAAGAGGAACACAAAGAGCCTTTGTTAGCTCTGGGTTTCAATTCAGACATCTCTGGCTAACAGTTCAAGCAGACCACACTTTTTTTGCATTAGCTAGGGGAGACAAAAGCTAAGTTCTTTAAAAGCTCAAAGTACCATTACTGAATTTGTATAGATTTAGAAAAAGAAATGTATATTTCTGCAGCCATGTAGTACCTCTACTAGCTAAAAAAAAGTAAGATAAACAGGCTATGTTTTTTCCAAGAATTCCCCTTATCTTTCACAAAAGCATTTATTTGTTGGAGCAGAGAAACTGATGCACATCTTTCAGCGTTGCTTGCATGTCCTCATATTCCGCAAATTTGCAAGCATCCTCCAGCTTCAGCCAGCGGAAAGCTTGGTGCTCCTCTGAGAGCTTGATTTCTGTGTTACAGTCCTTCATCTCCGCCAGCCAGTAAACAACAGTCTTGGGTTTGCCACGCACAGGATAGTGCAGTTCTTTCCTGTACCCCTCTACAAGGGTGAGCTGACTGGCCTGAAGACCTGCCTCTTCCTGCGTTTCCCTGAAGGCTGTCTGCAAGTCATCCTCTCCTGGATCCACATGGCCTGTCAAGAATGTGAAAAAGTAAATCTCCAAGATGAAAACTAAGATTTTGTTTATTCAATTGACAATGAGGAAACATTAGGAGAGAGATGAGAAGACAATAGCTGACTGAGAACCAAACCAGAAATGGAGAACAGGGTTTGCTTTTTAAACACTTATGTCTTGATTTCTCTCTTGTGGCTTCTATGATTGTTGTTCATACTGCATCCTCCAAAATGACCACTGGCTTGTTAGCACGAGAAACCTCTTTACAGCCCTGCTCTCTTCTTCTGGAGCACAATGCATCCACAGTGGTCCAGCTCAGATTACACTTCAGTCTGAGTGCCTTATGAATATTTTTCCTTTAGCCACATGCAACAGTCTTAGCCCTCTCTCTCAACTCTTCCCTCTCATAGAAGCTCAAGGCTCAGTTCTGCAAAATTCTTACTCACACAGAAACAATGGGACCAGACACCAACAAATTCCATCAGAAAGGTGGGTTTCAGGGGAAAAAAAAAAAAAAAAAAAAGCTTTCAATCACTCAATTCACTACTTAGGACAACATTGCGAGCACTGTAACAAAAGTTCCAGTACGAAAAAAGTTTCAACACTATTTTATAGCCAAAAATATTTGAAAGTCATCAAACAGAACCAAACTAGCTTCCTACATTTCCTACTTGTTTCAACACATCCTAAACCACTAAGAAGTCCGTCATGAAATCCCCAACTGGAAAAGAACAAATCATGTAAGGTATAAGGTTGCCGTACTTCACACTTAAGGTTGCTGTACTTCAACAATAGACCAAATGCCTACAATCACTGAGCCACCCTAGAAACATATGGATGCTGTCATCACACAAAAGAGACCACCAATGTTTTCACCTGTGTTGGGTCATGCAGCAGTTAGGGGTGTTTTCACTTCTCTCCCTCCCATATTCCCTAAATGCCAGTCCTGTCAGCAGCTGTTCTAGTTCTTCTAGGACACCCTATTTGTTTTACGCTGCCTAGAATGAGAGGTGCCATTACAAACAAAGGATAAATATAACATATCCCCAGCTGTTTGTACTTTTGTTGAGAAATGTCAGATTTGGTTTTCTCATGAAAGATCCAGACAAGACCATAAATAGAACAAGCCAAGCAAGACCTCAAAAAAGCAACATAACATGAGTTGGAAGGCTTTGAGAGGAAATAAATAAATAAAGCTGCATTTTGCTCCTGGTATCACTCTTTTCTATTTAAGTGTCTGCAAATAGCCATGAATTCATCACAGAGACAAGTATGTCCTCAGGTCCCAGGTACCTAAAGCCACTTTTTAGTGCCCAAACTGGGTTATGTGGGAAGCTCACTTTGCTTTGCCAACAGGTCTCACTGACTTCTTTGTGTATCAGAAGCTTAACCATTCTTTTACAATGTGACACCTTCTCAAACGTAAAATACAATTCCAATTTAAAAAGAAACCGTGCAGAAAACAGCATCTGACACCACATTTGATGTCTTAGATATTTGAGATCAAATATGCTGAGGCTTTAAGTAAAAACATTTTCCCCTGACTCTCAGCACTGTAAGTCAAGCAGTCTCCTTTTTGAGGATATATATTTCCATAGCTTTTACTAATGGCTGAGAAACAGAATCCACCAAGTCTTGCACAGCTGGATTTCTTGTATCATACCCACTGCAAGCACCCACAGAACATCCACACACAGTAAATAATGACAATTTATGATAATCATGGTCTGTAATTACCAAACATGCAATAAATTGAGGTAGCAATAAAGCTGGAGGGTAGAGTTCAATTTCAATTCACAAATGCTACCTCCTGCCTACTAGCAGAGGGAAAGGCAATCACCTCATCCCCCTATAACCAATTTCCAGCCAAAGCTCAGCAAGTTTCCTGCTTTATGCAATACACACTACCCACCAGGAAGAAAAAAAAAGAAGACTGGCAGCAGATCACCACAGCTTCCAGCTCCTCAAAGCCATTTACACTAATGCAGTTCCAATATATTGAGGAGGAAACCAAACTCTGCATCTCCTTCCCACCAGACTTGAATTAGTACGTACTAAGTCACAGTTCCAGGAGCAGAGATCAGACTGAGGTTTATGTGAGGGGGATCCAAGCAAGTACAGTTTAATCCCATCAAGGCTGCCTATGGAATTCAAACATACCAACATACAGCTGTAGTCATAAATGGACTTGACTCTTGTGTGCACTTGGAGAGGTCGCAGTAGCCAGAATTACAAGTCATAATCACATTAAATCTGTATCAGCATTGCACACAAGTTATGTTATTAAAACCTACGACTGCCTTTGAAGACCACTCACACTATGGGCAACTCATAATGCAACAGGAAGCACTTTCCTTTATTGTGGGTTTTGATATATAAAACCTTTAACATTACGATCTGAGTGCATGAGATGTACGTCTATGAGTCATTCAGTGTGCTGGCTTGTTTTAGAATTACTGTGTTCCCAGTGAATCTTTCCATATGTATCTCCCATAACAGAGATGTCCCCGCTCATATCTTTCGGCTTTCCAGTAGGATGCAAACTCTTCTCTGCTAGGCTTTTGGTGAAGTAAGCAGAGGGAGAGGCTGGAAAGTTTTGTTCTTTCCATTAATAGGAGAGCACAGCTGATTCTGTTACTAGCTTTTTTTTCCCCAATTCACAAACTCCTGTTCAAAAACAATTCATGTTCTATGCTTTAACAACACAGTTTTACAAAGTAAGAAATACAAACTAGTGGAAAGAAAGCTCAGAAAGTAAGGAACTGTATTTAAGATCTACAACGAACCTGAAATATTTCTGAGTTGTGCTTTTCCCAGTACCAGGGCTGCGACAATGTACTTCTGAACACTGGCTCTGCCATGCAGCCACGAAGCTCCCCACTCAGCACAACCAGCTGTGAATGTCAACTGGCTAACCGCCCCCCCAAAGCTGATCTTGGTGGCATTCAGCCAAAGCTCAGTCTGAAATACCACCCGCTCCTGACACAAGTGACATTGAAGCGCACTATCAGAACAAACATCACCTTTGGGTGGGGTCCAGTGATGGGTCCCATAGGATGTCTGAAGGAGGAGGTACTCAATACTGTCAGCGGCCTTAGAAGATGGTGCTGGCTGCAGTCTTCTGTAGATTATCAAGCCACATGCTCTGACAGCCATGCCCCACTGTTAACTGCAAGGACAGCAGCAGAAGAGCACAGAGGATCAAGCAGAAGTAACACAGAGCTCAAATAAAGTCACATTTATCCACAAGAGGTTCTCAGCTTGGGCTAGAAGTCATCCACCCCTTCGCAGTTACTACACAATTAAACTGCATCTCAATAGCTACCTATGAAATGTAAAATTAAGCCCTTTCTTTTTAAAACCAGTAGATGTTTCTATTGGTATCAAGAAGCACGAAACATGACTCGCATGCCATTTCTTTGCAGCTGATATATTACGCACCACACTGTAGGGAACGAAAAATATAAAGTAAAAGGAAAGCCAGTGATATAACACTCTGAAGCTTTTCACTGCTAAAATCCCAAGGTGCTGTGAAAAGATAATACCTCAAAATCACTTGGGGAGGGGCATACAGAAATAATTGCCCAGCAGAGATGCCTTGCAGCACAGAGTTCCTCAGGATGTCAGTGGCAGAGCTGAGTAACGTATCAGGGGACTGGCGCTCTGCTGTCGGGGCTAGATGTGAGGCTGTGATACAAAATTAAAAGCTTCTTGGCATATAAATTAAGCACCGATTTGATGTAAACAGCAAAGAACACATCTTTTAAGTGACAAGTGTTATAATTAAAAAGCCATGTAGCCAAGGCAACCGGTTCTTAGAGAGCAAGACAGAAAGCAATGGAGATGAGACAGCCATTTTAAAGGACGCAGCACCTTTCCACCTCGGGCAAATCTCTGTGTCTCCACGGAACTGCTGCTTTCAGCAGTGAATACACTGACACAGCACTGATTTTCCCTTGGATTGCGACACCTCTTTTTGGAAACCAGAGCACAGGCGGGGGACAGCGCCTTTCAGCAGCAGTAAAGCCTTGGGACAGCATTCGGCCGTCTCGCTTAACCCCTCCTGAAGCACCTCCGCGAGCTTCCCAACCAGCCACGCTAGAGCCAACCCCGCTGTCCGCCAGGGAACCGCGAGCACCCGCTCCCCGCGGCGGCTGCGTTACACCACAACCGGGGCGCCAGCAGCACCTCCCGTCAGAGCCTGGAAACGCTGCCAGACCGCGCCGACCGCCAAGGACGAACCCCACCGCGGGCTGCCACGGCCTCGCGGCCGGCGCTGCCCTCCCGCGGGCGGAAGAAGGTCTCCGGCCGGCCCCTCAGAGCCCCCGGGGCTGCTGGGCAGTGGGCAGGGCCCCGGGTTGAGGGGCAGCAGGCCCGGGCTGAGGCGGAGAGCAGGCCCAGTGGCCCCAAGAGCCTCTTGGACCGCTGCCGTCGCGGTCCCAGGACCCCGCGGTGCGCGCCGGGCTGCCCGCTGGGACCGGGAAGGCGGCGTGGAGGCCTCAGACCCGCGGCCGGGCGGGAGCGGAACACGAACACCTCACAGACCGCAGCGCTGCCCGCCCCAGCCCGGCCCTCACCTTCGCTTCCGGGATGGGGGAATAGGCGGGGCCGGCGCACGACTGACAGTGACCTCAACCAATCGCGACCTCTCCTCCCTTCCCTCCTCCCCCGCGCCCCATTCGCTAGCGGCGGGCTCGGGGCCGCGCGCGAGCGTTTGAAGCGGGAAAGGCGTTGTTGCCATGGAGACGCGGCCTAAGCGCCGCGGCCGCAGCCTCCGCGCCTGCCCCTCGCTCCGGCGGCCGTGAGGGGCTGCGGGGCCGCGGGCGCGGCGGCGTGCCTGCCTGCCTCCTTCCCGCAGCCCCGTCCCCTCCCGTGGGCTCCGTCTGCAGACGGGTAAGTGGAGCAGGCTTGGGCCAGAAGCGATCTGATCCTGGGTGTCCCCTCGCGGCCTGGCAGCTGCCGGTAAGTGGCCCACTCCCTCCCCTCGCTGAGGGTTTTCCTCTCGCAGGATGGATGCAGCCCGCAGCACGGCTCGGGGCGTTCAGGTTGTGTTCTCCCTGAGCAGCAGGTGAGGCGTGGGGAGAGGCTGTAGCACGCATGGGTCCAGGGATGAACAGGGGGGGAGGCTGTGCGTGGCTCTGGGGGTGAATGCAGTACGTGTGTCCTCTCTGGGTCTCACAGTGTAATTCCAGATGCACAGCGGCTTGTTTAGGTATAATTATAACATAAATATTGAAAGCCATTTGTTAAATCTTACCGACGAGAGAATCCCGGGCGCGATTTTCAAATAATCAGCATCCTAATATAGCTCTGGGATTACTTTCCTGGCGTGTGGTTGAGCATGAGGCACTTCCCCTTTCCATGCAGCTGCTGCTCCCAGCAGCTGTGGGGCATCAGCTGTGGGAGGGGGCTCTTCTGCTGAGGTCACCCGGCTATACTTAGTGCCAAGGCAAGGCTACAATAACTAGCATCTCCTGCAAACTTAAACAGGTTTGAAAACAAAATAACCAGCGCAGGGTGGTAGTTCTTAGGTCTGTTTCAAAGAACGTCAAAATTGGTGGTAGTTAGAATGAGGGGTTCGGATCTGTCAGGCACACACACCTGCATTGTGGTCCAGCTGTGACACAGCCAATGCTGGAAGTGTTCCCTCCTTTCCAGTTACTCTCTTTATACAGAGACTGTGGGTGTAACTATTGGTGGTATTTGGCTTTATTTCTTGTATCTTCAACACTGCTGCAACACTTGTTCCAACTAACAGAGGAAGTTTAGTACCTCCTTATGTGAGTGTGCAGGGATTTCCACAGTGTAATCCTGTGATTTTATGAGTGGATCTGCTGCAGTGATCTTTATGTGTTTGATACGATGTTTCGTAGCTCCCCACCTACTGCATGAAGCTAAAATGATGAACTTGTTTTACAGTGGAGACTATCTCTTATTGTGGAGCTTACTTACAAAAATGCATTCTCTCCACAACCCCATTCTTCACAGCAGCGCCCCAGTGCCCAAGAGATGGGGTCAGAGTGATTTAAGGTGAAGCATTTTAGGTGGTACCCTTGAGAAGCAAATGAGCTCTTTACTTTTGGAGAGCTCAATCAGATTTGACTTTGGATCACAGTTAAAACAGAGCTTAATGTTCAGATGAATAAGAAATAAAGGTAGCTGGTAACATGAGTTAATAAGTCTCCCTTTTCTCTCTTGTAGGATAGTCAGCAAAAATTGGCTTCATTTTGATTTTCTGCTTCTATACTTCAAAGAAAACCTGAGTGCTTTGACACAGAGCCTGTGATGAAAGCATCTTTAGGGTAACGTGGTTACGAGTAACAAATACAATACTCTGGTATGGTTGTAGAGAGTAGAGGAAACATACCTACCCGCCACATGTGTTGGCAGATTTTATAAGCTATTTATGAAGTGGAATGATTTATGAAATACAAAGTGACAGACAGGAAAACAAGGTGGTGTTTAGGTTTTGTATATTGATTACTTTTATCAGATGCCCTTGAGAATTGTTCCTAATAAATATATTTAATTGTCAGGCCACAGTTTATGATTCAGAATTATAATCTTGGATTACCTGCAGAATTAAGTATACAGTTACATTAGTTTACATTTCTAGGGTTAGGAGTGGCACATAAGATTTCTTCACTTTTCCATTACTTAACTTTCCTAGTTTAAAATACAGTTACAGTGACACTAGTGTCATGTCTCAGTGGTGACAATAAGGAGTGCCAATGGAAGTCAGCTAAAATTTACAGGTAAATGTAAGTGAGCTGCAGTGGCTAACAGTGCGTATGAGCATTACTCAAGCGAACAGTACACTGAGATCTTGTAATATTTCAGAGTTTAATAAGGTTCCAGATAAGGTCTAAGTCTGCTTTATTCTTAATATTAGTCCATGTAGGGGATTTTAAAGATTCACTTTATGCACAGTGACTGACATTCACTGTGTATCTTTGAAGGCCAGTCTTTTCTCCAATTGGCACTGTGAATTAAAATATCTGTCTAAAAGCTAATTAATAATTAAAAGCGTTCTAAAATGTATGATCAGCTCATAGAGCATAATTTTGAGATAAATTGATCTCCTCACAGTACATGTAATGTAACCACTGCTTTCCACTATTTCTACCTCATCTTTCCCTGTCTTTATGACCTTTTAAAAACCCTGTAATGCTGAAACAGGAGTGTGATCTTACTCCGTGCTTTGAGTTTGGCCTCATTAAATAAAATTATATTGCTTTGTGATAAGTACTTATCCATTACCATCTAGCAGATGTGGTAATGCTGAGATTTTTGCAAAAATTCTTTGCAAAAGAAGTAAGTTGTGAAGACCTCAGATTTGGCACGTAAAGATGATGAGCTGACTTTAAGCTGAAGGAGGGAAGGTTTAGATTAGACATAGGAGGAAAGTTCTTTACTGAGAGAGTGGTGAGGTGCTGGCACAGGCTGCACAGAGAGGTTGTGGGTGCCCTGTCCCTGGAGGTGTTCAAGGCCAGGTTGGATGGGGTCCTGGGTAACCTGATCTAGTACCAGATCTGGAGGTTGGTGCCCCTGCCCATGGCAAGGGGAATGGAACCTGATGATCCTTGGGGTCCCTTCCAGCCCAGACCATTCTATGATTCTATGATTCTATGACTTGTCTCTCTCTCTGTTTGACCTTAGAACTGCGTACTTGTAGAGAATTGTGCCTCCAAACTGTCTCTCTTCTTTCTCAAAACAGATGTTATATTCAACTATTTTAAGAAACCTTAAGTTTTTGTCCTCTTTGTCCTGTTTTCAATGAAATCACTCATAGCTTTGTTGGGAACAAGACTTGATTGGGCTTTGATATCAAACTACCACATTGAGGAATGTTGTATTTTTCTGCACCAGAAAGGAGCCGTTGTCTCAGATGAACAAATTAAATTAGATCCTGACAATAACTGTGGAATGCTGTCTGTTATTCACTGCAGAAAAGTAAAGGTCTTCTCTCTTTTTTGCCAGAAGATGGCATTATAATTACCAATTTAGGATTCCGGAAAACACACCAATACTACCCTTACTTCTTTACAAAGTTATTTTGAAGAATTATACATAAGTTTTAGAAAAACTCTTTTAGACACAAAGATGTCTACAGTGTTGGATGAATTAAGGTATTCTTTTTATGGGGGGGCAGGCACCCCATTGTTTTAGAGCATTGATAATTCGAAGACCAGAAGGGTTTCATTGTGATCATCTGTTCTAACAACTGTAATTCCCCTGAATTCTTGTATGAAACAGATTAAATCTTCTAAAAAAATTGTCTAATTTTAAAATTATCAGAAATGCTGGAACCCTTCACCATGACATTGGCTTATTTTTTTCCATGGTTAATCAATGTATTGCTCCTTTATTACTCAGTGTTGAGTTTTCCTGGGTTGTAAAATAGTTGTTCCATGGATGGAGAGACACTGGAGTAATCTCCTGAAACCTGTTAGATCCAGCAGGATTTATTATAGCTGGGGAAGCTAAAGAGGTAATTTTACTTTCAGGGCAGCCTCTCATTAAGAAGCCATTTAATTTCTTCCACATGGCAATTGGCCTTGGCCAATAAGCCTCGCAGAGCTGCGTATATATCTCAGTACTAACCTTCTTGTGTGTTCCACAGTACCTATATTACTTAGACTTTCCATGTTATGAGAATCTCAGTTCCTCATTACACCAGATAATGGGAATCTGGCTGTACAGTCATTTCTAGCTGTTGAAATATATTTTGCTTAATTTTTAATTAGGACCCTTAGCGTAAAGTTCATAATTTTCTTTCCTTGTCTGTTTCTTTTGTTTAGCGAAGTGTCTCTGTTTTTTTCTGCTTCTTTTCCTCCTTAGAAGTGTTGTTCAAATAGAGTTTAACACAAATTTATTTCTTAAACTAGTTTTTGGACACTCTGTTTGTATGTAACCTAGTCCTAAGCAAATATATAGATTTGAGTATAAACTAGGATACAAGAATGAGAATAGACAAAGCTTCTGCATTGAGAGAGATTGGTGTCTCACTTTTCTGCTCTGCCTGCTCATTTCGTGAAACAAAAGAGGTTTCCCATGGCAGTGCTGCTCTGGTTTTATGTTTGGAACTACTTTATGTAAGAGACATTTTTCAGAAAGATAACTCCCCTTGAAACCAAGTCTGAAGTTTCTGTGGAATTTTATCTATTAAAGAACTTGGAAAGCTGTGGATGCTTATAAAAATCTTTGTATGTATCATAGTTAGATTCTATGATCTTTAGATTTGCTGTCCTCTCTGTTAGTTTTGATTTCTCCCTACCAGAATCAAATAATTTGGGCAGTGGCTCTGGCTTTACCTCAAGGTTCAGATTCACATGACATATGCATTAAATAATTCTGCCTTCACAACAGTGATTTGTCTTGAAGCTTTTTGCTCCTGAGTTACAGAGGAAAAGACTTAGACAACTTCCTTTTGGTGAATGTTACTGTAACTTCCGTGCGAGAAAGACTTGTATTTGCTAAGATCCTAGGCTAAACAAAGGAATAAGGAAGCAGTGGGCAACAGATACTTGAAGTGCTATTCTCTTCCAATTTTATGCAACAAGTAAAAATATCTGCAAATATTAATCCATCTGGATAGAGACAGCTGCACAATGAATTGCTAGGGAGCTGAGGGGTTTTGGGCATACCTTTCAGTGATTCATGTTGCTTTTTTTGGGTTTCCCAAGAATGCAACTATGGCGTTCCAATAACATTTATAGATTTAGAGAAATTCTGTGTTTCAAATTTCATGTAATGTCTTGGCTATTCTGTCAAGAATGCCCAGAAATGCTCATCAGATTCATCAATTACAAAAGAAAGTTACACAACAAACCTATAACTTTGCAGTAGTTAATCTATAAGATGAATAGTCTTCATTTTTCAGCTTGAGGTGAGGGCAAATGCAGTTTTTTGTCCTTTGGTTAGTTAACCAGTGGTAGCTGAACCACGTTAGACCACATGCTCTGATATTAAATTGAGTATCTAAAATTAGGCATTTTACATTCTGTAGCTTGAGGACAGGGTTTCAGTATCTGCGGCATTTATCAAGTAGGCATCGGGCGTGTAGGAACTCTTCAGCAGTAAGTAACACTGCATTGTGCATTTCTTACCCATTGTTGTCTATTGTCTGTAATTTTAAAATACAGTTTCAGAGGTAAAATATTTGCTTTGTATTTAGTTTGCCTTTATTATTGCTATACTCTATAGCGTTTGGCAGTCTAGGTTATTGTAAGTTGGAGTAGAACAATCTTTTAGCCTAACTAGATGGAATCTGGGCATCTGGGGAAATGTTTGGTTTCTTCATTAATATCTTTGTCAACCGAGATGTTTCATATAACTTCAGTATTTGTCTTGTTTGGTTTCTTCTAGGCTTGAGCTTTAAGATGGCATCATGTCTTTATGAGTGCCTTTGTGAGGCAGAACTTGAAAAATATTATCCTCATTTTGCTGCCTTCGGTCTTCAGAAGATTGATGAGCTTGTGAAGGTTTCCATGAAAGATTATACCAAACTGGGGATCCATGACATGAACGATCGCAAACGACTCTTTCAGCTCATTAGAATAATTAAAATTATGCAAGAAGAGGAAGCTGCGAGAGACCAAAGCAAGCAGGATTTTCAACCAAGTGGCCTTTTCGTTCAGTCTCAGGTGACCAGACCGGGTCCCCGTAGACAGCTGCGTTTTGAGTCCTTCTTTGAGGAAAATGACAGTGCAGTTAAAGATTCTGAATCATATGGTTCATCTGATTTCAATGCCAATGAGGAGACAAACAATCTCGTGGAAATGTTGGGACACATTCAACCACGTGATTCAGAGCTTACTAGATTAACTAGAAGAGATGTAAATACTGCTGGAATATGCACAAAAAATGAACTGAACTGTACAACAGTTTCTGATGATATTGCTCCTCTCCTGGGGGATTCTGAAACTCCCATCATACAGAGAGTAACTCATGTTTCAGGGTATAATTATGGACTACCTCATTCCTCTATCAGGTAATGATCAGTTACCTTTATTTTAGTATATATCAAGTTAGTCATAATTAATTAATTCTTTACTACGAAAGAAACTGTCTTCAAGGCTTCAAAACAAGCAGTACTAACACTACAGAAGTTGTACAGAGCACTATAAAATATTATAGAGAAGAGTGATATTAATAAGTAGTTGTGACTCTCCACGTCCGGTAGAAGGAATTAATTGGATTCACCAGCTGCTACTCACCAAGATTGTATAAGAATAGTCCTCACTATCTTTCAAGATATGATGCTTTGTTTCTTGGTATTTTAGCCAGTTCTTTCTCTCTTTTTCTTCCACAGAACTATTTTGCAAAACATTTTTTTCCAAAATAATATATTGCCTCTTAGTAAGTTTGTCAGGCTTTTCCCAGTATGAATGATACATGCTGTGATAGCTATATTTCTTCATAAATAAATTTCTGAACTGGAGCTTTAAAAAGAAACAATGAATATAACTGGAGTGCAATACAGACATGATGCTGAGAAGTATGCCTTGCAGCTGCTCCCCAAGTGCATGATCTTTAGCATTCATACATTTCAAAGTATTTGGTAACAGAGGCTACCGCTATCTTGAACCCCTGGCAACTTATCCTGGTAACATATTTAAAGCAAAAAATAACTTTTATTGGCTAACACTAAGCAGAGTACAGATAAGCATTGTGTAAACTGATCGTCTGAGTCAAAAACTGGGATCTAAAAAGGTCTGAGAACTGGCACTATATCTGAAAGCATCCAGACTTCATAGGTGTCTTCCAGAACTGGTTATTTAGAAGACGTATATCACTATACACAGTAGTCAGAGCACTGCCACGCTTCTGTTTGTAACCGTGGGACTAGCTGTTTCTGCAGTTAGACTCCAAAGATCCTGGTTCATCACAGAGCACATACGTCCCTGCAGATGTACTACCAGGATCTGGCTTGTTGCAATGCAGTTGTGGCAGGATTTTTCTGTGGTAATGAAGAAATTGTCGTGATTATTAGTGTGCTAACTTTTGAAATGATGACTTTGTGCAGCAGTTCCCAGATTCGAGATGCATATCAGTAGTGGTTCATGAGCTCCTTCCAAAAGAGTGTGTATTCAACAGCAAGTAGCCACTGATGTAGAGATGGCTACTATATCCAGTGTGTGCAGAAGATGTGCTTCCAAGAACTGGATGAGTGATGCAGTGTGCAAGAGCTTGGGGTTATGAGTCTGGCTTGTGGAAATGCAATGGCAAGAAGGTGGGAGTAAGAACATGGAGTTTACAACACCTGTAAAGATTTGCTTAGAGTAGGAAGGCAAGAGGTATCTGTGTGAGGCTGGAGCTTGGTCTGGGAAGGCCAAGGCAAAAGATAAGGTAAGTGATCAGGGTGTTGGTTGTAACTTCTATTGAGCATGCATGTAGCCAGGAGAAACAGATGCTGTTGCCACAGTGGAAAAGTACTAAGGTAGTTAGAAAGTGTGACGAAAGGGTTTTTTACTCCTCTTAACTGGAAAGAAGTAATTTCTACCATTCCCACCTTCCAGAGGAGTGTGCTAACCTCCTAAATGCATTAGTGTCTTAGTGTGATCTCTGTCTTCTCTGAAAGCTGAGCGACGGTGTAGCGGAGAGGGCAGGATTTGTAGTGCTGGGAAGTAAGAAAATGGTGTGAGAAACGCTCAATGGCCAATGACTTAGGGTCAGGCAGAGTATTAGATGAATGGCCCTTTATTAACACTTTGCAAAGCAGGTGACCTAGCAGGTAGGCACACCAAGCAGAAACGTACAGCAGTTTTTATTCTCCCCCTGCCCTGGTTCCTCATTGGTTGAGTACTTCAGGGCTTACAGGCTACAGCCTATCCGACACTGCCGAATGTCCTGCACCCGATTACGACTTGGGTGCGATTCTTTCCACTTCTCCCCCCCCCTTTGCTTCATGGCCGCTTTAAGCATTGTCCCTTTTTCCGAGTAACCTTTGAACAAATTCAGGCCTGCTCCTGGTACCCTTCAGAAGCACAGACTCTCTCTGGCCTTGTTCCCAACAATTAGCCAAAACTATACCCTGTATTGCTGCGATATGCTATGTTTAAACCGGCCTTCTTGGTCACAGTGTTCTGTTTACACCATCCTGACACAGACAGTAGCGTAAATAAGGTACAGCACATTCTGCAGCAAGGAATCCTTCTCCTACAATCTTAGAGAGCAGAACAGCACATATCCAGACGAAGGATACAGACACAGAAAAGAAGATGATACAAGTAAAAACTAATCTTATACTCTCTAGCTTGGAGGGGGGGTCTCTAAGGGCACTTTGGGGTCCTGTGGGAGACATTTGAGGGGGTTTCAGTTATGTTCTAGAGTCTTTGGGGAAGGTTAGGGAAATGGGGAGACAGGAAGGAGGGTCCTGCAAAAACAACATTCTACTATTTCTTACAATGGTAAAAATATAAGCTAGTGGTTCAGCTAGAGGAGTTCCAAGATTTTGAATCCTGTGATAGAGCCGTGTTTTCTATTGACTTTCTTCCCTTGTTCTCTTTTCTCCTAAGCACATTTTTCTCAGCCTAGTGTTATGGCTCATCTTGTGGGCTTTCTGCATCCTCCTTGACATGTCTAAGTTTCTTTCTCCTGTTTTGACCACAGAGCACATGTTCTGCATTCCAGGCTTGGAGGCAGTCTGCTGACGCTTGTGTTTCTGATTCCTGCTTTGCAAGTGCCCAACTGCTTCATCAAATCCCCTCTCATGTCACCTTGTAATTTGGCCACTGTGAAGGCTAATCTTGTCTCATCTATAAGAAATGTTGGAAAACAGTGGCATGATTTCAGATGGCATAAAGACATAGTTCTCATTGTATGCTTAAATATATTTTCTGCTTGCCTACAACAGGCTTGATTTTGACTGTAGTAGACAAGACACAATGGTTCTTCTGACCAGTTGTTTAATCAATTTTATAATGACCTATTTTGAGATTTTTGTTTCTTCTAATAATAATTAAAAAAAAAGTTATAAGATGCAATTTCTATTTAAGAAAGATAAATAGAAAATCTGAACTTGAGGTTCAGCACATAAAACTAAAATGCGTTCTGTTCCCATACAAAATACTTTTAATTAAATGTGCCTCATAGAAAGAATCTATGCCCACCCTCTCATAAAGAGTCTCCAACACTTCATGGCTTCCATTCTCCAAATCTTACCATCAGTTCTTTCTCCTTCATGTTCTTAAGGGAAAAAAAAAAAAAGAAAGAAAAAGCTCTTTCTTTAGGTCACCAAATCCAGCCTCTGGTGACATGAGGATTAAACTTCAGAGCCTCAGATCATTTGATGGACAACATCTGGTGCCCAGGGATATCCATAAGCTCACACTAAATTTTGAAGCATCTTATTTCAAGTATCATAGCCTTTCTTTTCAGGAGAAGAAATTTTCCATCTCAGTACAGATCATGGTCCTGGTCTTCACTGGAAAGCCATACTAAAATTAATGGAATGTTAATTACAATAAAAATTTCTTTGAGTAGTCTTTGAAGACCACATCTTAAGATTTATATCTACGTATTGTATGCTTCTGGAGAGTTGTGCAAAGCAACAGGAATGATATTACAAGCTTGTAGCTGTAATGAGATATTGTGTAACTTGTGCTCTTGCTGTGTTTTTGGTTTTAATTTAACAGGCAGCTAGTATATGTTAGTTTTCAATTGCTACATTAAGAGATTTTGGAAAGGCATTTGGGTAGCATGGCAGAAACACTGATTTTGGGCAATTTGGGGCTCAATTAAAATGACTTATTTCTAGTAAAAAGATGTTCAAATCCAGGCTGAAGATATCTTGAAAAAGAGAAAGACAGAATTAATACTATTTAGTTGAACACAAGCATATTCCATATGCTGCATCGCAAAATGCTTTTAACAGCAGATTAATCAATGAAACTCTAAATGAACTCATGCTTCTAAGGTGTCTGGAAGGAATCTAAAATAGACTTGCCAAAACACAAGAGTACAACATTGCCAGAGGTCTGATACCACACAATTTTTTATGATAAAAGGAAAAAAAATGGATATAAGACCAAAGAGATAATAATGAAGAGGTCAATATTTTAAATTGTCTTTGAGCTTAGTAGGAACATGGTGATACTGTCTTGTTTCCTAGTTTGAGTCGTGTGCTTGTATCCTGTTTGACAGCCAAGAACAGAAAGAGTGAAAGTAATTACAAGTGGAGAAGCAACAAAATATTATACTCTCTTCCTTCCAAGATCTGTTCATACTTTTATCTGTAATTAAATGATTATGCCTGACTGCAAATAATTTCAGCAAGATTAAATTTCATTAAGTTAGCTTGTATGTTATGCCAACTTGAATCACATGTTTGTGGGCATCTGAAAATATGCTAGTCCAGCAACAAGCTCAGGAATGTAGCTCTATAAACACAACTGTTCTTTTAACAGCAATGCACAAGATGTATTAGTCTGTTTAGCAAAAAAAAAACCTGTAGAAACTTTACCAAATAACAAGAGGTTTCCTTGATAAACCTTTAAAGACAGAAACTTTTATCCGACCAAGCTAACAAACCAACTCAAAATTTTGCGTATTCTAGATTCTGTAGTTACCTGATTTTAAAGTGTGAAAATACATTATTGTTGTAGATCCAGTACCTCTGAGAAAGAGACTCCATGGACAGAGAGCGATAAAATCAGAGTGTGTGTCCGAAAACGTCCCCTAAGCCTAAGAGAAGAACGACGTGGGGAGGTTAATATCATCACAGTGAAAGATAAAGAGACCCTGCTTCTTCATGAGAAGAAAGAGGCAGTTGATCTCACTCAATATATTTTACAGGTAACATACTCCAGTTGTACTTCGTGTTTATGGGCCACTTACTTGCATGATAGGATAAAGCAAACTACTTGCAATTTCAATACGGAAACAGAAAAGGGCTGTCTGCATTTCTTGCATTGAAATAGATGGTGGGCTCTTCTGTCAGCTCAGCATTGCTATATTTGAATTGCTTCTGAGTTATCCCAGCCTGTGGCAGAAAACCTGATCCCAGAATTTTAAGCCCTCAAAAGCATGTCTCTTGCAGCTTTCTTTGAATGTGGCATTACAAAACCCTCTGCTGCATGCTGTTGCTGCAAGAGAATCGCCTGCTGCTGAGCCTCTTCTAGGGTGCATCAATGAGGAGTTCCCTTTTCACTGTTTCAGCACTGCAGTTCTGTTTCAATGAATCTCATATAGCCTCATCCCCTCCCTCCCTTTGTTCTCAAATGCTTTTGAAAATTAAGTTCCCCTTTGGTCTTTGTTTCTAAATCCCAAGTACCTTGTGCTGTCATAGTTCAAATTTTCACTTTTGACTGACAGCACCAGGAACAGAACTGATTTCTAGAGAGCAGCAAGCCATACTCACTCTACTGGGTGTTATTTTTACAGCCTGGGTCCTGGGAACAACTGTTCAGAGTAAAATTCAGTTTGCAGCTCTCTCAGGCCCTGTCCATGTACCACTTTTTACAGTGCAATGCATGCAGCAATTTCACCCCACTCCCTCCACCTGACTTGCTATATTTATGCAGTGGTTATGGCCCTAGTATCTCAGCACTGAAATAGCCACTAAACGATCTTGTTCTATCAGTACTAACAAATGAAATTTTACTATAGATCAAGATAGTCTAAACAAAAGTATGCTATGGAGAAGGCTATTCTGTTCAATATGACCTAGGAGAACTTTTCTGCTTCCAAATCTGGCTGGTCACCCTGCCTCCATCCATGCCGGTGGATAGGAAACCAAGGAGTGCAGACCAAATGAGAGGTGGAGCATACTCCAGCTCCACAGTCAGGGGAGCCAAACTGCACTCCTGTCACAGTGCTCATCTGCGCCGTGAGCTGAGTGTCACTGCAGAGACCTCTCAGTTTAATCCATTTGTGTAGCTAGTGTGGCTGGTTTGTGCATCATTGAAAAGATTGACAGTCCAAGATATCTACTGCCTTAATCTACATTGCAGCATATCGTTAGACTGCAATGTTAAACAGCAGTCCATGGAGGGTCTCAAAAATGTGGAGTGTGTTCGTGACTGTCCCTGCAAAAACCTCCCTTAGCCTCAGAGAATCCCATAAGGAACACAGCTGCAGTCTTTCTAGAGACCCTGCTGCTTTGGGTCAGTTCTAGAGTGGGGGAAGTGTGGGCTTTTCTTGCTTCTTTCTGAGAAATATGCTCCAGCTTCGCTTAGGAATAGCTTTGTCTTCTCTGGCATAATATTAGAGCCCAGAACTGGCTCTATTTTAATATTTTAATATTAGAGAATAGAGCCAATCACAACTGAGGAACAATTTTTGAGTTTTTGCTGTTGTTGTCTTACTGTACATCTGTAGGCTGATTCATTTCAGGAATAGATGAGGGTTTCTTTTAATTAACTTTTTTCTTTTCTCTTTTTCTTTTCATCAGAAGGCTGCTGTGTGTTCTGCTTGAGAACAATAGGAAATTAAGATATCTTTGTTTCCTTTCTCCTTTCCTACCTTTAGTCTCTTGATTAGTTGTAATGTTCTACATATGTCATGCTGCATGTTAAATGTGCTAGATTGCTTTGGACCTGATCCAAAGCCATAAGAAGTCACCGGAAAAACTTGTTATTTAAATTTGCCTTTGAATGTGGGTGAAGGGGAACTAAACATGTTCATTTTCATGTAAAGATCATATTTATTTTTCAGCATGTTTTTTATTTTGATGAAGTCTTTGGGGAGTCATGTACCAATCAGGATGTGTATATGAAGACAGCTCATCCTCTCATTCAGCATATTTTTAACGGGTAGGGCATCAGTGCTTACATTTCTTATTTTTCCACCTTTATGTTTTCCAATTTCATATACTGCTTTCGTTTTCCTTTTACTATTTTCATCTTTTGAGAAATATATTCATTTCACCTTTTCCATGTACCTTCCTGCTTTTAGAATGTCATTGTGACAAAATAAATCAGAGGAGACTTTCATTGCATTCAGTGAGAAGTCTAAATCACAGAGGAAGTTAAAACTGAGCCTTGATTGTAACAAAGAGACACCATGGACAATCTAGAAAAAAATGTGTGTCGGAATTTCTGACTTGTCCACTCTAATGAAGACTTTTGTATGGTATAGTGCAAACTGTGTAGGGCCTTGTCATCTTCACCTGTAGAGAATAATGCTACCTGTTTTCATGCATCAGTGCAGGTTAGGAGCTGACTTGCTGGAAAGGAGCCCTGCAGAGTACAACCTGTGTGTCCTGGTGGACAGCAGATAGGCCGTGAGCCAGCAGTGTGTCCTTGTGGCCATAAAGGCCAATGGTGCCTTGGGGTGCATTACAAAGAGTGTGGTCAGGAGGGCAAGGGAGGTGATCCTCCCCTCTACTCTGCCCTGGTGAGGCCACATCTGCAGTACTGCGTTCAGTTCTGGGCTCCCCAGTGCAAGAAAGACAGAGAACTGCTGGAGAGAGTCCAGTGGTGGGCCACAAAGATGATGAGGGGCCTGGAGCATCTCTCTGATGAGGGAAAGCTGAGAGATCTGGGGCTGTTCAGCCTGGGGGAGACCTTATCAGTGCTTTTAAATATCTAAAGGTCAGGTTTCAAGTGGATAGGGCCAGGCTCTTTAAATGGTTTCCAGTGACAGAACAAGGGGCAATGAACACAGACAGAAACACAGGAAATTCCATGTGAACATGAGAAAGAACTTTACTGTGAGGGTGACAGAGCACTGGAACAGGCTGCCCAGGGAGATTGTAGAGTCTCCTTCTCTGGAGGTATTCAAAACCCACCTGGATGCTTTCCTGCTCAACCTACTGTAGGGAGCCTGCTTTAGCAGGGGTTGGACGAGATGATCTCCAGAGGTCCCTTTCAACCTCTACAATTCTGTGATTCTGTGTGACTCTTTCATGAGACTGTTCTCAGATATTTTTGCATGTATTTGTACAGTTCACAGAGCAATAGAAATTTATTAATAATCTTGCAATTTATTTTGATTTTTTTATTTATTTTTCCTTTTTTTTTTAAGTGTTAATTGTAATTACATACTTCCTCATTAGTGAGAAATTGGTGGTAACTTTACATGGGAGATCTTATTTTCATGCGAAGTAACATGCTTGAATATAATTACGTTTTTGAGTTTTTAAAGGAAAGAATTACCTAACAAAGTGGAGCATTCTGGTACTGGAAATCTCAAAGTATCATCAGCAGAGGCAGAGTGTCACACTCTTGAGATAAAGGAGGTGAAAAAGGAGAATAAGGCTTGTAACTTGCTGCGTAATAATAATCACTGATAGCACAATGCACATTACAGCTAATCCAGTAGTGCCACCAAAAGTGATGCCACTGTTTTTTCTCGGCTTTCTATGGCTTTTGTGTCCCTCCTGCTGCATCCTCCTCACTGGCATTCATCTTGTCTGCCCCCCTAGTGAGACAATTCTGGAGTCAAATCTAAGCAGAAATTGTTCAATATGCCCATTGCAGTCCTACTTTTTTACCCAATTCTGTGTACGTGTATGATCCAGGTGGTATGGAGTCTGCTGAAAAGTCTTTTTTCAAAGCTTGAGAGGGAAGTAAATCATTTGCTATGTAGTTGATTGAGTTTTTTTATTGCTTTTTTTTGTTTGTTTGTTTTTTTGCCTGATTAAGTTCTCTGAGTCTGCATGCAGTAACCCCAATTTAGATGGACTTGGAGCACTGCAGCTGTATCCTGAGACATACTTAGTGCCATTATAATGTTAAGATGATACGATGGCAAAGATGCAGCAATCTGGAATAAGCCAAGTGAGTGAGTGTACCAAACAGCTCTGCCACTGAAATATAATGATATTCTTCTCTCCCATCCTTCTGGACACCTTCCCATGGGTTACATACAACCAGTTTGAGCATATTTCATGATCGTCTGTGAGGTCCTTTACTCCACTGAAACAGCAGAAAATTAGCCTGCAAAAAATGAAAAGCTTTCTGCTGTTTCCATGCACTAAAGTCAGACGTTGGAGCCAGCACAGAGGAAGAGTAGGTCAATGGGGCAGGTCACACAGCTGGAAGCAGAGGAATGGAAGATCAAGACTTTCCCCTCAGCAGCAACAGGCATTAGATTGGCTTAGCTGCATGCACAACTGCAGTCTGATATGAACTAACCTCTGATAAATTGCAGTGCTGAGCTGTTAATCTTCATAAAGTACAATGTCTGTCAGCACAAAACCTGACTTGTAGCTGTTTTACACCTCACGTCAGTCCTTTTTCTCTGTCATTCATAAGGGTTCCCGTTCATAATCCTACGGTAATTTCACAGTGCCTGAACAGCTGGAAGAATAATACTGAATTCTTAGCTTCCTTAAATGTATTTTTGGAATCTTGAAAAAAGGAAAAGAGCCAGCACTCTGTGACACACCAGTTTTCCATAGAACATGACTGGGAATCGCTGTTAAGTGTTTTGCAGTTTCTCAGATGGGAAAGAAAACCAAGCCTCATGGCTAAGAGTCAGTTGTATAGGTAGATATTGACACTGCAGAATCTCTTTTAATAGACATGAATAAATCAGATGTGACTCTAAAATGTAAGTTATCTTTACAGAGGCAATGCAACCTGCTTTGCATATGGGCAGACTGGTGCTGGCAAGACTTACACTATGATAGGTACTCACCGGAACCCAGGACTCTATGCCTTGGCTGCCAAGGACATCTTCAGACACCTGGAAGCATCGCCATCAAGGAAGGATCTCCTTGTTTTGATCAGTTTTTATGAGATCTACTGTGGACAGCTTTATGACCTGCTAAATGGAAGGAAGAGGTATAGAAATAAAAGATACATTACCTTTGTTTGTGAATCAGTTGGTTACTGTTTATAAATTAGTTTCTTACTGTTTCATGCAATTGCCTTTAACATGTTACCATTTATAGTAAATGTTATGTATTTAGTTAGAGTTGTTTCTAGGAGATACTTGGAGAGGAAGCTGGAATTTGGCCTAAATACTGTGGCATTGACAGGAGCCCTGGTTCATATGCTTTTTGTGGGGGTTAATAACATAAGAACAAGGACCTATGACTGATACACAAACTCATGCTGTTTTGCCTACACTGTAGTAATCCATAGGTAGCCAAACATCCATAGCTAGAGGAAGAGCCTTCCTGTGACCAAAAGTTCTAATGCCAGCTGTTGTGGAGTCATTGCCTCTCCCTGCTCAAGCATAACCTCTGATTTTTCTTCCTGCTGTGCCAATGGGGCTGCTGCTCTTGCTGCTGCAGTCTCTGAAGATCCTGTTGATGTCCAACTTGTGCTTGACATTGCAAAGTATGGTCACCTCCTCCCTGAGCGTGTTTACCCAGTAGGCTGGCAACTCAACCAGAGTGTACCTCTGCAGATAATGCTGCCCTCAGCCTCAGCAGTAGCATCTCAGCCCCAGACTTGTTGGCATGGATGTGCACCGCTCAATGGAGCTACATCCAGAATGGAAATCAAAACAACCTCAGTACATGCTTGGTATAAAAAAATCACTGTGGGCTGAAATCTCTAAAGAAAATTATGGTCAGTTAATGTGTCAGCAGTGGGATCTTTTCATAGTGATCTTGAAGAAACATTACCTGCCAGCTGAAGGCCATTAGCATCCTTAAAAGTACTATCTTGAAAGCACACTGGAGGGCTCAAGAGGGAGGATTTCTGTCTCAGGAAGTGAGCGTCTGTTCAAGTTCTTGAGATTTTTGCACAGGATTTTAAAGCAGCTCCCATAGTCACTGAGTCAGAGTAAGTAAGATCTTACATGTCATTGGAGGGGGAGATTAAGGTTCCTCCCATGTGCATCCTGTCTGTATTCTTCCTGTATACTGCAACACTTCTGTGCAATTTGTTGCGGAGCTACTCTGGAGTCTGACTCCAAGGCTATGGGAGCTGCTTTAAATTCCTGTGGATAAACATTGATAATTTGAAGAGAGTATGACTTGCGTAGTCTGAACTTCCTAGAGAAGGCCTGAGATGTTGTTCAAAGAGAGACAGGACCTGTAAAATGTAGATGTGATAATTTACTTCTCTGCTTTATTATATGTATTATATATATTCCTGAACTAGCAGAAATGCATTGCTAGTGTTTCTTTAACAGTGAAATCTCACTGGTACATATTGAAAATAAAATAGCTCTTTATGTCTGAATTTAAATTAATGACAGTGGTGCCTCTCTTATCAGTAGTCTTGACTGCTTTTTCACTTAGCATCATAGCACTGAACTGTGTTTTTATTGCTATTGTTTGAGACTTCAAAAATCTTGTTTCTATGTTGTTTTCAGACTTTTTGCAAGGGAAGATAGCAAGCATGTTGTTCAAATAGTTGGACTGCGAGAGGTCCAGGTGGATTCTGTAGACCAACTGTTGGAGGTAACTTCAATATTTGTCATTATTTTGTCTCTTACAGCCTAATGTACAGATTTGTAAGATGTTGTTTACAGAGAAGATCGTTCTTAGTTGTGTGTGTGCATGCATATCTCACACGTGTGCTTGTAGTTTAAGGTTCTGAAATCAGCAAACTTAAGCAGAACACGGAGGAGCACTGTTAAAATTTCCTTAATTCAGTAAGTGTCTTGGGTCAGCATGACTTATATTAGAGACACGCAAGCTGTTGATCTACAGCTGTTGCTTCTGCTGCCACTCCTTACGGAAAGATCTTTGCTAAGAAACAGACTGCTGTCACTGTTCCAGAAATTAAGCAGCGTTCCAGCAAGGGACCCTGAAAGATGGATCTATATTTTTCTCAAATTGTGACTTTCTGGCTTCTATGAACTTTTCTGTATAAAAGATACATAGGTGTCGGAGAAAAGACATAAATTTGAAGATTAGTTGAGCTGAATTAAAATGTATACAATGCCTAGATAATGATGGGTGATAACAGCTGTATAAAATTAGGATCTTTAAACAGTAGCTGACATTTAGCACAAGCAAAGCTTTGGTTTTCCTTCCTTGCCTGGCTGAGGCCAACAAGAACCCTGGCAAATTTTCTGCACAGTCCTGCAGCAAGCAAGTTGGTTAAATTTGTCTTCTATTTAACTTGACTTTGAACGGCCCAACTCCTTTCTCAGTAAGGAATTGTAAATTGCAAGCGCCTGATAGTGTAATTGACTCATTAAAATTGGCATGGTGTTCCTACTTATATTCCATTTAACTTTGTTCTTTATCCTCATTAACTTCAAGCTTTGAAACATGCTGTTGATGCTTCTGTAAATTAGAGTGTAAATCTGCTATAAGGTTGATTAACACATTCCTCTGCATTATCACATTCCACACACAAAAGAGCTATTAAATGACTTTATTCTCACAGGTATCTCAGCACAAAACTAATTTTAAATTGACCGCAGGCTGTTTTGAACGCAGAAATGTCACTAGCTTGACTCAGAGCTTTTGAATAGTCTGTAGCAGATATATGGGAAAAGTCTTGAATGCGTACCTATTTATTCAATATTAATTGAAGTTGGCCTTGGTTCAGAAATTACCTGCATTTGGCACTAACATAATTCTTGGGAGCTGCAGCAGTTGATTAGGTTGCTGCTTGAAAGCTGGCCTCTGACAGACATGAATAATGCACATCTGTCAACTAAGAATGTATGGATTTTGCTAGATAATACTTAAATTTGTTCTTAGCACCAGAAACAAAAGTAATGACTCTTTTATGGATGTACTGCTGCAGTTGCTGCTAGATGTCTAGTAATAGTCTTTAAAAGTTTGCTGACGTGAATTATCCGGAGTTATATCTTGAAGGAGCCTTTGCTCTTCTATCTTGCCTTGTTTTCCTATTTTTTTGAAATGAGCACAATTAATCTTTTAACTTTGTTCCTTACTCTTGCATAATCCTTTCAGTTATGGAGATGGAGGAAGGCTTTGGCATTTTGTGTTTTGTGTATAATTTCCTGCATAGTAGTACCCATCTACTACATGAAAAGTGGAATGAAAAAAACCCAACAATTAGTTAATCCCATGAGTCTCTTACATTATCTATGCAATCTTTCTTTCATTTCTGTCAGATATTTGTTTTAATTTTACTGTCTAGATAGTTTGCAAATCAGAATGAATGTGCAATGCAACAAATTCTTACCCACAATATAACTTCTGAGCTGCATAGGGTCGCTGCAAACATATTCATATACAAAGTTCTGATAGAACCATTGGAAGGGATCCAGTCTAAGTTAATATCTGCCTTGCACCAAAATTTCAAGGCTGTAATGAAGCATTTCTCCTAATGTAGCTTCATCTTATGAAGGCAAAATCTCTTCCTCAGAGGCCATATGTTTATTTACAATTTGCATGGATTTTGTCCCCCTTATTTCGCAGGTGATTTTGAAGGGAGGAAAAGAACGTAGCACAGGAGCTACTGGAGTCAACTCGGATTCCTCTCGATCTCATGCTATCATCCAAATCCAAATTAAAGACACAGCCAACAGGACTTTTGGAAGGTAAGACTGGAAATGGGATTGCTCAGTACTGGTGAGGAGGTTGAGCTCAGGAACATCAGAGAGGCAGACTAAGAGGAGGCATCAAGTTTCTGGGCAGCTGCGAGTTAAATCAGAAGATAGGATTCAAAGGGAATATGAGAAGTTTAATAGTCCTTTCTCTACTCCAAGGGGGAGTGCTTATGTCACGTCTATGAAAGGCTTGTCAAACTTGTTTGTAAAAACTCGCAGTGAAGAAGTTTCACAATCAATTCCTTCCCTTCATCTTCAATGTTAAAAAGATTTTCTTGTCTTGGGTGTTCATCTGCCCAAAGGTAGATGTCTGCAAAGGACATATCCTGTGAGCTCATCACCTTTGAAGTAAGTGGAGAGAAATAGTCATTTCTGGGATCTAATTTGTTCCATTCTGCACAGCCATCAAAGGTAGGGGCAAATCCATCTGACATAAAAGGACCTCTCCTGTAATTGACTACAAAGAGAGCCTGGGCTGACCAGCCCAGAGAGAGATTACACCTATTTATCTTTGGTCAGAGGAATCCTAGTGTCTCATCTAAATGTCTCTGATAATTTGAATGGGTGGCTCTGAGCTATCTCTACCAGACAAAAAGAAGAGCTTACTTAACTCTTGTAGCAGCCATTAAGATTGTAATTCTGGATCTTCTCAGTCATCTTTTCTCCAGACTAAATAACCCCAAGAAATCAGTTTGAGGATAGAGGCCTAGGTATCTACATTACTGCTGAGTGTCAAAAAACACGCTGACACACCCATCCAGCAACTACAATGCAGTTGTTACTTCCTAGGATCTTATTTTAAATACAACACAAAATGGAAGAGCCACAAGTAGTGGAGAAAGGAAAAGGCAGAACAGGCGGTTTAAAAATAGAAGTGTATGTGGTTATGTAGTTGTGGCATGTGTGCTATTCTTTCTTCTGCTACTGAAAATGAAGTGGAACTGTAGTGAGGAAAGGATCCCAAAGATGTCCACGGGAGAAGTCAGAGCTCTTCCAAAAAGAAGGGAGCTAGGGAGTGTGAGAAAGGCTAATGGAGTTTTGGGTGAAGAAGGGAAAAAAGCATGGAAAACTGAATGTATTATTTACCACACTGGAAATTTCTTTTTATATTGCCCTGAATTCCCATTTGACAGGGCAGTTTTCTGTTTTACTTGGAAAAAAAAATCAAAAAATTTACAATTTTTTTTAACTGTGGTCTTAGGAAGCTACAAGCACAGTGGTTATTCAGAGAGATGAACGTGTTACGCTTTAAATAGCTTATCTATTAAACTGTGGAGCACACTCATCACATGCAATTGCACTTTCTGTTATGACAGTGCCAGAATGCTCTGACACTGTTCTGCTGTTATGTTTATTTTGATGCTTTCCAATGGGTATTTCTCTGTGTTCAAAGGTAGTTATTTCTAAAATTCCAGTATCATGTGTTGCTTTTCTGTTGTTTAAAGAAGAAAAAAAGGAAAAAGAAATTAAAAGAAGTCCACCCTAAAATAAATGCAACTTTGATTTTTTTCTAGGATATCATTCATTGACTTGGCTGGCAGTGAAAGGGCAGCTGATGCCAGAGACTCAGATCGACAAACAAAAATGGAAGGAGCAGAAATAAACCAAAGTCTTTTAGCAGTAAGTTACCAATGTCTGGGGAAGGTTTTGTAATTAATTATTAGCATGGGTTTTGGATAAAAATGAACTAGAGAGTATTATGTGTATGGATTCCTTGGAGGGAAAAAAATATCCAGAATACTAAGTTTTTCCAGTTTAATTTATCTCATGCCTGAAAGACAACTGAAGAGGGGAAAGATTGTTATGAAAATGAAGTCTTTTTAATCAACCCTTACAGCCCGCCAAGTAAACACAGGATGGAAAATGTTAGTTGTATTATCCTAGGTGTCCCATATTTTATATAGAAAGATTGTCCCTTTTACTTCCAGAGAATATTGACTTGGGATTGCCATGTATGTTTCACAAAAGCACATCTGTTCCTGCTGCTTATTTTTTACCACTTGAACTCAGATTTCTCTATCAAATTGTGAGTAAAGGGCTTAGATACTCAAGAGCACAGAAACTAGCATTTCACATATGGGGAAAAAGGAACAGGAAGAAGAGCATTCTTAATGCAAACTATCCTCTCTTACAAATGTACACAGTTATGCAAAGAGAGACAAGGAGCAGAAGAAAAACACCATCTAAGATAAAGCAGAAGTGCCTCTAAGTAGAAATGGTGCAGAAGGCTTTGCACCTCCTTTAATTCAAAGGAACAAAGCTCACTGATGGCTGAGGGCTTCTCTAAGTGAGATGAAGGTGATATGCAATCAGTGACCATGAGTCAGAAGTGCAGAAGTTACTGCACACAACCATACCTTGTAGGCACTTTTAGAGTGCAGCAAATAGGTGGTATGCCCTGTTTTCAAAATGGGGAGGTTTTTTTTTTTTTGCACAGAGGCTTTACTGCTCTGCCAGCATTTATAGTGGCAGATAGCACGTAAAACAAATGTGTTTGTGTGCTTTAACATAGATTCATGAAATTCTTGTAAAAGGAGCTTTAAAATCAGTGATTTTTGCTATTTTGTGAAGCTGAGTAAATACCTAGGCAGTCTAGAAGTGGTGACTGAATTAACTATAAAAGACGTTGTTGGGTAAGTCTGCATTACCTGCAACAAATAAAACGAAGTTCTGTCCTTCATGTTCATAACACTCACTTTAGCCTTAAAATACATGAATTTTGAAGTTCTCTTCTGGTTTGAATATTTTGTCGTTTTCAAGTAGAAGATACCCAGATACTGCAATTATGAGAAACAGTATAAAACATAATAATTTGCTCTTGTACTTGTTGGAGGTGTGATTTTTCACAAAATGCAGTAAAAGTAAGAAATCATGTTATTTCGAGTGAGTGTTGTTCCTTTAAATGTAGAAAGGGTGCTTTGTGCTAGTATCGCCATGACAATACTGTCGTCTGCTTATTTTTCCTTTGATATCTGCTCTTAAAAAGTCTCATGGCTATACAGCCCATTTCTGCCAGCTTAAGTGCACATCCAGGCTTGATACAGAATGTGATGCCATTGGGCTGATTCCAGTGGAAATCCAGCAAAAAAGTGCAAAACTTTTGTTTGAAAATGACATCTTTTCCCAGTGCTGATAATAAATCAAGAAATGTTTCTTTGACAGTACTGGCTACCTCTGTTAATGATTACTAACAAAAACTTCCCCTGTGTTTTGTGAAAGGCTTGTATGTAGCTAGCAGGACATGTTCTCCTGTTTTTAATGTAAGTTCTGTACCTGTATCTCCACTCCTTGGGTAGTCTGTTGCTTCATTCTCAGCTGTGTATAGTTCTCATTAGCCTGTCAAAGGCCATAGTGAAATGTTTGTTTAGACAGGCTGCGTCTACACTTCCGTCTGAGCATGGGCTTGAACACTGCTGCCTCCACAGCTAACTTTTTGTTGCTAGTTCGTGCTCTCCATTCTGATTGGGCTTGGAGCTTTGCACTGGAGTGAAGAGGAAAGAAGTCAGCTTTCTTCTCACACAGCCCCATGTACCCATACCTGCAGTATGGACAGGGGGAATATCTATACTGCAGATCAGTATGGGGAGGAATATGCCCTTGGTTAGCTTACACTGGCTCTGCTAAAGTGTGAAGGTATTAAATGTTTCCAGAGTGGCACAAGAAATCTGCACCGCTGTTATCTGAACAGCAGTATTTTGTTTTATTTTCAGTAGGGGAAGAAGTTCTTTTAGAAGAAAGAGGTTGATACAAGATGGAGCAGAAAGCTCTGTTCTTAGGATGTTACAGGTGTATGAATGCGCTGTCCACCCGACACGCAAGCTGCAGCTTACTCTGGTGTACACTCGATCTGACTTCAAACTAGCCTGCCTACAGTGCAGGCAGCAGCAGGTCTGCAGTGGTGTGGGACTCAGTGTGTGCTGAATGTGCATGAATTTACCCAGCTTTTGGGGCACCTTTTGTATAGCCCACAGAGCTGTCAGACTGGGCTGGATATGTTCTGGATATGCTCTGGCTGCAGCTTTGATTCCTGAGTGCAGCTAGACTACTGCTGATACCTGAACTGGCAAATCTTTGCTGTGGCCAATCTTCTTGTGAGGGATGTAGTAGGAGTTAAAGGTGCATGAGGGAAATAGTGAATTCAGCAAGGAACTAAATTTCATCAGACCTAACCTATGGAGTGTCACTGAAATGTTTTTTTTCCTTTTGGTAGCTAAAAGAATGCATTCGGGCCTTGGATCAAGAGCATGCACATACACCTTTCCGACAAAGCAAACTAACACAGGTAAAAGGAGCAGAAAAGTAACAGTTGTAGCTATTTCACTAGTGAGGACAAAATGAAAATCAAAAAAAGAAAAAAAAAAAGATTCAGTAATTGCTGTTTAAGAAAAGAGAAATGCAAAACTCTTCCAAAAAATAATTGTAAAGATACTTACCTGTTAGAGGCCAGTTGCTAGCTCCCCCAGTCAGTCTTGGGGACTGGCATGATAGTTTGAAACAAACAAGCATACAGAAAGCGTGCTTCCCTAAAAGTGCCCTAACTCCAAAATTCTGGGACTGAATCTTCATTGTCCTGTATTTTTGTAAAAAGAGCCTCATGGGCTAGTCATAATTGGATACTCATATTGTGTATAACTACCGAAACATTCTTTCAGAGTTCCATCCATTTCCACCCACTCTATAACCACTTCTGTGCAATAACAGTCTTGGGAATTCTTATGAACATTTCTTCACTGCAGTTGTAACATATGTTTTGAGAAATAAAGCATATGGGCACCCGTGTGGCACATGATGCAGGGGCTTGTTCAGAGCACTAATTAACACTTGTATTCATTTTAAATTGTAAACAAAGAATGGTAAGATGAATTAAGACAAGAGAACTACATTAAAGAAATAAACTGCCTCTGTACACATTGTTAATTTACAGGAAATGCAAGATAACTTAGTCCAACTTTTCATAAGTTCTATGCTGAAGTCAATCACTTTACTTTGTATTTTATAAAAAACAAGAACAAGTATACGTTTAAAAATAAATATATGAATTGCTAAGAATCTTAAACTTTGTTTTTCCTTCTAATCCTAGGTGCTAAAGGATTCTTTCATTGGCAATTCCAAGACCTGTATGATAGCCAATGTATCGCCTAGCCACGTAGCTACAGAGCATACTCTGAACACTTTACGATATGCTGACAGGTAGGTGATGAAGTTCAATCTTGCCAAGGTGAAAAACATCAAGAAAAAAGTAAGGTGTAATGTTTGTGATTGCGTTGGAAATGTTGACCTAAGCAGGAAATAGAATTTTCACAATGCAAATAAAATCCTTAGCTGATCCACTCTTACATTGGGTCTTGAAATTCTCCTAGTCTTGTAAATTCTTACTGATAACAGCTTTTAGTGATGAAAGTATCACTGTGCTCCCTGTAACTGCAGCATCACTAACCTCATCCTTCCAACATTTTGTTTCGTATTTCTGTTCAGCCAAGAATATGCTCAGATCCTTTGCCCTCCTTCCCAACCAGGAGGATGTGGACTTCAGGCTGTGCAATGCTGGGGTTAAGAGGACAAGAGATGCTTAAGGGGAAGAGGAATAAAGGCAGCGATTGAAGATACTGGGCTTCACAGTTGTACTGATGAGTCTGATCAGGAACAGTGTAGCCCTGTATGCGTATCACATGAGCTAATTAGTCCTGCTGTAATTGCTTCCAAAAGCCCTAGTTGGTGTCTTTAGGGGACTATACAGTGTGCTGTGGCGAGTAGTAGTTTGTCTTGATGAATTGGCACCATGCCATGCTGCATTATAAAGTATGGAAATGCAACCGTTTCCACTGAAATAGAGGTTATAGAATCATAGAATGGCTCAGGTTGGAAGGGATCTTGAAGATCATCTAGTTCCAACTCCACCCCTGCATGGGGCATCCGCAGCTTCTCTGGGCAACCTGTGCCAGCGCCAATGCTTCACCACCCTCTGAGTAAAGAATTTCTGCCTAACATCTAACCTAAATCTCTCCTCTTTTAGTTTAAAGCCCTTCCCCCTTGTCCTATCACTATCTACCTCTGTAAAATGTCAGTCTCCCTGATGTTTATGAGCTCCCTTTAAGTACTGGAAAGCCCCATGAGGTCTCCCCATAGCCTTCTCTCCTCCAAGCTGAACAAGCCCAGCTCCCTCAGCTTGTCTTCATAGGAGAGGTGCTCCAGCCCTCTGATCATCCTCATGGCTCTCCTCTGGACCCACTCCAACAGTTCCACGTCTTCCCTGTTCTTGTCCAGATCTGGACACAGTACTCCAGATGGGGCCTCATGAGGGCAGAGCGGAAGAGGACAATCCCCTCCCTCTCCCTGCTGCCACCTCTCTGTTGATGCAGCCCAGGATACACTTGGCCTTCTGGGCTGCAAGCGCACACGGCTGGCTCATGGCCAGCTTTTTGTCCACCAGAACCCCCAGGTCCTTCTCCGCAGGGCTGCTCTCAAGGAGTTCTTCTCCCAAACTATTCAAATACCTGGAATTGCTGCGACCCACATGCAACACAACACACTTAGCCTTGCTGAAGCAGTGAAGGTTCTCTTCACTCCTGTCACCTGTTATATGTTGTTCAAGGAAGCATTTCAAAATACTGCTACAGACCTTTCCAGAAGTTCAGAGGTAGAGGTGTTTTGATGCCTGTCTGGATCACTGATAATGAAAACAGAAATCATGATAGTGTTTAGCCTTAACATGTGAAAGCATTAGTTTGTTCTGATGACACTGTTATTTATCTAAAAGAATGACATCTTGTAAATAAAACCTCATTTACAGGGTCAAGGAGTTGAAGAAAGGGATAAAATGTTCTACCGCTGTCACAAACAGACGTCGGATACCTGGAAACATATCTCCAAAACGTGTCCAAAACTCTCCTTCTTTGCCACCTGGAGAAAAAAGCTCTCCAAAGAAGGTGAAGCTTGGCCTCCATCATCCTTCAAGTGCTACAAAAACAAAGGCATGTCCTCCAGCACTCCAGCCACCTACTGGCCCTTTTACCTCTACCCCCAAGGGAGTCAACAAAGGACATGCCTACAAAGGAAATCCCAGCTCACTGTGGTTCCACCACACTAGTCCAATTAAGGGAGTCCTACAAATAGGACATCCCCTGAAGAAGAAAACTGATGATCTCTCTTCCCACTCTGAAGAGAACCCCACTGCAAAGGATTTTATCATCAAAAATGCTACCACAGCAGAAACTAAAGAGAGTGGCCAAAGAGACAAGTACATCCAGGATAGACCACCTGCCCAGTGCCCAAAGGTCCAGACAGTGCAGCCTGTGCAGAAACAGCTTGTTTCTAGAGATGATTTTTCCTTTGGAAATGGAAATCTGCATTCTGACAGCAGGCAAGAATGGGGAAACACCTTTGGTAAACAGTGTGTTGAAGCCTGGACAAATCTGTCTCCATTTCAGAAGGAAAGGGAAGAGCATTTACGCCTCTATCACCAGCAATTTCAGCAGCCACCTATTCTACAGCAAAAACTGAACTACCGGCCTCTTGAGAGGTTTTTAACACAATACAAGCCCCAGGAGATTCAAGTGAAGCAGGAGCCAAGCCCTACCACCTCAGAAGCACAGAGTAAAGAGGAGATGCAGCTGGAAGATCTCGATGACAGTGATTTCAGTGAAGATTCTTTCTCACCTGTCTGCAGTCAAAAGAGTGTGAAAAGAAGAAACACCAATAAATGCAGTCAACATTCATTTTTCCTTCATCAAAGAGAACAAGGAACTGAGGAAGAGCAAAAAGGCCAAAAGCGACAGGATTTATTTTTTAAATATGCAACACACACACAAGAACCTGAACTAGATGACAGCTGGGATTGTAGTGGGAGCAGCCCAAAGATGGAAGAAGCTATTAAAAATGCAGGCTGCAGCAAAACTCCATCAGACTGGAGCTATGACTTAGCTGCTGAGTCCTCTTCGAGCAATACTGCAGAAAAACCTTATTGCTTACAAGAAGATCCTGCTTGTAACTGGCAAAATAGCAAAGATCTCCCATCTGATCACAAACAGTACAAATCCAAACACAGGTGTCTGGCTTACTCCAGTGAAGCCACCTTGACTCCAGAAAAGGATGTTTCAAACCTGTATGTTTCTCCTGTATTGGAAATAGGATCTCCAGAGTGCGAAGAGATTCTCCTCCAGCATGAGAAGGAAGAATCCACTTCGGATGGGCAGGCTGTCGTTACAGGAGACATTAAGTGGAAAACTCAAAAAAATGATGTTAACCATTGCGGATCTTCCAGTTCTTCCTCAGAATTCAATTCTGAGCTAATGGCCCCTCTCATGGTATCTTTTCTTGACTATGAGGAAAAAACTGATACAGAGAATGTTTCTTCTAACCAACAAAAGTCTCCCCATGTGAAACAAATGTTGGGCAGGAACATGCACAGCTCCCAGAAAAGGTTTGAGGAAGAGGCCTGGCAGTGCACCAGGAGCAGAGCTCTGACAGACAGCATGCTGGAACTGGGGGAGCAAGCACGTCGTGGTGGAAGACACTGTGCCCTGCAGTGTTCCCCACAAACAAGGGAGAAGTGGCTCTCCCCCACCTGTTGTGGTGTGAAATCATGCTGCTGCCTTCAGGGATTAGGTTCATCAAATCAAGGAGTTCTTCACAGTTTCACTGTTGGAAATGACCTGCCAGAAACATCCACAGCTGAATCCACAGATGCCAGAGAGGGTGCTTTGTTTCTCAGTAACAAGAAGTGCAAAGAATACTCAGATGGCAGACAGTGTGATGCTGATGTTAATGAGAACGCTGATAGTTCTGGAAAATCTGACTCTAATCAAGGACTGAATGTTGAGTCTCAGAAAATAAATCCTGAGCTAACTGAGAAGAGCTACTTCCCAGGTGCATCGTGCTTTCTCACTGTGGGAAATACAGATTATGCAGTCCAGTCTCCCTGCCAAGAAAGCAACCTGTTGCAGCCCAAGTCAGGACTGAGAAATGAGGACTTCACTCATTCTGAAGACCCAGCCAAGTTATCGTTCAGCAATGAGGAAATAGGGTTGCTTAAGAACAAACTGATGCAGACTATTTTTACCCGAGAGACTTTTGCTGTAGAATCTGGATCTGCAACCAAAGTTACAAAGCCATTAGCAAATGCAAACAGCCCCTCAGGCAGCAACGCTGGCTTTCCAAGTGCTGTGTCAGAGATGGAAAAATGGCAGAAGGAGGCCCTAGAAAAGGCACAGTAAGTCTTGTTAGCCACTGAAATTTGCTACTGAGCTTATAAATCTAGACATCTCTGTGTTACATAGATGTCTACAAATGTGTTACATTTGCCTTTATTTGTATATTATGCTCATATGCACTTCAAAAACTGATAGGAAATCAATCTCTGAAATAATTATTTAATAAGATTGATGATAATTTGTACTCATTATCTTATGTAAATATATATGATTGCCTGTTATTTAGTGATATTTTAAAATCTCACAGGAAGCCAATTATTCTATTAGAGCTTCCTAGGTTAATGTTAGAGGAATTAATATTATAATACGCGCTGAAATTCTCAATAACTGATTGGCTTCCTGTAAGCTGTAAAGTACCTAAAATACATCAAAACCTCCCATTAAAAAGCAGGTGATATCTGCTGCATCCCCGGGGGGAGAAAAACAGCAAAAGCAGCTAGCTGGTCATTGAAGCTGTAGATGCTGAGCTGCCACTGTCAGCTCTCGAGAACTGGACTGCATTCATATGTCAGAAAATTTATTGTTGGCCAGAGAAACTTACTGAGAGGAAGAAACAGCAGCACTACCTTCCCACTGTGCCTGTTTCTCACCAAAATGGCTTACAACCTCACGGTCTTACCAGATTTGTTTGTTTGCTCCTACATTTCTGCATGGTAAGAAGCAGTACCTGCTGCCTCTGCTAACAGGAGGCTGTCATTCCTCCCAGAGCAATCCTCAGTCATCAAGGTCTTCTCTTCCCAAAACCAGTGCTGTCCACCGCACTTCAAGGAATGCTGGTAGGCACTTCCTGAATGTCAGGGGCCATGGCACAGCAAGGCTTCCTCTGGGGTATTCCTCCTTCTCAAAACTTTATTGGTGCTTGATAGCATTTAAAGGTAGAAGAGCAGACAGTGTAACCCAGGATGTATTTTATGTTCATCAGACAGGCTATGATTCGGGCCCATCAGCAGCAGTTGGATGAAATGGCATCCTTGTGCTTCAAGGAAGAATGCTTGATAAATCAGATGTCAGGAACGGTAAGTGTTTTAGGTGATTATTTCAGTGCCTGTTGAACCTCCCTAAGTTGGGAGATGGTTAACCTGAATTAGTGAAGTGACATGCCTCGTGAGTTCCTCCTCTCATTCTGTGGTGTCTCCCTGAGTTCTAACAGGGCCTGCTCCTTTTCAGTACTCATCATCTCTTTGCCAGTCTCCACACTGCCTAGGGGAGAAGGAGGCTAACAGCTCAAGTCTGAACTGCTTTTATCAGATTAGACAGCATTTTCTTGTGTCACTGGTACCAGACTATACCAAACAGGTCAGCTTTCCAGGCAAAGTTCTTCTTACAGGCTGGACCAAGTAAGTCAATACTGCAAAGCAGCATGCCCATAAAGCATGACCAAGGGATGTCACAGTTGGTGGTACAGCGGGTGCCACATTGCCTTTCCCTTCCGGGAGCCCCTTGCCTACCACGCTGCAGACACACCACCCTCAGCCCCACGCACTCCAATGCTAACTAACTTTGTTAAGCTAAGTCGCTAAGTATTGTGACATCGGCCTTCACAGGCTCTTGGCTTCTGTCACACACCTGTTCCTTGGGTTATCTGTATCTTGGATCACACTAGTAAAGGCTGGACTTCGGGACTGGCACCTGCATGGCCCTACTGCTAGCCAGGCAATTATCAATAAAACCAAGTTCTATTACTGCATTACATTATCAGAACCACTTTAATTGCTATCACAGTTCAGATTTGTAGAACAGCTCCAGGGAATTCAGAATGGAGCCATCATGTGGTTTATCTGCTGTGATTCCCAGCTGCATGTGATGTATTACCAGATAACACATGAACATTCACAAAGCAGCACAAGAGCCATAAACTATGTTAGTTTTGTGCCAGAAAATGCAATGATACAAAGTAACCTTTTTTTCATTCTCACAGCTGTATCTTGAGATTTTTCTTAGTAATTGCTGGGCCAACTGGTCCTAGCCAGTATGAGACCAACCCTCTCTCCACATCCTGCCATTTTGTTGCCCCTTGTAGCTAGCAGCCTTTTTCTGGCTAGCAGAATTATGACAATCTTCTCAGCAGTGGATGAATAACTTAACACTACCAGGTACATTTCACACCATGACCTTTCTTTGAGCAATGAAATTTGCTTGGACTTCCTCCTTTGGTTGCTACCCTTCCACTTACAGACAGTTGCAATTTCTTCAGCCATAAAACTGTGGCCACGGGAGAGACTCCTGCCAAGATCAGCCACATGCTGAACCACACAGTGTTTAAAGTGCTTACGAAACATAAGCTGGGGCAGCTGGGCTAGTCTCCATTAGTGCCAACACCCCTGCAGGACAAAGATACCGTGCACGAGACAGCTGGAGTTCTGCCAAATAAGCCTGTGAATGATTAATTTCCACATGGCAGTAGTGGTAGTCCCTACCCTGAGGATGCTGATACTTCCCAACTTTGTAAATACTGACCAGTGAACAAAGGCACCAAACTCTGCTCTGAGTGCTCCCTTATTAATACAAGCCCTACTTTAAAACTGAAATGAATGCAGTTACTTTTATCAGTTTTGTTTCATATTTTATCCAACTGCGTGGCAGGTTACTATGGAAGGGGGGGGTTCCCCTTGGCCTAGGCTGTACCCTGCTGCTGTTTCTCATGTGAGATCTAGCAGAGGATGAGCCCTGTGACCTGATGTGAAATAACCTCCCATTCCTGGGAGAGGGAAGGGACTATGTTTGATCCATGAGGTTCCCAGCTCACAGTTTATCTTTATGACTGTTAGACCCAACATGTGGCATGTCTGAAACACAGCTCAGTACATAGAGACTGGTCATCAGTTTTACAAAGCCTTAAAAAGATAATGTGTGGAGAAGGGTGACAAGCAGGAGCCTCATACATTTTATTTGCTTAAACCAGTGTATTAGCTGTAATTTCACTCATGGGAAAAAAAGAAGGGTAAACTAACTTCAGTATTTAGAGGCACTGAACTTCGCTGTCTGTGAGGGTCAGGACATCAAGAAGGAAACACTGATTAAATGAACTTTACTGCAGAATGGAAAAAATTCTTTATACTGCTGCAGTACCTAAAACATGCTGATTTTCTCCAATCTGCTGCTACTGTTGCTCCCTAAACTTACCTTTTGCCTTCCTTCCCAGGATTTTCAGAATTTCATCATTAAGCTAGATGAAATCTTGGTACTGAAGTCGAAGTGTATCCAAACCATGCGAGCCCAGCTTCAGCTCTATTTAGCCTCTCCTAGTCCTGACGCATCTCTGCAAACACCTCCACCAGTTTAGACCTTCTTTGCTTACATACACACAAGAGAAGCACAAGAACAGTTTTGGAAACAGTCAGCAAGTGTTTCACCACACTTGGTGCTGCAGAGCGTGGGTGGGTAGGGGATAGCTTTTGGTTTGATGTTTGTGATTAGTGTGTATTTTAGATAAGGTTGGAGAGAATTCTAAGTAAATGAAAGATGACTACTTGGCAAGATAAGCTTTCTATTTCCTTAAAACCAGTAAGCCATGTCCTTAAGAATAACAATCCAGCAGCCTTTAAGTGTCTCACCAAGCAGCAGGCAGCCCTGTCCACATTATTCGTAGCAGCTTCTCCCATGTTAGAGGCACTTCTGTGCTGCCAAGAAAATGAGGAGAAAAGAAAAAACAACACTTTGAAGCCAGTCAGGTCTGAACAGAAATGTTCAAAAGCAGTCCAGAAAAGCATTTGCAAACAGAAGTGAGGAAACAGAGGAAGCACTGTTTAAGTACACTAAAGTAACAAGACCAAAATTAAACGAAAATCGAGGCAGGACAAGATGTACTGGTGCTTTCAGAAGCAGGAAGACTACTGGAGCATTTGTTCTGCGCTTGAGACTAACACTCCAGAACTTCTGGAAGAGATCACTTCAGTCACAAATGGTGACTGAAATTGTGACAAAGGGGCTGAGTAGAAGGCTTATGTACATGGGACTTCGTACCACAGGCTCATCTAGCACACTAATAAGCACCTGGATTTCATACTGATGCTCTCAGTGGCAAGAGGCTGAAAGCTTGCTTTCTACAGGCTGTCCAATCTCTGCACTACAGCTCAGTGTACGTGGTCTGAGTTGATGATCGATTTTTCACATGAGAAGAGAGTCCAGTTACAGGGGGTGGGATGTAAGAAGGTAACAGTGCCATTATTACATGAAACTGGTATTTGAGTCAAGAACTACAGAATGATCAGTTGGAGCCCTGCAAAACCTCTGCTGCTGTGTGCATCATAGCTGCACCCTCTTGCTGAAGCCACAAGTGACCTTGAAACATGCTCAGCTAAAACAACACTGTGCAAGTGCTCCCACTCCAAAATTAGGGCCACCACAGCATACTCTGCTATCTCAGTGTTTCCTCAGTAATGCCTGTAGTAGCTCAAAGTACTCTCAGTAGACATAACTACCAAGGGTGACAGAACACTGCTGTCTGACCAGCTCTGAATGTTACTGCCTGCTTCTACAGCTACTCAAAGGAGCCTGCGTTTGGCAGGGCAGCAGTTACAGCACTAGCAGTTACAAACGCTTATCTGGATTGCATATTTTGTGTCAGCACTCCCAGGAACATCACACACCATAGCCCCGGGGAACAGAAGTGCAAGGGAAAGAACAATTGTAACTGCGGGAGAAAGCCCTGCATTAGTGCCCTGATCTTCTGGAATGTTTAGCATGGGTTGGTCTCCATCCTGCAACTGACAATGGATTCCCTGTGCAGCAGAGCCTGGTTTTACAGCCTTCAGGATGGTTTGTGTCCAGGTCTCAGGCCACCAGCAAGTCACACCTGAAATGAAGTCTCCCAGTCCTATTTTAAGAAGCCTTCTTTGCTCAGGAAAACGAGGCATTCAGGAGTAAGATTCTTTAGTCTCAGTGCCTCATATCCTCCTAGAGACAAGAGTGGCTTTCCGGCGCATAAGGTGAGGAGAACACATACAGCAGCTAGGTAGTCCTCACACCTGAAAGTAAAAACAGATGCAAGCACTTACAGTAGTTTCCACAGCCCTTTCTCAGCAAGCACAGAAAATAAGGCAATCACAGAGCTGCCTTACTTCTGCATTTCAGTTTGGAGCTGAGGAAAACGTGGGACTGCAGGATGTGTCATAGGTCACAAGAAAATGAGAGGTCCTGCCAGCAATGCAGTGCTAGATGGGTGGAGGGAAAACTTTCCCTCCATGTACTTTGACACTTGGTACATGAGGATTGATTGTACTTTAACCCAGTAGGGAACTGCTTTTTAAAGAGCAATTCAGCAAAATAATTCAGTCTTTTACCCAAGCCTGCATTTCTGAAGCGGTACATCAAGAGCCATTCACACAACACAATAGTGCCACTTCCTAACCCCAGTGTTTTCAAAGGTACTTGTAACAAGACAGCTAAGTGACCAAAAATTTCCATTAGCAGAGGAAAATTGGAGTTACCTCACTTACCAAAATGGAGACACCTGTGTGGCTGGTCTCCCCTGAAAAACATAAGGAAGTCTGGCAAGTCTGAGCACCGGCACAAGTCCCCTGAGCAGAAACTCCCTGTGGAAATGGCCAGGAACACTTAAAAAACCTTTAGCAATTAAAAAAAGTCTATTTTAAAGATGAAGCCATCTAGCTAATCCATGAGACTGAGAATTATCTTGAACAAGGTACAATCTACTTGCAGATTATATTCCCTACTGAACACAAGATGTAGTCTACTAACATCAAAAATTTAAAAATCCTGGCTGTGAAAATTCACTTCTCTTCAGCAATAACAGGATTACTGATATGCCTGAAGTGCTGCATGCCCAGGAGACCAAGACTGGGCTCGCAGTATGCAACAGAAACTACCAAAGCATTACTTCTCCTCTCTCCACTCTTACAGTTATTACCTAGATGCTGCTTTAATTCTTGTGAGTGTGCTATGAGTGTTTCAGTGTCACCCCTTCCAGCTGTCTGATATTGCACTGACACCGGAAACAAATGGTTTTCATTTCAACTTGAAGAATGTATGTGACTTTTTCTTTTTTTACTGCTGTTACAGCACATTTTTAAAAAGACTTAAGAGAGCCTGACCATGTACCATCAAATAAATAAATGGAATCACTTTCGTATGCAAGTGCAACAAAGACTATTAATGCTCATGGCAGATGCGTGATTTTATTTGAATGATTTACATTATTTAAAATAAAATTCAGTTTACTACAGAACTCTAGCAAAATTTCTTCTCACGTAAACATGATCCACATGACTAAAAGTGTTTGACTGTAAAAGTAGCAGCTCAGCAGAGGCGAGCTGCCTGCCCAGCTAGCAGAGTGCAAGAAGAGCTGCCCAGCCAGGCGTCACACAGAAAACACGCTGCAGGACAAGGAACCAGCTCGCCTGCTGCACAAGGACAACTCGCTGATGCAGTCAGCTCTGGCAGAGCCTGCCAGGCACCAGCAGGCAGCACAGGGGCTCTGGCTCAAAGCACAATCTGCAGTTTGGACTTTGCCTCCACACTTCTCATTGTGACACTCAGATCTCAGGATTCAGCAGCAGCTAGTACAGAAGGCAGAACAGCCTCTGACAAAGAACAGCATAAGTGCCATTTACCAGGTGCGTAAATCCATCTGCTGATCTGAGAACCTCAGTACAAGATCTCAGGTCTGAGCAGGATCACAGTCTCACCACTAAGCAGCAGGGGAGAACCCCGGCCTCACAACTCAACACTTCCAGACTGAGCTTTATTCATAACTTAACAGTACCAGAGTAACAGGTGATGCACGGTGCCCAAAACATTCAACTCTCACCACATGCCATTTCTTCAGAAGCACCCTTCCCCGACCACCCATCGTTCATCACCCCCACACTCCACAGTCTTTCATTCCACGTCAGCCAACCAGGAACATGCTTCCAGCTTGCAGCTTCCCCGTGATGAAAAATCCAGAAAACTCACTGCAGAAGCAAAAGCAGTCTTGTAGGGAAGACACCCACGGCTACATCTCTTGAGTAGTGGGAGACTGGGCTTTCTAAGTTTCAGTTCCTGTCTTTCAGTACTGCACAGATTCCTCTCTGCTCTCACTTCTAAAACCACCTCTACAAGCAAAGTGGTTGTTGCAGTGTGGTTCTACTGACTGCAAACAAAACAGCGCATTAAGCAAAAGAGATAACTTTATTTAGAGGTTTGGTGTAAATTGTTTCTTCACTGGAAGGCTTCTTGCCTGTTCAGGACTGTCTAGTGCCAGACAGGAACCTGATCAGAATTTACTGTGAGGTGAACAAGCAACACAACCAAGTGTTCATGGCAGTAACAATAAAGCAGATTTTTTGTTGTTTTCCAGCTTTTCTGACTAATCAGGAACCCCATTTCCTTGTTTCAAACTGTCACATTTTGCACCTGGGAAGAAGAGCTTGGCACCTCTTTACCTGAACCCACAGGGACAACCCAAACTAGAAACGAACTGCTGACCCATCAGCTGGTGGATGTCCTTCTTGCACAAGTTTTAATCTCAGCCCTACCTCCAGAAGCTGATGAGGCTCGGGTACAGGACACAGTGCATGGAAGCCTGTCCTGGTCCTGCTCATCATTATCTATCCCCAGACCTCCTAGATACTTGCCAGCTACACTTCAGCATCATTCTGTTTTAAATAAAGGTAAATAGCATTTTATGCACTTCACATGAGAATTCCAGGAGCTAACCCTACCCCCCGGATGAGATGCTTTGACAATATGTTAATTACATAATGGAGAGTTAATTACATAATGGAGACCAATGCCATCTCCTTTGGAATCCTGATAAACTAAAAGACTTCCTACCGAGAAATGTGAACCAAGGCAAGGAGCAGAGCTGCTTTCCCCTCCCAAAGTCCAATATTCCCAGCTCCATGCTCTAACCTGAGTTTGCATCCCTTTGCAATAAAACAAAGACATGCCACAAAAAAGCAGCACCTTCCACTGCTGCAGCCACCTTCCTGAAAGCCTCTGGTAGCTCTGCCCAACGCAGACCATGTTCATGCATGCCTACAGGAGAAAGCAGGACCTGAGCTTGCACAAACCAGCAAGTTCTTCATTTGCTGAAGCCAAAGAGCATGAGAGATGGGAACCATGACACTGGGAGTTACATTTGAGGGTTTTATTAGTTGTTCTTCTGCAGAATCAAAGTATTTAGCAAATTAAAGATTCCTCAAGACTGCTGATACTTTATGCATTTAGAACTTGAACAATGTACAACATAATACTTGGTACTATCGAAAACAACCCAAAATCTGATTCCTAGTACTAGATGTTATTATGTAATCCTATAGCAGTGCGAGAAATTGAACTAATGCAGTGAGTATAATTGTTTTAAAGAAAGTGCTTGAAAGAAACCTCCTGCATCACACTATTATTTAAAACAAAAGATAACATTTCCTAGCAGAGCATTTTCTTAAATATCCTACAAGCCTGGGGGATTAAGAATACTGTGCCCCAGCTCTCTGCCTTCAGGTTCAAGAGCCAACATAAATTGCAGATCCAGGTAGAGTTCACAGCTTACCTGTTTCAAGAGAACTTACACACCACTCAGCATTGGACGCTTATGTCTGGCAGAAGTGTTGGATGCATTGGTTTAAAAAAAAAAAAACACACAAGAGGAACAGCTTCTCTCTTTATGCATAGTGACAATTTCCGAACCAGTGTTTTACTAAGTTACAGGCTAACTTTCAACCAAGAAAAAAAAAAACTCCATTGCACTAAAGGTCAAATTTAACCAGTTAATCTGGACTGTGACACAGTCAAATAATTCAGTACAAGCAGACACCATGAAAGCAGCATCAAAGAACAAAAGCATCATATGTTTCAGAAGCAACTGAGTTATATCCCCGGTCCAACTCCAGTGCAACAGTGAGGGGGACCACGTCTGTCTCTGCCTATATACAATTCCAGTAGCATCTGGGCAGTCTAAACTCTCCGTGGCCAAGCTGGAGAAAGGAAACTTAGGAAAGGACACTTTAAAAATTTAATTTAAGAAAGAAAGTTGGCTCCCAGTGAAAAGAGAAATGCTGGAGTGATACACGCAGGCAGGCTTGCTCAGTCACTCTCCCATGTATGCTAAAAACTGGGACCCCTTCCTGCCGAGAGCAAGTCACACTGGGCGTGAAGGTGGTGGGGCCATTCCATTGCACACCAACAACTCAGGAATGTGTTTTCAGCTGGCTCCTGCACGGGTCATTAGATCTTCCAAAGCATTTTGTTGGTCATTGTTATGTAATAATAAGACCTCCTTAATGTCTTTTAGTTCAAAGCCCATTTCTTTAAATTGACTCATTAGTTGGAGAAGCTCTGTGATCTGAAAGAAACAGACAAACAAATATTTGCAAGAAAAAAGAATTAGTGCTTGGTCTTTCTTACACCTGGGGTTAACACAGAGACAATCTACAGCAACAGGGCATCCCATGGCGTCAAATACCACTCCCTAAGTACAAGCCCATACAAGCTCAATTTGAAGAAAGTCCAAACCCATGACAGTCAAAGAATAGTTTGGGCTGAAAGGAACCTTAAAGACCATCCAGTTTCAAGCCCCTGCCCTGGGCAGGGACACCTCCCACTAGACCAGGTTGCCCAAAGCCCCATCCAGCCTGGCCAGTCAGCAGAGCTCTGTGTGCAGAAGCCCACTCACTGGGCTTCACTTTCAGTTCCCAGTGTCTGTAGTCCTGCATTTCCAAAATCCTCTCCAATGAAGGTACCAAACCTTAGTCTGTGGAAGTGTCTCTCACAGTAGAGAAATTAATCATCTTGGCCCCGTTCAGATTCCCAGAAAGGCTGATTAATGTCACTCTGCTCCCCAACCAGCAACTCCTGCCGCATCTGAAGTTATTTTTCAGGTTACTTTGACTTTGGAACAGTACAAAAGCCCTTGCAATCAAATGGCTGATCTAGAGCAAAACTGGGGGTACTACCAGAAATCCTATTGGACATTGTGTGCTAAACTACCCAACATCAGACAAATCCTTCCTGAATTCTGAAAAACAGTGACGTAGCAAAACAATCAAATTTTTATGAACATTCTGCTACCTACACTGCCTCCACTCCGGAGAGGAAAAACATGTTAAAATGGACAACAAGGAGATTAATTATCTCTAGTTTGGGGGGTTAACCCACTAGCAAACGTGTTTCCTAAACACCATCACTTCTCTTTTCTTCACACTGTTCCTGTTTACAAGCTCATCACTAGCTCTGTACGTATGTCTTCGGGGAGAGGGGGGGGGTGTTGGATTGCACCTCTAAAGACTTCCTGTAACAACTCAGCATGCCACAGGCTGGCACACACTAAAAAGCCATTCTGCTGTCCCCTGCCCTGGCTACTTGTTCCTGCCTCTGTGCCTTTGGTGCTGCTAAAGTACACGCTGCATAAACAAGGCCCACAGATGCTGTACTTGCCAGCTTGTTTCCAGAGCCCTAACCCAAATTGCTGAGCAGCCAGGCAGATGCATTTGTGCAACAGAGAAAATTCATGATCAGGGCAAACTGGCAGGGCTTTGAAGATAATTTGCTGCTTCTGAAATTCACTGTCTCTGTACCAAGCACCTTGCCCAAAAGATGATTCAGTGTTCAGAACACTGCAACCAAAATAAGCAAGGTCTTTAAAAAGTCTTGTTCCCATAAAAATGCATGCACATAACGGTAATAAAGCAACAAAGAACTCTAACGCTTGAACACACATTATCACCACAAGGATGTTCTTTGTTCTTTGGTAGTCAGTTCTGAAAGCGAGGCAGCATTACCACGAGGCTAGAATTACATCCACCACTTCAGAGGAACTGCTGCTGGAATTCCCCTTCACAGGGCATTCTCGCTAATGCTTAGGATAATGTGCCCTCACCTTCTCCTCTGAACACTGGTGCATTTCCAAAGCTGCTTCAACAAGAAGTGGATCAAAGCCTTTCTCACAAAGCTGTCCGTGTGCAAACAGGTAGTCCAAAACCTGCAGGAAAGAAAAGAAACTAAGCTTACAGAGTGGCATTCACAGCATGTGGTTCTATACCATCCCTCTGTACATGCAGAGAAACTGAGCACAACTCCATCTCAGGTTTCAGTAGGGACTGAGATAAAAGTTCTTCCTACTCTGTGTTGAGATGCTTTGTGTAAGAGCTTGTTCAGGAAAAGCAAACAAGTCCTTCTGTCTTTCTTTGCTCTCCCACAAGCTTAATCTTCCACTCCAGTCAAAACAGGCTTAGTAGCCCACCTCCAGCCTTCTGTTCCTAACCACTGAGCAGGCAGCAGGAATTTAAGATTAACTGTGCTTTTTATACTACATGTTTTTAAAGTGACACTGTAGGTCCAGCAGTGAAGCTGCATCAGCTTTCAGTTTCCTCTCAGACAGAAGAGCTAATGTAACCTGAAAGCAGTCAGTTTAAGACCACCTCAATATATTGAGCAAGCTGCAAATTCCAGGCAACACTTCCAGAAACGGCTGCCACAGTTCTTATCCATTCTCAGCTCTAAAAGGTAGGGGTGGAAAGTCAGACAGGTAAGAGAAAGGTAGCACTAGGAACATGACAGAATGCAGCCTGCAAATACAGCAGTATTTAAATCTGCCCTCAAAGGGATATTCTTCTGTTTGGCACTACTGTTCCTCACACAGCTCAATTCACAGGCAGTGGGCAAGGAGAGCAGCTCTACAAGCAGATAAATCCTACACAGAGCAGGAGCTGCAGGGACATTCCTCCTCCCGAGGCAATGCAGTGCACAGGGAGCACAGGGCCAGCATGCAAAGTCTGGCCAGGCTCCTCCTGCTTCAAGATGTTTCTTTGTTTGAAGCTGATCCAAGACCCAGAGCCACACTTCACCCTGCTGCACTTTATGCTCTGTGACCTGGTTTTATTGAGCATGAGGCAACACATGAGGCAGGAAGCACCACAGTCACAGCACACAAAGGAAAGTCGGTCACTGGTGCCTTGCAGAGCCTTTCACAGCTGCAGTAAGTGCACAGGAGCCAATCTCTCTCCAGGAAAAGGCGCCATCAGAATAGCGCCTTGTGCTCAGAACAACGGAATGTGCTTCTTTTGTCACACCACACTAAGCGAGGTGTAGATCCACACCAAGCTTCCTCTGGAAGCTTCCTGGGAAGACTGAGTACCTCTCCTAGCTTTTGCTGGAGCCAAGAGTCCCTTCCCCACCCTCAGCTGTGAGGCAGCACTCACAGGTGTGACTATCTCAAGCCATCTCTCAAACAGAAACTCATGTAGATGCTCCTCGGCTCTGGGAACCTTTACTGCCAGATGATAGCTTCCGGTTGTTCGGCAGTCCACTGTTAAAATAAAGCATTCCCCTCCCCTCTATTTTGCAAAGCCAAGGCTGTTTCTCAGCACAATCAGTACCCAGAGGTTTCTTCTCACACAAGCTCTTACCTGGTCTATGTTCTGCCCCTTCTTCTTCATGGCTTTCAGGACATTCTCGGGCGAGTAGCCCATGTTGACAACTGTCTCTATACACTGCCTCTCGCTAGCAGAGAGGGCCTGCTGTACCTCAGGAACAGGAACACTTGGCTGCTTTGTGCAGCTTGTGTTGTTGGGCACTTTAGACACTGGGAAGTTTTGGTGTGTTACCTAGAAAGGAAAACTGAGAAGCTTAAGTGGTGGTCATCTTTGTATTCCTGTAGTTCCCTTTTTCTGCTAGTGGTGAATTAGGACATCCCACAAAATCAGTTAATTGGAGACCCTGAAGGCTGCCTTCGTGAAGTTACTCACTATTAAGATAAAACCGCGCACTGTAAACAGTTCAACACCCACCACACTCTTTTTGCCCTCAAAAAGAGGTTTGATTACCTAGATTTCTTGCTATGTACCCTCTCTTACTGGCAGGAGGGAATCTTCCTGACACTCAATCTTTCCAACCTTTGCAAAGGTCCTTATGGTACGGGTAAACCCTTTACCTGAGAGGAAGCATAAAGATTGCTTCCCTTACCCAAGATTTTCCATACTCAAAGGAGCATTACTCAAGGAAGCACTTCAGCAGCTTTGTAGAAACACCACACAAGTACGTGGGAACTTACCATAGAGATTTCTGTTTCCTTGCTGTCTGGGTGTACCTGTTGGACAAGACATGAATAAGGTGATGAACGCTACACATTGCTACTACTAGGGAAAAAGGTTTCATGAGGAGATCAGAGTCTGCATCCACCACACTAGAGGGACCTGTGTTCTGACCAGCCATCCACGTGGGAGACAAGTGATGCAGCTGTATGTAGTTATGAAACAGCCATCATGAGGATTGATTGTTTTCTCAGCACTGTAAATAGATTATATTCTAAGGAGGATGTCCTACCCCTCCAATAATTGTAAAATTCTTTTTTCCCCTCACAGTGACAGCTACAAGCTCACACAGCTCTGTAACATGCTGACTCATTGCCTACAGACTACAACTGACTTTTTGACTTGGACAAGGGATAAGAGAAACATATACACCCACTTTGCCTTTTCTACTCTCAAAGCACTGCATTTTATATGCCATATATAAGCAAAATGACAGACCAGCTAAAAGCATGTGGTTTTCCACTAACACCCACCCAACTGTCCCATTCCCAACACAGGGGAATGGCTAACTATCTGTCTTTGACAGTAAATCCTTGTACTTTCTCTTAGTAAACATTTTGCTGGGTTGAAGAGGAGCTAAGTGCTTACTTGAGCTCTGAGCTTGTTTCCAAATCCAGCTTCTCCCACACCTATTTCTAGAAAAATCCACATTGATCTCAACCCCATCCTAAGGACTTGACTTCCCGGGGCTGTATTTGTCCCATACCAACAGTCCTGAGCTGGGCAGAAACTTGGGGGGAGCCTTCAAGGAGCCACCTCACAGGGCTGTTTCACATGACTCAAAGCAAACTTGGGATGCTAAATGAGAATTGAATATTGGGCAGTAGAAAAATAAGCGACAGGGAGCAGGCCCTACTTTGGGAAGTTCCAGACAGACAGTACAGAAATTATCCATTTTCAGCAGAACGTCTAGTTCAGAGAGGCCTCCCACGTCCTGCCTGTTCCCTTCAACCTCCAAAGTAGCCTGGAATAACCTGTGTCAGGGCTGTACACCTGTTCCACTTCTGCAGTACCAGTCTGCCAAGGGGCACAACCAACAAACAGCTTGATTCTACTTTGCTCAAGACAATAGCAGTGCAAAGGCAGTGCTATGCCCCATCAAATCTGCACATTTCAATTAATTTTAAAGTCTTATTGTATTGTAAACAGAATTGCAAAAAAACTGCAAGAAATCCCTCTGCACCAGAAGCTTCAGTATATTGCCTTTCTTAATACTTTTTAAGCCAACATTGATTGCTTGAAAACTTGCCCGCTTCTTTAAGATAGGCCTTCTTTGGAAGAACAAAAAAAAACTAGAACAAAAAAGCTGTTTACAGAAAAGCAGTTTGGAGAATATCTAAGCAGAATTTGCCAAAAATCTAATATTTATTGGGAAAAAAATGGAAAAAAAGATTTAACTCTACATTTCTGCCCAATTTCCCTTCTAGGTGACAAAGCTCGGGAAACCACATGCAACCACGAATCTGCCCTCATGGTGGAAGAGGTGTACAAAACTCTTGAAATACACCATTTCTGGGCTTTTGTGGTAGAGCATAAAGCACGACAATATGGGATACACTGAAATGGAGGTCTGGAATAGCCCTAAAATCAACTGGTTATCAAATTGCCCCAATGGATGATGCTCTGTTATTAATGCTGCAGCCAGAAGAACCAAAATTGCTTCTGTCTTCAAACTTAAACAGAAGGAACTAGTAGAAGCCTTCCAACTTCTCAGATTTCAGAGTCAGCTAGAAGACTTGACTATACACTTCCCATTAGACTTCAAGAGTATTGGTGTCCAGATCTTAGGTTCTTTGGAAAACAAAGTCCACAAGTTTACTCAGACCTGGGCTCCTGCTCACAAAGAGACAATAGGGGTGTGAATTTAAGCACCACTAAACTTGCTACAAGTTGGAGGCAACGAAGCTCCACATTCCTGTCTCAGAGCTGTAGCACAACCAACTTAACATTAATAAATCTGAGATGTTCAAAATTGACTTTAGTATTTAAAGAGCGATACTTTAATCCCCACAGGTAAGAAACCTGACATGCAACTGTGAACAACGGGAGCAAAGAAGCTTAAAGAAAGTCACTGGAGTTGGTTTCAAAATATCAGGTTTTGGCAGGGGGAAGCAAGGTGAAGAAACCTATTAGTTTCATAATGACAGCATGAAGACCTGCCACATAAATGAAGAGGAACTACTGTAGATGATCTGTCCTATCTACACATCACTGACATTAAACGAAGCTTAAGGACTAAGCCACTGGATGTTTTAGAATCAACATTTCCCACTGCACCTCCACATCTCCCCCACAAACCCACTGCATTTTACCATGGTCACTGTGGTTTGAGATGATTCTTCTTCTGTACATACTGTTGACAAAGCCAGGGAAGGCAGCCGGGACGAAGAGGATAATGTTGATGTCTCCATGCCGCTGTCCTCATTTAGAGCAGAAGGATCAACCATATGGTGTCCGTTCAGTTCACTAGCTTTACTCTGAGTACAGGCCTGCAAAGAGCTGAGAAAAGTGCCATTGCGGAGACAGGCAGTGCTGTGGAAAGTGCTCATGAGCTTTGATGATTTTTGATCACTCTCATCGGAGTCAAGTTTAGGAAAGGACAGGGATTTGATATTGCTTACTGAAGTGATAGGGGACAGGGACACTTTGGAAGACAAGGACATCTTTTCACAGTTTCCCAGCTGTGGTAAAGTGATAAAGCCATTGGGTTTGTGAAGGGGCTTGAGGTCCAACGTGGCCCTTTCTATGGATGCCAAAACTTCCTGATCTTGTAACACAGATTCAGACCCTCCTTTGGGCAAACTGTTGTCTAACAGCTGGGCAACAACTGGCCCAGTAGTACCAACATGAATTTCAAGAATGTTTTTTAATTCCTCCTTATCATCAATAGTTTTTAATTCCAGTTTGTCAAATGGGTCTTCTTCACATTCAAAATCAGCTGGGTTGAAATCTGCTTTTGGGTGAGGTGGACTAAGAACTTTTTGCTTCACGGCACTGCTGTTGGCTGGAGTGGGAGTAAGAATGTTATTGTGCTGCAGACTAGCGAGGATGGGGTTAATAGGAGGAGGCATGGCCTCCGGGCAAGGTCCCTCTGAAAACCCCATTCTGTTGTTGTCCTCTGGAGCCACTTTTGAGTTTGCTATTGCTCTTTCTGCCTTGCATTCAGCTTCCCTCTGGGCAGCTTGAATTTTTTTGATATCTTCAGCCCACTCAATTGTTTTCTTTTCCAGGGAGAAGTCATACTGACCAGTGGTAGAGAGGGAAAGAGAGGCAAAAAAAAAAAAAAAGATGAATTGTGAGAATCACAGCCACTACTTCAACAGCAACACAAGTAACACAGAGTAAGAGCTACATGAATTAACATGGACAGGCATCACTTTTTAACTCCAGTATCTCTTGTAACCTGCAGATCAGCAAAACTAGGAGACACAAGTAGTAGTTACTTCTGCCTCTAGCAGCTAGGTCTGGCTATAGTCTGGATTAGAATCCCATATTTTGCCACCTTCCTACATCTAGTTTTCCTTTAGAGCTACTGATGGTCACAAGATCTCTTCCTTTTCCTCTAGGAAAACGGATCTGGTTAGTGGAAGTCTAATATGTTAGTCACATTGATGTCACACGACGGATGGTCACACCTAGATCCAGCACTACTGAACAGCATTCAACACCACTGCAGAGCATTTTTTGCATCCAAAGACCAGTACACTATTAATATTATTAATCAGTTCCCCCTAAAAGATTCCTAAAGGACTTGATAACAGTTTTACATCTACTGACGGAAGAGTTACTGGCATTCTTACACCAATGCCAATGGCTCACCAGCCGAAGGGGTATGCTGGCTACTCCAATGATGACAACTACCTGCACCAGCCTGTTTTGCCACTTTTATTAGCATGACTGGATCTCGTAAGCTTTCCTCATTTAACATCAGCTTTTACAGGGCTGGGCTGGCACAGGAAGACATCTGTGTAAGCTACCCACTACCACTGCATGAGCCACTGAGGTGGCCTGACTGAAAGGGCAAAGTTCTAAACAGACTGAATATATTTATGGCTTTAATATCTTACAAAAACCAAACATCCTTAGTGCCCTCTAAACAATGAGAAAACATTCATAGAACAGAGCCCATGAGCTAAGTTCAGGGCGTAACCTATCTCTGACTCAAAAGAATTACAACCTGCTTAGCAGAATGATGTCATATAACCAAACACGACTGCTCTTGCCACGGAGCTGCAAGGTAATGAAACACCCCAGCTCTAAAGAACGACATGCCAGGCAGGTTTGCTATGCCTCTGCTACGTTTTCCTGGGACTACGTGTTGCATCACATCCTATCCCACAGTGGGCTCCAGTAAGAGCCTGGAGACCTGTTATCTCAACTGTATACTGAACAGCTTTGCCTTTCCTTAGCTCTAAGGCTCTAAGAAGTGGGATATACAATTTATCAAAGTGATTTTGAAAAAACAACTCATTAGTAGAAGTGCTGGGCCCTCATCTTTCTCTATTCTTTGCTATCTGAACAGAGCTATCATAGCTCTCTCTCTCTCTCTAAGTGCACATGTGTGTATTAATACACACAAAACATCAAACATATGGATTTGGTCAAGTTTGCTGTTCAAAATAGTAAATATGTATGGAAGTTTTCAAAGCTGTAAAAAAGCCACGTGGTACTACGCAAGGCATAGCCTACATAGGCACATCATATCATATTACGCAAGGCATTGTGGTCCAGTCAGGCATTCCATATTTTAACTCTGGCTTGGCAGGAAAAGGGAGACAGCACAGTGAGGCCAGCCACAGGACACGAGAGTCTCCTGTAGCACTCCCACACCGGCTTAACTAGCTGGAAGTATGTGCATAAGGACAGCCAGTCAGGCAACCACTTAGCTATAATACTTGATGACAGGAGACTCAGATATTCAGGTCTCCAGTGGACAAATTAGAGTAGGAAAAAACAGATCTGTCCATAGAAGTGTTACAGCTGATGTGAAAACCAAAGTGGGCTAATCAAGGACAACCGTGGATTGAAATGAGAAAAATCAGTTCAAATATGTTTCCTGTGTCCCAACTTGCACCTGGAGATTGGATTTTCAAGTTATGCTGAAATGATTGATTTTACACTACCAGAAGTTTATGGTAAGAGAGCCATGAACCTCAAAGACCTGGAAACAATCTCTACCAAGTTGTAACCTCTTCACTACACAGCTGGAGTTGAACTCCCGTCCAGAACTGCACAGAAAACAGGAACTAGAAATTTATTTCTTCATCCCATTACTTTGAGAACTCATTAAATATGGTCACACCTGTTACCTTCAAACAGCATTCTACTAGCATTCCATAAAATGAGGATTTCAATACTTACCACTTTTCCTCTTAAAAAATGCTATTTAAGTTTACTAACATCAGGGTAGCGTTTAGATCTTTAACCAATACATATTGTGCTTTTTTTGGAGTAGATACAAGAAAACAAATATCATTTTTAAAAAACCTAATGGCAAGTAGAAACTTTTTGCTTGGCTTACCGCATTTTTATCTTGCTATACATTCTAGCAGATCTTCTGCAGCTACTGGTGTAAGAAATGACACTATAGCATAGTCAAGCCTAACATCTGAGCTGACAAGCAAAACACCATCTACAGCACTACATGCTGGGGACCTGGACTGGCGGAGAGAAAAGCATAAAGGAAAAAAACATCACTTACCCGGGCTTCTCTGACAAGCTGAGAAGAATCAGGCAGGCAGAAACCAATGGGCAATCCAACCTTAGCAGGGGTTTTAAATTTGTCTCCTATCTTAAATGGGACATCATCAAGATAACTGAAAGGCCCTAAAATCAAAAGCAGAAATTTTATTAAAAACTTTACAAGTTCAATTAAATAATTAACCCTCACATTTCTGTATTCGGGAGCTATTCTTTCTCTGCTGCCCCAACTATACCAGGTGACTCAATACAAAGGAAGTTGTGTCATCAGAAACACACTGAGTATGTTTGGACTTCTTTGCTTCAGTTTTGTTCTTTTAAAAAGAATATTCTAATCCATAACTATGTTTTTACAACAATGCAATAGCTGAACAGATTTTGAAGTTAATATCCCCCATCATCTTAGCTTCCCTTGTGACAAGACTATGCCTAACTATACCAGAAACTGAACACTGCATTCTGTTATGCCTCTATAAAAGGAGCCATCACTTTTTGCCTTATTCAAAATAGGCTTTAAGATGACCCAGCTCAAGAGCAGCTAGGAAACAAAAATTCAGTTTTGGCATACAAGTGGGAAATAACACAGGGACAGAAGTCGTCACAAGGGCAAGTAGCCCAAACTCAAGGAGATCTGCTTTAACCAAAACACAGTGAAGTGGTTCAAGAATACTTAGCACAGCAATTTCAGCTTTTTCAGACAAGGCAATCTAATTCGATTCACCATCCAATTCATGATCACTCTAATGAGGCCAGACTTTTTCCATGGTCCTTCATCTGTGCTTTGTATCTATTACTTACACGTGGTGTTTAAAAAGCTTTTTAGGGCAGAAACTCTGTCTTCAGGCATCCTGCAAACTCACAAGGCAGTCGCCAATAACTCAAGCTCCTCCAAGAAGCCAGGTTTATAGGTTTGTTTTCCATGACCTTCTGTGAAGATGTACTAGAAAACTCGTATCACAAATTGCACTTAGTTTCTAGATTAACTCAAAGGGGTCTCCTGGATCATCATTCTAAGCTTCTGGAATTACAAGCAAGGTTTCTGACTCCCTGTAACAATTTGAAGTGTTCCTCTAGTAATTATTGGTAACTTTGCTCTGAGTGTTACAAATCCAACAGGACATTAGTGGCAATGTCTCAGATGCTGTTTGGTGACTAACCTCTTTCTCAGGGCGATTTGCCTTGCCATTTTTATCTGATCCATTTTCATACCTGGATGACAGTTTGTAAGTACCATTTGTGTTCCTTCACTGTTGACTCATCTACAGTAATGCAGCCACAAGCTCCAAGAGGACAAGCAGCTTTTGAAAACAGGAATATCCTGTTCATTTAGAGTTAAATGTCTAAGTGCTGACATCAGGTGAGCTCTCATACTATGCACAGCACTGGATGGTCCCAGTCCTGTTAGGATGCAGGTAGCATCTCCTCCAGCTTTTAAATCCTCAGACTGAATAACTGCCTGAACCACAAAAACAATAACAACAGCAAAAAAAAAAAAGGACTCCAGGCAGAGTATGTTACTATTTTCAGCGATCTTTATGAGAAGCAGGCATTCAAGTGAGGCACAGCACAGCATCCAGGCTGCACCTCACTGGCTACTAACACTACAACATGCAAACAGTATCTGAGCCGACAATTTGAGAACTTCGATATGACAACATGTGCTTATTTGCCCAGGTAGCAACTGTTGCAGCCTTTGCACTGTAGTTGTAGACATGGTCTGGTCAGAGACAACCACATCTCCAAACCACTCAGAGTCCAGCTTAGCTGCTACCCATGCCCCAGTTAGTGCCACTGGGGCTAGTTCTGCTCTAGCTGTGACAATCCACGCAGGCAAGTGAAGCAGGAATACCTCTCTGCACCAGTCTCACAGCCCAAGTTGCTCAGTATGCAAATACTTGTCCTACTACACTCTATTGACACAGTAGGTGGTAGATCTTTTAAGAAAGATTACCCAGAAAAATCAAGGCTGTTCTACGTGCCAAAATGTCTTCTTGTATAAGAATCATGCATGTCAAGAAATTTTATTTGAATCCCCCAGAGCAGCTTTTAGTCCTTTTAAGGACCCACACTACATATAACCAATTGAACATTAAGCCTTCAAGGAAATAAAAGTCCTTTTCAAATTTATCCCTCATTTTCTAAAAGAAACACATATACAAGCAAATAATTCTTTATGGCACCTATCATCTGCATGACATTATACCTCTCAAATGTAGAAAAAATTCTCTTTGCTTGTTTAACTGCAAGCCACTAAGCTAGATGAGTCCAATTTAGGAATAAACTCATTGTCAAACAAAAAGCAAACACCATGATATATAAAAAACTTGACTTTCTATCCAGCTGTTTGCTTGACTTCCACAAAATGAACCTGCAGACTAGTGACTGCTTTGGTTAACTTCGTATCAGTATCACAATTACAGCTCAGCTTTGATTTTGAAGGGGGTTGCTGGGGAGGTATTAGTCTGCCATGAGTGGAGAGAGGGGGTTAATGGGAGGTAGTCAGAGGCTTTATTTCAGTTTAGATAGAGAATGGGCACAGCATCAGCAAGCAACTATGCAGGAAGGAAGCCAAGGCACTTCATTTCTAACAAAAATCCAGTCAGAGGCTGAACAGATCAGTCTCTATGGCCTCTCTAAGCCAGGACACTAGTCAGCAGCAATAGCAAGATTCATCCTATTGAAAGGACAAGGATACCAAATTCCACTTACCATGAGAGTCGGATCCCAACTTCTTAGAAGCCATTTAGAACCTGAAAAACATTTTTAAAAAAGCTTTTAGCAACTTCATACATGCTGCGTTGCATAAGCCTATGCAGTTCTTCAGTCTTATCTCTGGATTATGGGATACACTGCTGGCACTTGCTGTGTTTATCCTGTTGCCAAGACAGACAGTAAAACTTATTCTATAGTGTCAAGAATTAAGTCAGTAAATAACTTAGCCTGGGGTCTGATAATCTCAGTGGGAAAAAAAAAAAAACAAAAAGTTGAGAAGCAGCCAGATTAATTAGGAAGGCAGAGTTCTAGATCACACAGCTCAGAGGCTGCTCCTTCCCAGAGTCAGCGAGCAAGCACATCCTGCCTCCCCTGCATTAAGAATAGCCCTTCCTACTGGAAATACCGCACTGATCCTCTTCAGTTTAATCCCTGTTGCTCTAAAAAAAGGATACTATGATATTAGGTTTGCAGAGCCAGTTAGCAAGCATAGCAGTTGCCTAAATGCACAGAGCAATACACAGATAACACACAATACTGGTACACAACAACTGGTAGGAAGATTTCAAGTTTTCAGATAAATACAAGGAAGCAATGCTAGTAGTTTTCACTGAGTGCCCACAGAATTTTATTAACAACTTACGTCAAGAAGTCAAATACCACACGACTAAGATGTTTAGGGAGCTTGCAACACAGAGCAGGCCAATCTTGAGAGCTGTTTTTAAATTAGAATGAGCTGCAGAATACTTTGTGATCAGTGCTAAAACTCTGCTGCAGGATGCTTGTAGCACAATGCTTCTTTTGCTACACCAGAAGTACATCACAAGATCTTTCTTAAAACACCACAGTACAATTCCCTGAATAACTCAGTGCATAAGTCCACTTTTGACGTCATGCACGACAAAGAATCAGTTATCCTTTCAGAGAGAAATCAAAGAATCAGAGTTACCATTCTTCAAAAACAGGAGACTGTCCGCTACGCTCCCACCAGCAGCCAGCAGGGCTTCAGCCACAGCTTGGAGCAGATCTAACTTTCACACCCATCATTCCACAGAAAAGGTCCTCTTCTTAAAGCCTCTACATTTCTGTTGCAGATTTCTTCAACAGAATGTTACCTCAAGGAAAGGTTTCCAAAGATGCTTAGCTGCCTCTGGGTAGCAGCTAACATGTTTGAGATCAGGAAGAGACAGTTTCAAGAACTTTTGGAAAGTACCTTCTGCTGGGCTGAGGTCCAACAATATCTTGGAGCCAACAGGAGTACCAACACTAAAGGCTACCAGGAATTCAACACAGCTAAAGCCAAAGCTGTGAGATTACCTGCATGTAACCAAACCTCCTGACAAAGCAAGCAGACACTAGGCTACGGGGAAGTGAGTCATGCTGGGCAACTCCAGGTGCACCTTACAGATAAAAGCTGCAGGTCATCCTGCTCAGCGTTTGTCAGACTCTGTTCTGCATGTCTCCCCCTCTCTCTCAACATCGGTGTTATGTCCTAAACACTAAGCCAAAGAACTGGCTTCAGCACAAGCAAGCAGCTGCTTCTCAGAAGGGAAAGATACATTATGGCTCTGAAGGTGGAAGATGGAGGTGAAATTGTGTAGAGTTTGCCTCTCAAAGGGTGTTCAGGAAGGCTAAGGGTGAGCCCACAAGACCAGTCAGTGCAGTTGCACATGAACCACTGGAGCTGAAAGGGCGATCCCAGCAGTGCAGGAGAACAGACTGTACCCTTCAGACATGGATCAGCGTCAGACAAGCGGCTGCTTTGCTAATTCTCTACAAGAGTAGCAATTAAGATGTCAACTTGATTTGTTGCTACTGAAAAATCCAGGCCATATATGAAATTACACAGCATTCACATACCTCACAAGTCTTCTACACATCACCACAGTCCGGGACACTGCCTGCAAGCACGTATGGTGGTGGCCATTACCTGCTATGATTACCACAAAGATGGACTAGGGGCATGATCTCTACACACTTCCTTGAGTCTTTCCAACTCTACTTTCTTCTAGTTACTACCTCAGACTGAAAGCCAAGTGCTCCCTTCCTAGAGGATTTAAAAAACTTGTGATGCACAGAGAGGAAGTAACTTCTTCACTTAGGGAAATTTTCTCAATGCAGTAAGTTATCAACAGGCAACACAGGTTACATTGTCTGCCTCATTTACCAGAAGTAACTAAATCCTGTCTGTAACATAAGGAACAATTAAAGGAAAATCAAAGAGGTCATTTCTAGAATAGTTGATTTCCCCCCTCCAGCAGGCTGCTGCAAAGGCATTAAGTTTACTGTCTAACACTCTGATTTAGCTTATCAAACACTAAATTAACACAACATCACCAATTTGCCCCAGGGACATTACAAATGTACAAATCCTGCAGAACCAAACACATACACGACTGCAGACCTCCCTGGATGCTAGACCTGCATCAGTCTGGGGCCACATAAAGCTTTGGATGTGTCCTCAGTGCAAAAAATACCCCACGTAAGCAATAAGTATCTCGCTTTTTTTGGCAACCCTGCAGTAAAACCCTAGAGGGGACCAGCCACCTTGCATCAATTTCAAGTTGCAGTTGGAAAAATGGTTCCTTTGTCTGTTGTGGTTTGACCCAGCAGGTAGCCAAGCACCACACAGTTGTTCACAGGCTCACTCTCTCTCCCATCCTCCCCCTGCAGTAGGATGGGAGAGAAATAAAAACAATCTATTCAGGCAGAAAAGGAAGAAAAAGAAATAACAGCAATTAAATATATATACACACAAAAAAAAACAAGGGATACACAAAGCAATTGCTCACCATCCATCAACCTGATGCTCAACCAGTCCCCGAGCAGCAGAGCTCCCCCAGCCAACTCCCCTCAGCTCCATTGTTTTTTCACATAACGCCATACGGCGTGGAATATCCCTTTGGCCAGTTTAGGTCAGCTGACCTGGTTCTGCTCTGTCCCAGCTCCTTGTGCCCACCAGTCTCCTTGGACAACACAAGAAGCTGAGAAACTAAAACATCATTGGCTCTGTATAGCACTGCTCAAGAACAACTAAAACAGTGTGTTATCAGCATCGTTTTNCTGATGCTCAACCAGTCCCCGAGCAGCAGAGCTCCCCCAGCCAACTCCCCTCAGCTCCATTGTTTTTTCACATAACGCCATACGGCGTGGAATATCCCTTTGGCCAGTTTAGGTCAGCTGACCTGGTTCTGCTCTGTCCCAGCTCCTTGTGCCCACCAGTCTCCTTGGACAACACAAGAAGCTGAGAAACTAAAACATCATTGGCTCTGTATAGCACTGCTCAAGAACAACTAAAACAGTGTGTTATCAGCATCGTTTTTCTCCTAAAACCAAAACATACCATACCAGACACCACGAGAAAAAACAGCTTCTGCCCCAGCTGAAACTAAGANCTCCATTGTTTTTTCACATAACGCCATACGGCGTGGAATATCCCTTTGGCCAGTTTAGGTCAGCTGACCTGGTTCTGCTCTGTCCCAGCTCCTTGTGCCCACCAGTCTCCTTGGACAACACAAGAAGCTGAGAAACTAAAACAGTGTGTTATCAGCATCGTTTTTCTCCTAAAACCAAAACATACCATACCAGACACCACGAGAAAAAACAGCTTCTGCCCCAGCTGAAACTAAGACACTGCAACACCTTATTTTTGAACTACAGAACTAGTTAAGGCACATTTACAACAAGCTGTCATGAAAACACACTATTTACAGAGATACAGTCACACTTGAGATCCAGGCAGCACCCAAGTCTAAATGATGCTAGCTCTGCTTGATGCACTGTGAGGGTATATTTAGTAAGAAACCACTACCCCAGACAGCATTGTCAGCAAAGACAATTGTTAGGCACTGCACACAGTAATGCTGGAACAGGTTGCCAGCCACCTTTTGCCACCCTTTTTCTAAAGTGGGTTTAATTAAACCAGTGTCTTCTGAGTAATCAGTTTGATAGGCTACTCAGGGACTACTGTTACAACCACCTTCGTGCTCTCTCTTAATGCCTGGGAAAAAATGCACGTTTGCAGGCAGTTAGAAGTCTGAGGGTTCCTAATGTGACTGTCGTGCTTCTGGACCCAAAACATATTTGCTTGGTCAAAGCTGTTAACGTTGGACAGTAAGGGTTTGCTTATTTTGTTGCTGCTCTTTTAGAGATTTGAAGGACTTACTCCCAAAGCCTTTCTCCAACTCAGCTAACAGATGTCTGCAGCCCTACCATCGTTGCCTTAGATCTCCAGAAACCAGGAAAGTATTTTGAAGGGCATTTGTGGTTGGGGCATATGGGGGTACAAATTTTGGACTGATGCTTCATTGCTTATTTTAAATTAACAGAAAAGCTATTCTATTGTATGCAGGTGGTTTTCAGCATCTTTCCTGAGTGAGGGAAGCAAACTGGTTACATATTTCTTGGTATTCTTATAGCCATCTACAAACTTTCTTCTGTAACCCTACAACCCCTCAGCTCCATTCCCTCATTTCTGGTTCTGGTCAACTCTCTGGAAGAAAGACCAGGGCTAAAAATTCTAAGTAATTAAGCCATCGAAGCAGCCTAATATTAACGTACTGACAGGAGAGGAAAAGCCTGTCACTTGACACAACACTGTTATATTCACAAAGCCAGAGGAACGCAGTGTAGTAGAGACCAGCATGAGGAAAGGGGACCCTGGAGACTTAGGACAGGAGGGACACAAGAGAGAAAACAAAACAGACGAAGAAGAAACGTCAAGACAAAGCTGATGACAGAACAAACTGGCACAGAGATGAGTGACAAGCCGGAAGGGCTTGAAGGGACAGCAAAGAGATGCTTCCAAGTCCAAGAGGAAGAGAAAAGGCACAGCTAGCCCTAGAACACACGGAGGTGATAATACCAAGAGACTACAGATGTCAGACAGATCTGGTATTGAGCCAAAGTCAATAAGCACAAGCTCTGTCTCTGAAGTTAGGTGCATTTGAACTATCCTCACCATCACTCTACAACACTGATATTATCAAGGTGAGTACAATCCACCCGCTACCACTGGCCCTCTCTGGCCACACCACTACTTTGCTATATCAGCATGATTCAGACCAATTGCTTGTGAAAAAGCAGTTCTCAAGCACACAAACTTACCTGCAATATCTCAGACATCCTCCACTCCTTGCACCCATGCTGTATGAATAAGGGCTCCACTGCAAAGGAGAAGGAAGATGCCCCAGGCCGTTCACTTGGCAGATCACTAACTAAACCTGAATGCTCAGCTGTGCTGCCAGACACGAATGAAGCAATACCAAAGGGCCAGTCTCATCAACAGATGAGGGAAAAAGAACCTAATTACTACCAAGAGTGACACATGGGGAGATGCTGAGAAGCTGTAGTGTTTTGTTGCAGTTATTTCCATGTTCCTCCTATCGCTGTTATCTCTCAAGTTCCTATGTACATTCCTGTTTTTTCTGAAAGAGCACAGATTGGTTGAGTTTTAGACAACATTTTAAAAGATTTACTGTAAATATTAATTTCAGTGCAAGTCAAAGGCTATGATCAACATCAGGATTCTCTATATAGCTTTACACAACATTTACAAATTTAGACAGTGCCTGTTGCTAGGATAAAACAAAAGATCCTCCTATTAGAGCTTCCCACCTATGCATATTCAGTCACTGCTACACAATTGAGATCTTTTACGTGGGCTGACATTAAAAAGCTTAAGACAGAAGTTCAGCACAGTACAAAACAGGTCCAGTTTTCAGGCACTGCAGTTTCCAAACTGATGACATCACACCCAATCTGCAGCAAATATTTCTGCTTTGTACCTTCAACAGCTCTGCAAACAGTGAGCGTAGCAAGCTGCAGAGAGGGTACTCCCCCGTTTACAAAGAACAATTGCATTGAGCCATGGAAAACAGCTCTTCAGATAAAGCCATTGTAAATCTAGATTTGACATATTGCAGTATTGCAACTACATCCTGCACAGCAAAAAAGAAAAAAAAAAAATCACTTTCACTTGTCTTAATAGAAAGAAAATGCAAGGCTTATCAACAGCAACACCTTCAAGTACAGGAGATAAAGCACATTACAGTTCTTGCTCTCTTTTAAGGGGTACAAACCACACCCTTCTTGAAGGAAACAGTATTAGGGAGTTTTCATTTAATTTTCAATAGCCACTAGGTAAAACAAATCTAGTGATGTGCCTTCATCTTACAGGACATAAGTGGTCATCCTACATTTAACCAAATGCAGGGTGAGGATTACAAAGACAGTAGGGTGCAGGAGGAGGCAAGGAGGAGATATCCCTGCAGCATACAAACTCACGGTTCAACCATTCAAGCATCCTGAAGAAAGATCTAGACTTTGAAAGACAGTGCGTAACATCAAATTAACTTACTTAGTTTTCAGTGCGGTGATTGAGGGGCAGAGGAACAAGAACTAGGGCAGTTATTGTTGAAAAAAAAAAAAAAAAAAAAAAAGATTTCTCGAATACATTAATGGGAAGGACAGGGAAAAAGAGCCCCTGAACAGCAGGTCTATCTGCACATCACATTATCAATTTACGAGACAACACCCTTTAGTGATGGCAATAACATCCATTAAGGGGCTCTGCACGCAGACGTTGAATGGCATCTTCCGAGCAGTGACAAACATTAGGAGAAATTGATTCTTCTAATTGTACAGTTGCTCAGTGTAACATAGTGTGCAATTAGACCTTCTGCTTCAGTATCATCAATCAGCAGGAAGGTAAATTGGAAAACAGCTCTTTCAAATAGAAAAGCACTGCATCTCACACCGCTGTTCCGTTCGGATTCATTGCATTAACATCAGGCAACTGTAGTCAGGTGGCTATTCTCATGTAATGTCCCACCTTGCTCATTACAGACATTGCACTTGTTAAAAGCGCATACTGTTTGAACTGGTTAATGATTTAACTCTCTTAACTGATAATATAGTCATATTCTGTTTTCTAAGAGCCTGACTCTGTACTTGGGCCATAAGGCATTATGTCATAAATTTCACTCAGAAATAAGGGAAAACCCCATGATGGCTGGGGAAATGATTCAGCACTAATGCTACCAGCGAGGTCTATAAAAATCGCACAACAATAATGAAACAAATTCTACATTTGATAAGCAGAGAAACAGCTTTTAATTACTATTTCCTTTCACCTAACGTTTTAGACAGCAAATATCTACTTCTGAGAGCTTGAAAGTCAGATGAAAAGCACCTAATAACTACTAACAAATGTAGCTCCTTCGACGTAGTTAATACAAGGCTTGATACCACTGTGAACAAATCACAGTCTTAACAGTCATCATGGCACTAGCTACTGCCAAGTATAGGTATTAACTTCTGCACCTAGTGCACTTAAGAAGAAAGCCAGCATTTCAAGATAACCCTTCTCAAGGTAGTTCCAATGAAAGCTATTCATTTTAAAGTCTCCCACTCATTCTGTTCTTTACGTAAAGACACGAAAGAGTGCCCTGCACATTTAGAATGCGCGTCCAGAAGCCAGAGCAGCTTAAGCTAATTAAAATGCAGTTCTCCTTGTTGCAGTGAGACTTCCATACACAACAAGCCAGCTACGAAGCACTTGAATATTAATACTTCAGTCTCTTCTAGCTATGAATGAAGAACACTAGACAAACACTCCCAACATGCTGTCAATACAACAGAGTAAAACAACCTTTGCTACTCAACAGAACACCCCCCTTTTTAATTAAAAAAAGAATGTGTGCCATTTCAAGCTTTTTCTTATATTCTTCAATCAAGAGAGGTATACTAGTAGTTGGTCTTCTATTACCTAGAAAAGAGTTGAACACTGTGGACAATACGAAGACCTATTCTCAATACCAACACAAGAATACTGATCAATTATTTTACTGCAATAAGTAATTTGTATTCTTTTGATCAACATTAACTGGGACTTAATGCAGGCAAAAACATCCATCAAGAAATTAAATTGGACAAGTTTTAAAACCAAAGCCTATTCAACAGGTCAAACAGCAGTTGCTATTTTAATATATTAAAACTCAGTAAAACACGTGTGTTGTGCTGCACAAGAATAATGGGAACAGTGTTAGACTACTACAGATTCACCGATTTTTCTTCTTATACTCGGGTCACATGCACTACCCACTCTCACCACACACTTCCTACTCCCTCAGCAAAACTCAGCATGGTATTGACAGAAAGCACAGTCCATTGAATTAACCATTCCACCTACAAACAACCCTGCCTGCCCTGCACAATGCAGGCTAAAACCTTGAACCCAGTGTGGGAGCCACTGCTTCAAATCCTGATTTGCTCAGCACAAGCAGCTTAAATACACAAGGCCACCAGAAGCCCTCTCCCATTTCCTATAGGGCCTCTCCCATACTGTGGGTAACACTGCTCAACTCTCCCAGCCACCCAACATCACTGCTTTTCAGTAACCCACCTCATTTCTCTCAGTTGATTACTGATGTCTTCTGCTACCAGAAGTCGTATTTTAAATGAGCAAGCTCCACTAGTTTCAATTAAACATGGAAAAGGTGCATAACTGCATAAAGAACAGGAAACTATTTTTAAAATGAATACTTACACCTTAATTGTTTTTCAAAAAGGCTTGTTAACTCCAGAGAAGACTCAAGTTCATAGCAAAGTTTCAGCCTTGCTCTTCAAAAACCCACAGGAACCCACAGGTATCATCACCTAGTATCAAAAATAAATACTCTGACACATAAAAGCAGCAGGAGACATCAGAAGAGGCTCAGCAAAGCAGCGCTGCCCACATTAAGTACACTTCTGTAACTTAAGTCATCGAGAACACAGGAAGTTAAGTTGTCTTTAGTGAGCTTGTCTAGCACAGAAAAGTAGAAATTTAGCTTTGTGCAGTGAAGTCCAACTAAGCCTGTGCTCAGCTAGAGTAGCTGATTTATTACAAAAATAGAGAATGACAAGGAATGACAGGTCAAGGATCTGCTTTGCTGTTAGAAAACTTCAGTGGCCCAGGCTCCCTGAAAATATCATGCTCCAGTCCTGAAACAAAAACTTCTTCCTTGCAATGTACCAGTTCGGAGTTATCATACAGAAAAGGCCGCTGTATTTAAGACCACTTGAATGGAAATAAGGCTCAGCCTATAGTCTAACAATGGACTAAAGAGCTCAGGAGAGGAAGCCACAAGCAACAGGAAAAAAAGTCAGTGCATCTGTTAAACAAGGTTCCTTCTATGTGTGCAACTGCCACAGCTGAGCTTACTCGCAGTTAAGATGTACGAACATGCAAGCAACCCTCGCCCTGTGAGAAAAAGCTGAGCCTGTCCCTGAGACCTGTTTCAATAACACTCCAGTTGTTGAACTGACTCTCACATGCTGCTTCAGAAAGCCCTGCCGTACACTGGGCACAATTCCTCCCTTCCTGCTACACAGAGGTCACCAGCTGTGTCCAGCAAAAATACTGAGCATAACCCTAAGCATCATAAAGTAACCTACATCCATGTACCTTAAATCCAATTGTTTCCATATAAAATTGGAGCTGCTTGCTCAGTCTGCTGTCCCTGCACTGCAATCCTGCACTCAGAGCAGGTGAGTTCAGTACCTACCGTAGGCTGGAACCTGCACTTCTTCACTACAGACACAGAATCACCTTTCACTCATTAATATACAGACCAAAATCCAGTGACAAACACATTTACAGAGCACAAAGACTGAGCAAGAGTTTCATGCTCAAGAGGAATGAAAAATGGAAAAGAAACCATAGCCACTGAAACACACAGCTCTCAGGTGAAGCCTGAAAGGCCGCAGGACACTCACAATCTGAAACTTAATACCCTTACACAAATTTTTCTTTCACTGCCTTTACTTTGAGGAGAAAATCCTTTTGCCAAAATTCCTTTATACCACCAGCACCACCTAGTTCCTGCACACTTCAAAACAGTTTTACTTCCAGTTAAATGTCTTGAAAACATCCTTGTTTTGCAGATGTGAGGAACAGGGCACAAATATAAAACTGAATGCCCACTGTCATCCACTTCAGCCAAGCAAGCCAGAGCAGAACTTATTTCCTGAATCTCAAATCCACAGCCATCCCAAGTATCTCACTGCATTTTCTCCAGTTCGGTCCAATACCTTTGGCTCACCATTTTCTGTATCAAATCACTCATTCAGTTTTCCATCTTACTATAAAAGCTGTAAGAATGCGCTTCTGGATTGATTACATGAAACCAGATTTAGCCCAAACTTTTAAGTTACTATTTCAAACTCATTTAAGTTTGCAATTTTGTTTTACGCTATCTCCAATCTTGCTCAGTGTATAAAACATTTAGTACATTAGACATTTCAGCAGCATTGCTAATGAGTGCAACACCCCAAAAACTCTTAAAGCAATGAATAACTAAATAGAAATGGCTCATTCTACATTCAAAAGAAACCTTCAGAGATGCACTAACTTCATTTCCTCGAGACATTTTGACAGATTTGACTCAGTTCCAGCAATCTAGCCTTATTTCTACATAACTAGATGGAGTAGGCTGCTGGATGAGATTGCCACATAGTAGCACCCACAGCTTTTCCTCTCCAAATGTCTAACAGAGCAGCAACAATACGGGACTGCTAACAGTGCACAGATCTCACTGGACCATCATTACTCAAAAAGAGGAAACTGGAAAGTCTGTGGGTTGATCGTTTTTTAACCGAGATGTTAGATTCTGCCCCATCACCTGAGAATCAGTCCCAGTTTCTTTTCTAACCCATGCCTGATTCAATGTAGCAAATAAACCCAGCACTGTCTAAGGACAGAAGCATCACATTCACATTACTAAGTAATATCAAATTAGAGGAAAAGGCTTGTACTAAAATGGAAACACACTTTCTCTCCCAGCTTGAAGAGAAAATTGTTGTATTACTAGGTGGAATTAATCTGTAAAGAATACAGCCAAATCCCTGCACTCAATACTAGCATATTGCAAAAGTATTCATTTCCTAGAGAGAGAGAAAAGTGGGCAGAGCACAACTTATTCACAAGTATAATACTGCAACACCTACAGAACACCCCAAGAAGGTGGCAGACCTTCAGAACTTGTTTTTCTTGCACATGCAATATGTGCATTCAGGTACAAAAAGGTTGATGCTATGTCACACAAACAGCTGTGCGCAACCACTGTGCCAGCCAAATGTTTATTTCTAGAGCCCATCCCCAGCTCCAAAAGCAGCTCAGACCACCTAGCTGCTCAAGAAACAGTCAGCTTCTTCACCTTTGCCTACCTTCATTTACCCTGTATCACCTAACATAGCTGCACATTCTTTCAAGCTGTAAATACTACAGCTTTTCTAGTTGAAGATCTTCATTTTTAAAAGATTATAAAACTGAGTTTCACATTTCTGTCCACACTTGAATTTGCTAGCTTTCCCTTCACATATATAACAAAATTGAAGTATTACCTTCAAGCAACAAGCTTTTTACTGTCTCTATTTGCACTTGCTTTGCAAAGAAATCACATCAACAAGCCCAGGCATTCAGCAGTCTAGGGAAATATGATGTGCGTTTACAGGTTTTTTACTAGCTATCCAAAGAATTCCAGGTAAGTTGCCAAAATCTGGCATTAAGCTCCCTTCTGCAAACACGAAGGATGCCTGTAACTGCAGATACTGGATGCCCCCATCAAGACACTAGCAGGCAACGGCAACTGTTCTTTCACAGACATTCACCAGCTTAAAGCAATAGCCTTTTGCTTCCTACCATCTCTCAGCACTTTTGAGCCATCTGAGCCAATTATTTTAACAATTTTAACATCGCATGAGACTCTCTCTTGGTTGCAAGAGTTCTGAAATACATCTCCCCTCACTCAAAAGTCTTTTTAATAAAGATAAAAATGGCAACATGTATACTGACTGATTAAAGCTTGATAAAGAGTTTTTCCAAAGATTTTCTTTAAGTCATTCCTCTGGATAATATCTAGAAGGTGACACTTCAAATAGTTACATGCTTAGATGTAAATTAATTGCAAGCATAGAGCCCTGCCAACCAACGACCACTGACAGAGTTACAGCTCGATTAATAACTAAGCTTGGTTTACAGGGAGCTCACAAATCTCAAAGGCAAGTAATAATTACAGAAATTGACAACCCAAAATCTTAATGGTTCATTACTGTTCTCAAAGTGAAAAGATTTTTCCATCCATTTTTATTCAGAAAACTCCAATGTACACCTGACTTGAGGTCTATCAGCTTCCCAATAAAGAACCTTAAGGTACTTTCTGAAAAGCACAATTTAAGAACAAGTAGACTATTACAAACACAGCAAGCAAAATGGAAGTCAACAACCCTTCAGTTTTGTTTTTTTGTTTTTTGTTTTTAAATCAAGAAGTCCAACAGACTGGAAACAAACTGAACAAACTGCTTGTGGTGACCTAATAATTATGAGATTAAGAACACATTCTTTTCTCAGACTACATAGTCCATAAAGCTTCTCTATCCTTTTAGAATTTCATTCCAGATAATTAACAGTGATTTTATTCCTATAAATTCCTTTTCTGACTACAACAAGCTCCCATATTTCTATTTCAAATTATTATACATCACTGTGCTGAGACAACACATGATAGTATTAGTCATAAGGGTGGAACCCAGGACAGCTCTGCTGTATTAAAGGATATGTATTTCCTTTTCTAACAACTGCTTTGCAAGTGCTCATAAACCAAGAATCTAAACTGATCTCAGAGTCGAGTTGATGAACAAAATGAAGCTGAACACACAAGCATATCTCCATGTCTCAATTAAGTGTAGCAATGACACTTGTCATAGCACAACTGGTAACACAACAACTCTTGGAAATCCAGTCTACAAAGCTGAGGGAATAAATCTCACCAGTCATGTATTCCTCTGCTGCTACCCTACAGATGTCAAACAGCACGTGCACTTGAATTAGGAAGGGCTTAAGCCAACTCTTTGACAGATCTAGTAGATAGCTATGGTGAATGTTAACCTCCAGCAACATAATCTAGACTGAGAGCTCACAACTAATAGAACTGCTTATTCCAATATTAGTTTCCATAAAACCAACTATTAATAGCTAGGTAGCTCAAGTACATTCATACTAACACCATCTTTCAGCTGAAGAATGGACTGCTTCTATAGATAGGACTCATGCTCTGCTGATTTTCTCCCACTTAAACGGTTACCTGGTCCAAGCGTTCTTGACAAAATGAAGCTGAGAGACTACAGGATAAGAATTTCCATTTCAACTCTGTTGCTTAGATAGAAGCTGCAATACTACTGATGCAACATGGTATTTTGAATCAACCTTACTTCCCTTCTAGACAAGATTCAAACTTAACTCAGAGCAATGTTACTGTTTCCCTTTAATATACTTATATAATATATAATATTGCCAGCAGGTCGAGGGAGGTGATCCTTCCCCTCTACTCTGCCCTGGTCAGGCCTCAGCTGGAGTACTGCATCCAGTTCTGGGCTCCCCTGTATAAGAAAGACAGGGACCTCCTAGAAAGAGTCCAGCGGAGGGCCACAAAGATGATAAAGGGCCTGGAGCATCTCCCCTATGAGGAGAGGCTCANGGTGCTAAGTAAGCAGGTTGCAAGCTTAAAGGATTCTGAAAAGAACCTGTAGCATTCCAAGCAGAAAAACATTCAAGTCTGGACAGACAAACTGTTCTTTCAAAACTCTTATGTACAGGAAAGAAAGTACTTATTAGTGTTTCAGAAAATGGTTTGCCCATGTAAGCAAAAATCTGGAATAACTGACCATATAAGAGAGAGAAAAGGGAAAAAAAAAAAAAAACATTGCTCAGATTCTTTTCAAAGACTCCAACCAAGTCTACATTGACTGCAAAAGGTCAGCGGGGACACAGACCATGAGCTTATTCAAACCAAGTCAGAGGGTCAAAGCATTAAGCCACGCACTAGCATACCAGAAAGGATTACCCAGCCAGGTAGTTAACAGAGAGAAACTGTGAGCTCAGGCTTCTGCTGATCAACTGCAATCCCAACCACAGAATCACAGAACATCTCCAATTGGATGGGAACCACAAGGATCATGAAGACCAACCCCTGGTCCCACACAGCACCGCTGAAAATTCTAACCTTGTGTTCAAGGAGCATTTGGACAATGCTCTCAGCAGCTCAGTGCCAAGCCCACTGCCCTGGGCAGCAGTGCGATGCCCACCGCCCTCTGGTGAAGAACCTTTTCCTCACCCTCACCTGACCCTCCCCTGACAGCTCCATGCCATTCCCTCGGGCCCTGTCGCTGTCCCCAGAGAGCAGAGCTCAGCGCTGCCCCTGCGCTCCTGTGAGGAGCTGTAGGCCGCCATGAGGCCTACAGCCTCTGACTGAACACACCAAGGGGCCTCAGCCACCCCTCACGCTTCCCACTGTCCAGACCCTTCCCCATCTTTGTAGCCCTCCTTTGGACACTCTCCAATAGCTTTATGTCCTTCTTTATATTGTGGTGCCCAAAACCACACCCAGTGCTCGAGGTGAGGCCGCACACCACAGAGCAGAGGGGACAATCCCTCCCCTCGCCCGGCAGTGCTGGGCCTGGGGCACCCCAGGGCACCGTTGGCCCTTTTGCCTGCCAGGGGACACTGCCAGCAAATGTTCAATTTGCCATCCACCAGAACCCCCACGTCCCTTTCAGTGGGGCTGCTCTGCAGTGTCTCATCCCCCAGTCTCTTTGTGTAGCCAGCGCTGCCCCATCCTAGGTGCAGAATCCAGCGCTGCTCTTGTTGAGCCTCACGCATTGCCTTGGTGATTGCCCTTGAGGCTCTTGTTGAGCCTCACGCTGGGCAGCCTTGGTGATTGCCCAGCCCTTCAACTTGTCTAGATCTCTCTGCAACGCCTCTCTTCCCTCAAGGGTAGAGATTGACTGTAGAGTGGTACGTTATCAGAACAAGCAGGCAATACAGGGAAGGGAAAAAAAATCCAACCCTTGATACACTCTAGAAGACCTACTTTTAAAAAGAACAAAGTTATTTTTAATTTGTAAACAACCCTTCGTTCCCTTTCTTCTGAACAACTCTTTCCAAAAGGATCTTCCAGAGCTTTTCAATTGCAGCTCCACTAGATCATTTTTACACCATCATTGATTTGAATTACACAGATCAATTTTAAATAGTAATGCCTTTAGGTAAAGGCCCTTTAGATAAAGATTCCATAGCTTCAGTTCTGGAATTTATGGCAGAAAATGCTGGAAGTGATCATGTTAGAAAGAAGATACCTGGACGCTGGACAGCAGCTCCTATCTAATAAGTAGAACTAAATTTCTCACACATCAGTTTATCAAAATATTCAAGCTATCACCGACTGTAAAATACAGAACAAGCAGATGACAAAAACCTTATGATATAGACGCTGGATATTGTCAAGACGGTTTGACACCCTGAAGTCCCTAAAGTTTGTGGAAACAATGTGAAACTGTAAGATAATAGAAGTTAAAACAAGTAAGGTGATACTTGCTGTGGCACTACTGCGCTTTTGCCACCAGTACCAGCAAAATACCCCAGCTGTCAATGCAGCAATGTTACATGAGTTGGTCTGTTGCATTGGTCCAGAAGCCTGACTCTTGATCTCCTAACTAGATATTTTTGTCGTTAAGATAAAAAAGTACAGAGCACTGTAAGGCATCATTTGAATAGCATAACTTTTCCAATGGAAAAGTTTTTGATGATTTTTAATCATTAAGATTTTTGCTAGCCATCAAACAAACACAAATCTCTCAGCTGTTCAGCAGGTCAATATACTCTTTAAAATATTCTGAAAATTGAACTCCGATGAAAGAGAAATTAAAATTTATTCATCATTCATGTACCTTATACCTAAGATTTCTTTGCTTTCTTGTAAAGTTTCAGGTAGCTTCGTTTCAGCTTTCACTTGACTTAAGTCTGAGCTCTTAGTAGAGGTGATTTCTGCCCCGATTCCTTTACTCCAAAGCACGCTCACAAGAAAAAGTTTAAAGAAAAACCTTGCAGGCCAGATCCAGCAATGAGAAGAGAACGGTGCAATTACTTTCAGTTTTGTTTCTGAGACCAAATCCATCAGCTAGCAATAACAAAGTTCAAAGTTTACGTTTTCTCTTCCCCTATCCTTAGGACCATTTTGCCTAAAAAGGTTTAAGTCACTCAATTCCAGTTGTGTTCCAAAGCATCACTGGCACTTGCAAATTACAGCTGTGTGTGCACAGAAAAACTGAAGTCATCAAGCAGCAACAGCACTGCCACAGTGCAGAACACAAATACTCGCTAACATCACGCAGCATATTGCCTGGCATACATCAGCCCAGTTACCACACACCTTTCTCAGCTCACACAGCACTACACGCATAGTTTTGCTCTGTAAAACAGGAAAAGAGAACGCAGTCAAAAGTATTTTTTCGCCACTCACTTGAAAAAAATATCATTGCAACTCAGAAGTCAGGTCTGTAGGGTCAGCCCTAAGGAAGTAAGCAGTGATGGGAGTGCCTGCACTGGGACAAAGTCCCACACTCCAAGGATGACCAGGGAAGGAAGATGAGGAAGGTGACTAGTTGAAGAACTACCTCTTCCTCTTTCCTTAGCAGCCTTGATCACAAGTTGGAGTGAGATTCCTCCCCAGTGAGCTCTCCTGTTCACCCAACAAGTTTAGAGAAGCCAATGCCTTCTATCAGTTAGCACAGCCCCTGAAGTCTGAAGATAGAGCTGTTGACAACTTGGCAATATTTCTCATTCAGGAACAATCACCTCAAAGCACTTAAATCTAACATGACTATGTTTTTACCAAGTCCCAGAGAACAGCTACATCTGCTGTAAAGCCAAGTGCCAGAGTCCACCTGCTTATCTCTGCTCTAGTGAGTCAGTACCAAGTCAGAAGAATTCTGTAAGACTTCAGGGTTTTGTCTCATTTGGCATTTTAAGTGATATTGGAAATTCAAAAAAAAAAAAAAATTGATAAAGTGATTACTCATTTCCACTTATTGTAATCTTTTTTTACTTATAAAAAAATTAACTTTCCCTTTAAAATGAGAGACTGAGCTATCAAAAAATCAGACAGACAGCCCTCTAATTATATTAAGTACCTTCATAAAAGCATTAGCTCCGTGGTTGCTCAGAGCAAAACAGTTAACAGAACACAAGGCATTATCAGGAAGTTAAAAACTACAAAACCAAAGTACCCTTTCCTTAGGGTATACATCCACAGCATGCCTGCATCGCAAATGCAGAAGATACGATCCTCTTCCCAATGCAGAAGAGGAACAGATAGCTGGAAGAGATCCAGAAACAGGTAACAAGCATGAAGAGAGATATGGAGGGCTGTGACNGGGACCGGGCGCCCGCCGGCCCGGGATGGTGAAATATCACCGCCGCCTCCCTCCCCCCTGGCCCACCCGTTACCTGGCGGCCCCCGGCTGGCGGCCGCGGCCGTCCCGCAGCCCCTGCCCACCGCCCGGCCCCTACGCCAGCCGCGCCGCGCCGCCCGCTCCAGCCCCGCCGCCGGGCGCCGCCATCTTGTCTACCTGCCCTCCGCCTCGCCGCCCAGGGACGCGCTGGCGTCACGCTGCCGCGTCACCTGCCCCCACCGGCCAATCGGGAGGGGCGGGCGGNCCTTGATCACAAGTTGGAGTGAGATTCCTCCCCAGTGAGCTCTCCTGTTCACCCAACAAGTTTAGAGAAGCCAATGCCTTCTATCAGTTAGCACAGCCCCTGAAGTCTGAAGATAGAGCTGTTGACAACTTGGCAATATTTCTCATTCAGGAACAATCACCTCAAAGCACTTAAATCTAACATGACTATGTTTTTACCAAGTCCCAGAGAACAGCTACATCTGCTGTAAAGCCAAGTGCCAGAGTCCACCTGCTTATCTCTGCTCTAGTGAGTCAGTACCAAGTCAGAAGAATTCTGTAAGACTTCAGGGTTTTGTCTCATTTGGCATTTTAAGTGATATTGGAAATTCAAAAAAAAAAAAAAATTGATAAAGTGATTACTCATTTCCACTTATTGTAATCTTTTTTTACTTATAAAAAAATTAACTTTCCCTTTAAAATGAGAGACTGAGCTATCAAAAAATCAGACAGACAGCCCTCTAATTATATTAAGTACCTTCATAAAAGCATTAGCTCCGTGGTTGCTCAGAGCAAAACAGTTAACAGAACACAAGGCATTATCAGGAAGTTAAAAACTACAAAACCAAAGTACCCTTTCCTTAGGGTATACATCCACAGCATGCCTGCATCGCAAATGCAGAAGATACGATCCTCTTCCCAATGCAGAAGAGGAACAGATAGCTGGAAGAGATCCAGAAACAGGTAACAAGCATGAAGAGAGATATGGAGGGCTGTGACCCACGAAGCAAACAGGGCTCCAGCTCTGCAGCCTACAAAGCCTAGACAGGATACAGTACAAACATATAAGATCACACGGAAGGTTGCGTACTACCCTCTTCACAGCGCAGAAGCCAGGAACAAACAGAGGACCCGAGGGAAGGCTTGGGAAAAGCCACGCACGGCACCTAAGCCCCCAAAGCAGAAGAGGGCTCCTTACAGAAGATCCGGGCACCGCAGCGAGGACTCACCTCCAGCAGCACAGGCACCGATCACTTATGTACCCGGACTCCCAAAGCCCTACGAAGCACCCGCCGAGAGGGCCTCCCCGGAGCCCGACCCTCCGCCCAGGGACCGCCCGGGCTGGGCAGCGCCCTCTCCCCACGCCCCGCGAGCGCGGAGCGGCCCGGCCCCGGCTGCTGCTGAATCACACCCGCGCAGCTCCAGCGCGGACAGCGGCCGCGGAGCCGGGAGTCCCTCGCCGGGAGGAGGGGAACAGGCGCCCGCCGGCCCGG
>WBMW01003622.1:209254-256461 GCA_013396635.1 Penelope pileata
GGGGCGGGGTCAGGCCACTGGCGGGGCCGCGTGAGGGACGAACAATGGCGGTTAGCGGTGTCGGGTTCTCTCCGTGTGAGGGCTGAGGAGCCGTCTGCCTGCGGCCGCCTGAGCCTGCCTCTCTCCGTCGCCCCGTCCTAATTGTTATTCCCATCCTTATTTCTGCCACTACAGGCAGAGCAAAAAGTGTGTGCGAGCTGTGTGCGCATAAGGAAAATCTCACACCAGTGTTAAAGCAGTGCAAGGAAATAGAAACGTTCCACGCACCCTTCAGTTCCCTGAAAGGAGAAAGCACGCCAGGAGCAGAGCACCTCCCGGCCCGGCCGAAGACCTCACCACGCGGCCAACAAACCGCACCCAGCCCTGCGATTCACTCAGGCTGCTCTGTCTGATAATTAAAAGGGCTACCAGTAATTAAAGGGCACACCCCGGCCCCCGAGGCATTGCACACCAAGCCTCAGGTGCTCAAAAATAAAGAAACAGCCATCCCGTGCCTCTCCTGTACTTAAACTGTGGATGACATTTGTTCTGCAACAAATCCATTCTGCACTGAACAGTAATGGTCTATTTAGGACTTCTGTTGGGTGCAACCGAACTCCAGAGACGCCCACAAGCAGAAAGCAGGATGTTCTTTCCACTTCTCTGGAGAAATGCACTAACAAGATCTCCCGGTTTAGTCCTGTATGAGAATCAAAAGCCAAAGGTAGAGAAAACACACAGTCATGCACACACAACAAATTGAAGCTGGGTAGCTCATTAGCATGGTAGCTACCTTTATTTATAACATACCAAAGGGCAAGTGTGTATGAAATTGTAAATATCTGATCATCTTTCCCTTCAATGTGTCTGTAATTTGGCTTTGTGGCTGATGGGTTGGGCCAAGGGCTTGTAGTCAATGTGATTACATCAGGCTGATAGCCAGACACTGAGGGGTTCCCCAGGGTTCTATTTCAGGCCAGTTCTCCTTAAGGTTTTCATAAATGACTTGGATCATAAAATCATTAAAGTTGGAAAATGAAGATCACCTAGTCCAACCATCAGCTCATCCCCACCATGCCCACTGAACCATGTCCCTCAGTGCCACATCTCCACATTTTTTGAGCACCTCCAGGGACAGGGCCCTGGAGAGGCATTGCAGAGAGATCTAGACAAGTTGAAGGGCTGGGCAATCACCAAGGCTGCCCAGCGTGAGGCTCAACAAGAGCCTCAAGGGCAATCACCAAGGCAATGCGTGAGGCTCAACAAGAGCAGCGCTGGATTCTGCACCTAGGATGGGGCAGCGCTGGCTACACAAAGAGACTGGGGGATGAGACACTGCAGAGCAGCCCCACTGAAAGGGACGTGGGGGTTCTGGTGGATGGCAAATTGAACATTTGCTGGCAGTGTCCCCTGGCAGGCAAAAGGGCCAACGGTGCCCTGGGGTGCCCCAGGCCCAGCACTGCCGGGCGAGGGGAGGGATTGTCCCCTCTGCTCTGTGGTGTGCGGCCTCACCTCGAGCACTGGGTGTGGTTTTGGGCACCACAATATAAAGAAGGACATAAAGCTATTGGAGAGTGTCCAAAGGAGGGCTACAAAGATGGGGAAGGGTCTGGACAGTGGGAAGCGTGAGGGGTGGCTGAGGCCCCTTGGTGTGTTCGGCCAAGAGCAGAGCAGGCTGAGGGGAGGAAACGGTTCTTCACCAGAGGGCAGCTGAGAGCATTGTCCAAATGCTCCTTGAACACAGGGTTTGAATTTTCAGTGGTGCTGTGTGGGGTGTGGGATTGGTCTCAATGGTTTCTGTGGTTCTCATCCAATTGGAGATGTTCTGTGATTCTGTGGTTGGGATTGCAGTTGATCAGCAGAAGCCTGAGCTCACAGTTTCTCTCTGTTAACTACCTGGCTGGGTAATCCTTTCTGGTATGCTAGTGCGTGGCTTAATGCTTTGACCCTCTGACTTGGTTTGAATAAGCTCATGGTCTGTGTCTCCCCTGTCCCATGTCAGTGTAGTCTTGGTTGGAGTTTTCCAGGCTCCCTGGGGCAGTGGGTGCGGCCTCACGCTGCCTCAGTTCAAGGATTGTTTGGAGAATGCTCTCAGACATAAGGTTTGAATTTTGATTGGTCCTGTGTGGAGCCAGGGTTTGGACTCAATGATCCTTATGGGTCCCTTCCAACTCGGGATGTTTTCTGATTCTACAATTCTAGTCTTGAACAGAAGATGGAGATGCCACTGAAGTCAGACCACTCACAACACATATCCTTATTTTTTTTTCTCAGCTCTGTTACTGTCTCAGCGCATTAAGTCATTTGAAGTCTACAGCCTGAAAGTGTCTATTTCAGTATTCCCACCTGCATAAAGGGGAGATTGATGACCTATTTTCCAGGATGGTGAAAGCATCTTGCAATCTGAAGTAAGTGCTGATGTACATGTCTTAGCCAGGAGATGACAGGCTGAAATGGAAAAAGCCATGCACCTCACGCACCCATGGCTGCAGGGACATTGCTTGGGACAATTTCTAGCACTGTGCTGTGGAGGTGCACCTGTGGGCAGCCCACGGGCAGGGCCTGCACCCCCAGCACGTGGAGCGCGTTACTCCCTGCTCCAAATGCTGGAGAAAACACAGGTGTGCACAGAGTGCTTTGGCATGGTGGCTGTTTTAACACAGACTGTGTTAAAACTGTGATCAGTGCAGAGTGATGGGGCAGGACCCGGGGGAACGGCATGGAGCTGTGTCAGGGGAGGGTCAGGTGGGGGTGACGAAAAGGTTCTTCACCAGAGGGCGGTGGGCATGGAACAGGCTGCCCAGGCTGTGGCACTGAGCTGGCAGAGTTCAAGGACCTTTGCACAATGCTCCGAGACACAGGGTCTGGATTTGAGGTGGTGCTGTGTGGAGCCAGGAGATGGACTCGATGGTCCTCGCAGGCCATTCCAGCTCGGGACATCCCAAGGCCGATGTCATGCACGGGCTGTGCCGAGCACCGGGCACCGCGCCTGAGACCTCCAGCAAAAGCTTCACCCGTGAGGCGAGGTGGGGCGAGCAGGGACCTGCGCACAGCAGGGCCTTCCCGTGTACGTAAGCGGGGAACGGGCACGGCGCAAACCGGGGTGTGGACGGGAAACAGCGGGACCCGAGCGGCGCCCCCCGCTCCGCTCCGCCCCACGGCCAGGAGGGCCCCACGGCTCAGCGTGGCCGCCAGGGGTCTACGCTCCGACGGCCGCCCCGCGTTGCCTGGCAACTGGACACGGGGAGCTGCCGTAAAGCAGAGACGCGACTGCCGTAAAGGGAGGAAATGTCGTGACAGGCGGTCCGTCGGGGCCTGCGGCGGAGAGAGCGGCCGGGCCCGGCTGCCCGCACTTAATGCCCCGTGCCCTGGCGGCCGCTCGCCCTTCCTGCTCCATGTGGGGCCCGGCCCGGGCTCTCGGTCTCTCTTCTTCGCCTTCCTTCTACTATGGCGCGGAAAACAGTTAGCAGGAAGCGGAAAGCGGCGGCGACNTGGCGGCGGTCCTGGGCCGGGCGGCCTCGCCCACCGCTGCCGCCGGGTTCCCGCCGAACCACCCCCCGCTCCCGCCGGGTGCAGCCGTTGCCCCCGTAACCGCCGTGCCCTAGGCAGAGCCCCCGGGCCGCAGCCATGCAGCGGGCGGAGCCCGGGAGCGGCCGCAGGAGACCGACGGACCCCGCGGGCCGTACCGAGCGGCCCCCGCCCCGTGGCGGGGCCGGGGCGGGGGGCGGGGGTGGCCTCGGCGCCTTGGNGGGGCTGCCCTCGGCTCCTTGTAGTGTTTCTCTTTCAGGTTTCTGGTGCTCCCTTTAGCACCCGGAGCTCTGCCGAGCTGCTGGGGGGTGTTGGTGGCATCGCCGCCGTGCCACTTCCTTAGCAAAGTGGTGTTTGGTTGCGTGGTGTGAGGGCTGTGCTAGCACTTCCGTGTTAGTCCCATGTGGTTTCTACGGGCAGCTTGGAAGACTTAAGCAATCTGAATCCAAAAGAGTGCTAGTTTTTAGTTTTTAGCTGGTCTTTAGTTTCCCCGTTTAACTTCCGCGTTTGTTTCCCGCAGTATGTGTGGGATCACTCGGCGCACAAAAGGAAGCGGCTCCCCCCGGTGAAGCGCTCCCTGGTGTACTACCTGAAGGGCAGGGAGGTCTGGATGCAGAATGAGTCCAGCTACCACCGCCTGCTGCACGGCTACGCTGCCCAGCAGCTCCCCAGCCTCCTGAAGGAGAGAGAGTTTCACCTCGGAACTCTCAATAAAGTGTTTGCTTCCCAGTGGCTGAACCACCGGCAAGTGGTGTGCGGGACAAAATGCAACACAGTGAGTGCCACCTCTCTCACTTCCTTCCTCTGTTCCTTGTTTCTCTTCCCTCCCACCAATGTTTCCTTTAATCGATGTAGGCTGCCAAGGGAAATATTAGGATGTAATTAGGAGCAGAGTCAAAATCGTGTGCGATTAAACATGAATTAATGTAACACATAACTATGGCCCATTCTCATGTGATAATGTGGCTCTGTGCAGATGGCTGTGAACCAGGCTGTGATACCTCCGTCTGTACACAGCCTCTCTAATCTGCACAGAGCAACTTACTTTTCCTTCAGGATGGAGTGCAACAGTGGAATTGAATCTTTCTTTTTATCCTGCAAAGGCAGGGGAGGAATTAGAGACTGCCCCTGTAATTTCTAAATAATAAGTACAGAGCCCAGCAGGATTTTCTGGTAAGACTCCGTTTTTATTTGTCATCCTCAGTCTGTTTTGGTTTTGTGTTGTTCTGTCCTGATGACTCTGAGAAGTTACTGCAGAACTGAAAGCTGCTGTTAAACTTCCACTATTCATCAGGGTAGCTAGAAATGTTTTAAGCTTAAAAAATGAATTTCAGATATTCTGGATTGTGCTTTGCTTGTTCAGGTTGTTTTTTTTTTTCTTTTTTTGCTGTACATCTCTTTTCAGTATTCATACTCTTGTTCATGTACTTCCATGTCCTTTAGGAATCACTGAAACCTTCTCAGGCTCTTGAAGTGGTGATTTGGATTTTAAACATAGGGTAGTATTGAAATGGTGTGTTATGTGTAATCTCCTCAATTTGTTCATCACATGTTAACTGATACCCTCTTCTGGAGTTAGTAGCCTGGCCTCGTTAGCTAAGGCTACGATTTAACGTAGGAAGTTGTGATTGAATTAGTGTAAAACCCAAAATTTGTTTGTTGCAGGTTGTTTAGTGCTACTGAAACAAATCAAGTGTTGTAAGAAATGTATAGATTAAACAGCTCGTAATCCTCAAAGTTTATGAATTGATGTGATTGTTTCTTTGCTTTAATTGACTTTTTGTGCTGAAGCTGTGCTCTGGGGTGTGATTTGCAAAGGACAGCGATGTTTTTTTCATTTCAGATTTTCTGTAATTATTCATAGTTGCACAGCAGGAGACTTTCATGCAGTGGCTCTTAAGAAGCAAGGCCTGGCTGTATGAACAAAACAGTATTGTAACAGGAATAGTCCTGAGAATCTCTCTGCCTTCTTTCTCTGTTTGTGCTCATTGCCTCAGCTGATCAACAGCCATTGCTGTGGAACAGCTTACAGGAGACACACTCTTGCTCAAACACCAGCTGGCAAAATCTTGCTTACCCTAGCGAGATCACTGCAGGTTTTATAGCACTGCAACAGTTTTGCTGTGTTCTGTAACTCCTGTAGTTCCATCGCCTCTGCAGTGAAGATAAATGGGCAAGTGCGTTGTTAACGCAACCTTGCAGAAAATTGTTTGTGGCCAAACAATCACAGAACTGAAGAGGGATTCAACCATATTGTTGTTCCTGCTGCATACGCTGCAATGAGGTATATGCTTCCACAGCTAAATGTCCACATTGCAGATGGACGTTGTCTTTGTGCTGATGACAAAAGTCGACTCTTCCATTGTGGAAGATTATATATGAATTATGAATGCTGTAATAGCCTCAGTTTGGTTGCTTTGTGCTCACATTTTAACTGCTAGTGTGTTAAACTGCACTGTAATTACAGGATTTTCGCTCATCTTCTCAGTAAGCAACAAAATAAACATGAGTTCTTTTGCTTACTCTTATGCACTGAAATTGTGACATTTAAGCTGGGAATTAATCTCCAACAACTTCAACTTTAATGAGGTTTGTTACATTGGCGTTGCTTGTAATTAAAGTTAATGCAAAAGAAAAATATAAACTAAAGCAGTTATTCAAAGCTTGAGTTTGGCACTGGGAGCTTTTAGCAGTTAATTTATTAATTGCCTTTGGCTATGCCATGCCAGAAGTATCCACTGTTTTAATAACAAAACAAAAATACTCCTGTCCTGAGAGGAGCAGCTTTGCTTTTGGTCACTTGACAGTGCTGGTCCCTGTAAATACTGAAGAGAATGTAGTTTTCAGTTGATCATTTTTAATGAGCATTATAACTTCTTTTATTATTTTGGCTAACCTTTTATCCTAAAGAGTATCCCTGGGTATGCTTGTGTATATGAAATAACTTTTCAGTTTCCAGTGAGTTCTGGTGCTTGCAGTTAGCCAGCTGTAAATGACATGTTTGGGTTCCTCAAGGGTGCATACTTTTTTCTAGATTTATAATTATGGAACCTATTCAAGCATCAAAAAATTTCAAACACAATCACCTGGGATTTTCTAAAGTGGGATTCATGTTTTGCAAGAGTCGTGTTGATTGAGCTTTGTAACGTTATTGAAAAACAAATGAGAGAAAAGGCAAACCTCTGAGAGGAGCAGATGTTTCGGATGTGTCACCATGGCATCTCAATTACCAGAGGCTGGTACCAGGAAGTCTCAGAAGATATTGTTTGTAATCAGTGTGTTGTGCTCAGGCTTTGTAGAGAAACTTAAGGACACCATGCAGGTGACAAGCTTATGACAAAAGAGAACTCTGAACACTGGTTTGCTGAACTTTTTCTTCACCTTGTTTCAGGAAGTGGTGAGGGATAAAGCAGCCCATGAGCATGCCCTTGAGCTGGGAGGGCTTTAGAGTTCCATAGCCAGGTGGAGCGCTTAATTGCAGTGCTTTGCTTCTGTAGATGTGAATTCGGAGTCAACTCACTGACTTCTTTTACTGCAGTTTGCTTCTCAGATGTTCCTTTCTGTTTTGGATTGTTTCTCTATCTTTGGACCTTTTCAGGGAGGTTGCGTAAGGCCATTAGTCTGGTGCTGATTATCCTGCGTGGTCTGTAAGTAGGTTCTGTGCTAAGATTAGTGAGTGTTCTGATCTCTGCTGGGAAGGAGTTCTACCAGTTTGAGAGCTTAAAGATTCAATGCTTCTTTAGGGTTTGGCATAATACAGCAGTGAATTTCCATTGTCAAAGAAGTGAAGAGCTTTATGCCAAGCATTTTGTGAACTTAAAAAATAGAGATGTTTACAATCCAAATAAAAGGCTGAGAAATGGGGAAAGAAAATGAGTGCTTCTTCGTGTAACCAGCAATAGTGTTAATGTAACCACTGTAAGCTGTTGTCTTATTTCTGTTGTTCCATTAGCGAAATAAAACTTGGAGAACAACGATGTCATTTTCCATCTTGGCTGAGGGTAAAATTTTTGTGATCAGGTTCAGCTGGTTGGTAGCTGTGCCCTTGCAGAACAAGGTGTTCCCACCTGCTCATTCTTGCTGGCACAGATGCTCGCATGGCTGAGGAGTCAGCTGGGTCAGCTTGCTGCCTTGTATTCAGACAAGTTTTTGTGTAGGGCTGTTTTTCAGCAAAGGCAGAGATAGGATCTGGCTGACCTGGCAGCTGCCTGAGCACCAGCTGTTGTCACAAAGGTGGTGAGGCTGGGTAGGTATGTGAGGAAGGTGCATGTGGATTCCCAAAGAGTCGCGTAAGCCAATTGTGAAACTCCATGCCAACTTATTCTCTTAATGACTCTATTTTTAGCAAGGCAGTACATTTATCTGGAGTTTATTTCAAATGTTAATACCAGTGATAAAATTGCATCTGTGATTTGAGAGCAGTTTGTAAAGAACTGGAGCTCAGAATTTATCGTGTGTACCTTTTGTGTGAAGAATAAGCAGTCTCTTTCATGCATGTTCTTTGTTTCTTGTGAATCTGGGTTTATTTGTAATAAAAATGTAATTTAGCTCAGGGTGGCATGTTTCTTTGTTCAGATTGGTTTGAACAGGCAGCCCTGTTGTTCATTTGGTTGTACATCTGCTGTTCTGTGTGCAGGTCCTGCAGCAGAGGACACAAGGTAGTCTTTATGTGCTGCCTTGAAAATGTCGTTTCTTTGGACAGATTTTTTTTAATCTTGCTCTACATATGAAGATGAGGCTTTTCAAAGTTTGTTTTCTCACTAAAATGAATATGACCAGAATGCTTCCCAGAGTAATGGCTAGATCAGATGTAGTGTTATAATGGCACAGGTGGAAATATCAACCGCTGCTCTGTTCAGATCTTTTCAGATAAAGATGTGTGGGAAGGACAGTTATATTTACTGAACATGTATCTTCACTTTCACTTCCCACTCCCTTCCCCAACGATTGTGTCTTAAAGGCAGGTCAAAAAATAGAAGTAGACATGACAAACTGATATCCAGAGGATAGATTTTGCAGTTCAGAGTGTGGTCTTCTGATGCTTGATTCCCTGCCCTAGTCTTTACTTTTGGCAAGTTGATCAATGAAGTTCCTTCATTAATGAAGTGGGACAGTTTCCTGATCAGCTTCATTGTAAGCAGTATGACAAGGGGACAGCCTCTTAGGAATTGTGTGGGAGCACATTGCCGAAAGGGCTTCTCACTATTCTACAATACAAACTAAAAAACAAGCACACAGTAATTTTGTGGGGTGTGAAAAGTATGGCCAGATCTTAAAAACCTGTTACTGTGACAGGTGTAGTATGTAGCTGTGCCAGTCTGCCCTTGTCCTTGAGTGACACAGTGCAGTTGCAGGACGTGCATCTGAATTGCTTTCAAAAAAAAAAAAAGATGAATTTCTCTGTCCTATCATTCCGCCAGTTTCCTTGTTAGAACAGCGTTGTCGTGCAGAGAACAACATAGCTGAATCTGCTTTGTTCCTCGCAAATGTAGTGTGGTGCTTGGGCAGAGGGCCAAAGCAATCCTTGCTTGAAGTCCTGAATGTCAAGTTATTTGGCACGCTAATGACTGACATGCGTACATTTTACTAGTGCGAGGAATCAAAATATGTGTAAAATTAAATTCAAGGAACAAATATTTTACTATTTGGTTGCTGTATTTGCTGCATCCTGTAAAAGTTTTTTTATGCGATTGACTTTTAGCTTCTATTCATTGAACAGCTGAAAACATTCTTATTTCCACTTAAATAAAGAGAAATTGGGTAATACAGGTATCAGGTCTTTGTCAAGAATCTTTAAGGGACCAGGCTGCTTGGGAGCTGTTTGCCGTTTTACTTATTTCAGCAGTACCAGTGGTGCTAGTTTGCTTGGAAAAAAGTAGGGTAACTTGTGTTTTCTTGAGATTTATGTAACTGCATGCTGGAGTTCTGGCTGAACTTGTTTATAAAGAGTCCGTTGTTTTGCACTTCATTTGCTGTAGTGTCTTTAAAACTTATAAAATAGTGTTCGATCTATAGTATTCTTAGCTGGAAGCCTATCTCCTAAGGCTGTTTTAAAACCAAAAAGGGAAACATGCTAAGAACAGCTGTTTGCCTTTTGGCTTCTGCATGCTGTTACTTACAGGGAAGATTTCTTGGCATTCCCTGGTTCTGCTTGCAAATGCGAGCTTCTGTCTTCCTGCCCTGCCCCAGGTGATGCATATGCATCATAGGCATATGCAGACAATACTTAACTATTTTATTCTTGGGTTGTTGTTTTTAATCTGCCCACATTGTGCTCAATTTCTTACTCAGCAAGTGTGGTACTTCGTGCTTAAAACTGTACAGCAGAGATTACAAAGCCAGTCCTTTAACTGTGTGAAGTTACTTGCTCCAAGAGCAGTTGCACTCTGATTAAGGTAGTCCTGTGCAATTGGAAGGAGAAAACTGAGAAAATGACAAAACCATTCAATGACTGATGTTGGATTTGAGTGGAGGGCAGGAGCAGGTAAAAACACTGCAGGAAAGTGTCCTGTTACCTCTAAGGATGTCTCATTACAGGAAAATAACATTGAGGCTGAAAATCAAGAACAGAAGTGTGGGGGTCTGTGATCACAGAATCACAGAATTGCAGGGGTTGGAAGGGACCTCAAGAGATCATCGAGTCCACCCCCCCTGCCAGAGCAGGTTCCCTACAGCAGGTTGCACAGGTAGGCGTCCAGGCGGGTCTTGAATATCTCCAGGGAAGGCGACTCCACAACCTCCCTGGGCAGCCTGTGCCAGTGCTCCGTCACCCGCACTGTGAAGAAGTTCTTCCGCATGTTGGTGCGGAACTTCCTGTGCTCCAGCTTAAGGCCGTTGCCCCTTGTCCTGTCCCCACTGACCACTGAAAAGAGGTTCCCCACCTCCATTTGCCTGTGATGCTTCAGTATTGTATTTTCTCAAGTTCTTTGACTTCTCAGTTAGTTTACAGTTCAGTTTTGCTAAAGAAATTTCATATTTGAGTATGTTTATTTATTTGTTAACATGGTATCAGACACAGACGTGCAACAGTGGTGTCAGGCTGGAGAATGTGAGGGATTTTGAATTTCAGTCTTCGTGTATATAAAGATTCCATTTGATCTGTGCATCTCTAACAACTGAAGCATGATTTTCTTGCACCCATGAGCATCTTGAGATGTAGATGTGTTTTCTGAATTAGCATTTCTGGTGCCAGCTTTAGGACCTGCAAATGGCACCTGGAATTCTGAACCTTAGGTTCATGTTGATTTTATGTTGATTTTTTTTTTTTGGTTGTTGTTTTCTTCCCATGGTAATTGAAGAAGGGCAGGGGAAAGAATTGAGTCTTGCTGTTGGAAGGAGATATTGAATAAGAAAGGAAGATAAGAACTCACAGGGGAAGATGGGAAGAGAAGAAATTACTGGTCCTGTTCCTGCAGTGCTTGCATAGATTTTCAGTGATGGGGTTGAGGCTGCTGCATGCAGTGAGTTTTCATCAGTTGTCTCAGGCAGTGAACTGCCCTCTGCATTTGCTTACAAAATAAAGAACTGAAGAACTGTGATCTGCTTGTGCAAGACTGTTGACTACAAAGGAAGATGATTTGTCGGTAGAAGTTGGTGCGTAAGTTTATGTACAACACACAGTGAGAAAGGTGGAAATATTTTCTGCAGGATGAGTTTAACGTACCGTACTTGAATAGATTTTGATTTTACATTATTCTTCTTCTCTCAGTACGTAAAAAGTAATAGATACACTACTAAATTTTATTATTTAAGCTCTGGTGCTAATTGGAGAACAGATCTACAATCTGATTTCACCAGAAAAACAACTTATGTACATACGTATCAACTGCTCTCCTGGGGGAGCAGATGTTGGTGAAGGAACCAAATTCAATTATACTCCTGACCTGTGAGTTTTACATCACTTTTCTTGTGCTAAGTCTGCTTTGGTTACTCTGTTTCTTTGTTTCTCATGTTGCCTCACAAGACCACAGAATCACAGGTGTGATTCTGCAAATAAAATGCACTGGAAATAAAATAATAAAATAAAATTCACTGGAACGGGTTTCCCAGGGAAGTCGTTGATGCTCCCTCCCTGGAAGTATTCAAAGCCAGGCTGGATGGGGCTTTGGGCAACCTGGTCTAGTGGGAGGTGTCCTTGCCCATGGCAGGGGGGTTGGAACAAGATGATCTCCAAGGTCCCTTCCAACCTGAACCATTCTATGATTCTATGAAAATCAAAATAAATTGCAAGGTTATTAAATTTCTATTGCCCTGTGAGCAGCACAAATGCATGCAAAAATATCTGAGAACAGTCTCATGAAAGAGTCGCATAATCACAGAATTGTGGGGGTCAGAAGAGACCTCTGGAGGTCATCCAGTCCAACCCCTGCTAAAGCAGGTTTCCTACAGTAGGTTTAGCAGGAAAGCATCCAGGTGGATTTTGAATATCTCCAGAGAAGGAGACTCCACAACCTCCCTGGGCAGCCTGTTCCAGTGCTCTGTCGAACAGTAAAGAAGTTTATATGCATGTTTGTGTGGAACTTCCTATGTTCCAGTTTTTGGCCATTGTCCCTTGTCCTATTTCTGTACACCACTGAAAAGAGCCTAGCCCCATCCTTTTGCTTCCTGCGCTTTGGTTATAAACATTGATCAGCTCCTCTTTGTCTTCTCCAGGCTGAACAGCCCCAGATCTCTCAGCTTTCCCTCATGAGGGAGATGCTCCAGGCCCCCATCATCTTTGTGGCCCTCCACTGGACTGTCTTCAGCAGTTCCCTGCCTTTTTTGAACTGGGGATCCCAGAACTGGACACAATGCTCTGATTGTGACCTCTCTGATGAAATTCTGTTGACACAAAATCTTCTTGACAAATCCGTGTTGTCTACTAGCATCAGCTAAGCATCTATAAACTGCTCATTTGGCCCATTTTTCTCCTGGAAGCTGAAAATAGTTGGCCTGTGCTCCATGGTCCTTTCAGTTAAACCAATGTGACTGTTAGTGCAGCTGCACTCTAAACACCTGTGAAATCATCCTGTGCAAAGACCTCTCAAGTAAAATTACACTTTGTCAGGCAATGTAAACCATACTTAGCTGTAAATTTAGTTTAAGCTATAGTTTATAGTAAAATATGAATTTTACTACAGTTGTGTGTTTGAACTGACATAACTCAGTGTATGGTGGTGTGTGAAGACTTGTAATACTTCATAACTGATTTTTCTGCCAAAGGAACAGTGACATAGACATACAACTTCTAGGTTTTTTTGCAGGGTGATGAACATAGCGAGATATCCTTGTAGGTGTTCATACTGACAGTACTGTATTCTGGTGCTGCACAGAATGACGACTAAGCTCCAATTAAATAAACTTATAAGGTGTCAGTTTGTAAGAGCCAAAACTTCATGTAAGTATCCTTATCTGGGCTGCCAGATATTTGTTCTAAGTGTCCTTAGGCCTATTGGCTGTTTTGAGGCGGGTCTGTCTTTCTCACTGGTGTTAAGGGAAACTTGAAAACAACTTTGTTTTGTCAAGGTATTGAACAGGGCAATACACTTTAGATTTGAGGGCTTGATTAAATGGGTAGCCTCCTATGTCAAATTTCGTATTTCTCTTCCATTGTTGTAAGAACCAAATAGGATAATTGAAATAAAACCCAGTGTAAGTTGATTTACTTGTTTCAAGAAGCAATTTATACACTTTTTACGGTCATACAGCAGCATTTGTGGATTACGGTTTGGAAAAAAAAAATCAAGATAATGTCTTTGACCATCTTGTTTTTCTGATCTTTGTTCAATGATGTCTTAAATCTGCTTTTTTCCAGTTATTTGTGGTAGATGTCCAGACTGGTCAAATTACCAAGATTCCTATTCTGAAAGATCGTGAGCCTGGCATGGTTAACCAGCAGGGCTGTGGTATTCACGCCATTGAGCTCAACCCCTCAAGAACCCTTCTGGCCACAGGTGGAGACAACCCCAACAGTCTTGCAATTTATCGTCTGCCTACACTTGATCCTGTCTGTGTGGGAGATGTAAGTGGGAATATTTGGGGAAAGTTTATTCTGTCACTTACAAGAATTACTGCTTTGAAGTGCCCGAAGTCAGAGCAAGGTTAGGATTTTGGAGTCTTGTAGCAAAGAGCAAATAATTTCTGAAAGCTTTAAAACGTTTCTGATTAAGTGATCTTTTTTTCTTTTTTTTGACAAAGTGTCTTAAACATGTGTGGATAAACAATGTGAGATGGTTCTAAATCAGATTTCCTTTTCCTTCCTTGCCCTCATTCAGGCCCACTTCAGATTACTCTTAAGCATTGAAATTGTAATAAAATCCTGAGTGTCAGTCTGTCTAATTGTGGTGAAGATTGAAACTAAGACACAAAACTAATTTTAGTGAAAAATCTTTTGAACAACATGTATCATCTTCTCAATTTCAAGTGCAGCTTATGTATGCGTTATTCCAGAGGCAGAACTTGGCTTTGAGGATTAGTTCTAACCCTGTGGCTTACGGCACTTTGATGTAAGCAGTATCAGAGTCTATTTATAAAATGTTATCATGCTTTTATAAAGTAGCCAGTCTTAAACAGAAAAAGGCTGAAATGGGTACAGTGATGTCCTATAAGCCCTTCTCTCATTTCTCCTCCTGTCTGAATAAGGTCTTCCCATAGACATTAATGACAACAGCAGAGGTCAGAGGCAGTAGCAGATAGACAGCTGCAGAAAGGCTTGGCTATTCACCTGTATACTGCTGTGACTTTGCAGCTTTTCAAATAGAACTAGAGGCTTAGAGATTTTTTTCCCCGCACAGGTTTCTTGACATGCTAAAGAAAAGATTATTGAAGCAATAGTCTTGAAAAATTGTTCGTATATTATAAGCATAATGTTTTAGTTACTATTTATAGTAGGGTTGTGTTTGAGGAAGTATGTAGCTATTTTGCAGAAGAACATTGCTTTCAAAATAGGAAATCTAAGTGCTCAGATCTGAAATTGGTTTGGCTTTAATATGAGGCCTGCAAATCCATCCCCTACTTGCTCTCTAACTGTTAATTGTATGCTCAGTTTAATTAAATTTAAAATTACTGCTGGATACTTAAACTGCTTTAGCTTGATACTGGAATTTTAGCTGTGTAATATTTTTAACGAAAGTCTGTTTTTTGTGCTTGTGCTAAAGTTCAAAGTGAAGAATACTCATCTGCTTTGAGAGACCACTTGAGAGCATAATGACACTGACTTGTTTTTCCTTTCAGGATGGACATAAGGACTGGATATTTTCAATTGCGTGGATCAGTGATACTATGGCTGTTTCTGGTAAAGTCATTTTTTTCTGTCAGTATTTTATTATACTGAAGTACAGCGTTGTTACAAGTCTTTAAGTGTGAGCAACACTCGACGACCAGTGACTTAGGCTGAGGCAGAGTATTAGGTGAATGGCCCTTTATTGACACTTTGCAGAGCGGGTCACCTAGCAGGTAGGCTCACCTCCTGCCCTGGTTCCTCATTGGCTGAGTACTTCAAAGCTTACAACCTGTCTGACACTGCCAAATGTCCTGCACCTGGTTACTACTTGGTTACGATTCTTCCTGATTCTCCTGCCCTCTTTGCTTAATGTTTCTCTTTTATGGTAAGATTAAGGATTGACCTTTTTAAAATAACCTTTGAGCCAGTCCAGAGTCAGGCCACAGGGCCAGTTAGCTGGTGCCCCTCAGAAGTGCTGACTCTCAGTCCTTGTCCTTAAGGATTAGCCAAAACTATACTCTGTTTTGATGAGAGAGATGCTGTGTTTAAACTTGCCTTCCCGGTCACAGTGTTCTGTTTTGCACCATGCCATCACACAGTATCTTGAACAAGGTTCAGCACATTCTTGCAGAAGCGAATCCTTCTCCTGCAATCTTAAAGAACAGAACAGCACATTTTCCAAAAATAAAAATAAAAAAACAACAACAAAAATCTTATATTCTCCAACTCTTTAACATGGGGGGGTCTTTTGAGGGCCCTTTAGGATCCTGGGGGAGACATTTTAGGAATTTTAGGATCTTTTGGAGAGGGTTGGGGAAATCTGGGGCCTTGAAGGGGGTTCCTGCAAAAACAACACTTTACATTTTCTCGCATAAGGAAGCACCTTTATCAAGGCACAAGGAGAACTCTTCTAACAGTGGCAGTAATCTGGCAGCATTCTTGTTCCAAGTGCTTCTGTTTCATTTCCTGCCGTTGTAGAGGGGGGAGGAAAAAGAGCTCATTATCTAACAAAGAGGTGTTAACTTTAGGATTAATTTCACAATTAATGAATCTAAAGGTCTCATTCTGGGCACTGTGGCCTTCAGAATTCTGTGCTGAAACATTATGAGCTTATTTCCACAGCCCTTAGCCAAAATAAGACTGTCTTGCTGCTGCAAGACTCCTTCATTTGGCTGCTTTTTGTGCCAACGTTGTGGTCCTTCATCCCGAAGGTTTACATGAGAGATAAGCAGGCAGCAGTGTTCTTAAAATGTATTGTGAAAATCCCACAGGGGCATGCTTGGACTTGAAGTACAGATTGGGCCTGTACGGAGCCTACTTTGAGGGCAGGGTAGTTATCTCTGCAGGGCAGGGTAGTTATCTCTGCACTTAGTGATTTAGAGTCATTGCAGTTAACCATATCAGCTGAATTGACTAAATGTAGGAGCCTGATTACCTTTGCTCCTTTTAGTCCATGCAAGGAAAGAAGCCCCTTGAAAGAGGTCTCAGCCCATCCACAGTCCTGAATTCCATCTCTTTCTACTGTCTGAAGGGAGCTTATGATTAGACAAATTAAATCTTGAGTTTGTCTGAACCCACATGTCTTGGGCAATGCAGTGTAATCACTAAACCATTTTCTTAAACATTTCACACTGATCCAGAAAGTGCCTTTAAACCCAGTTAATACAAACGCTTTTCTTGACTTGTGCCTGGTATTCTAAGTAGACCTTCCAATTGGAGAAATAGTTGATCTGAGCTCTGTGGGACTTTGGATAAAACTCATCCTGAGGATGAGAAGTTACAAGGGAGGATTCCACGTGAGGAAGGATTTCAAGAGGGGATGTTAGTTATGAGTTAGTAGCTTGAGAATACAGCAGAGCTATGTTGTTTTTCTGAAATCCTATGAAGACTCTTTTTAATGAAAATTCAGCTTGTGTTAACAATCTGTTGGTAGTCAAGCCTGCATATGTGCCACATGCATGAAGTTAGCATAGAAATTATCCAACTAGTTTCTGAAACATCAGTAACTGACCTTTTCTACTAATAATGTCGGAAATGTGCCATGATTTGCCAGGGCAATATCTCTGATGAAAGCAGTTTTATTCACAATTGCAATGGCGGGCATCCTGCAAGCAGGAGCACACCTGCAGAAGCAGTTTCACATCTTCTGTGCCCTACGACCCTATGCCCTCTTCTTCCCCTGGTTCCTCGTTGGCTGAGTACTTCAGGTTCACAAAACTACTCAACGCTAGCTAAACATGAATTTTACTAGCCCTTAACTTTTCCTCTTTGTTTTTTTTTCTTCTTTTTTTTGTCTGTTTCTCAATTTCAGTATTTTACAGTTCTGCTGCTTAATGCTTGCAGTCATTAATTTTCCACTAGTTCACTTAATTATTGTCCATTCTTGCAACCATGTTGCTATCTTATCAGTCTTGAAGGCCAGTCCTCCTTAGCAGCTGCACTCAGTTCTAACATAGAACAATATACGTTGCACTTATTTTTGTTAGTCCTAATGCAAAAACAACATTCTATTCCCACAATTAACAGCATAAATTCATAAAGAATTACTTAGCTAAAGGCAACAGTATCAATATTCTAGTGCATTAATTTAGTAATTTACTGTCTTTCTGTGCTGATAGCATGGAGTATTCCATGTGGTTGTCAAACTGCAGATGGCAGAAAGTTGTAACTGTCCCATATAAAAATCAAATACTTGGAGTTGTTAATTTGGTTAGTTTTTTTTTTTTAAAGAGCTAATCCTGGAGTTTGGTTTTGAAAGTAGTGTTAATGTCGGTCCTTGTGAGACACCAAATCTTAAAAATCTGCATTACAAAAATCGTTGTAAGCCTGAGGAAAACAGATGATTACAGTTATCCAGTGATAAGGACAATGAGGCACAGCATGAGCCATTACTGTTGATTTTTTTTTTTCAAGGGTAGATGAATATGTGAGTAGAAAAGTGGTATGCTCTCTTGTATGAAACTCGTAGCAGGATTTAGGTTCTAGCCTCCAGATAAGAGGCACCAGGGAAAACATGCCAAAAGCGAGTGGCAAGTCTGAATGCTAAAGGGGATTCTTGAGACCTTCACTGATCTCATTGGGAGGAAACAAAGACAACTAACCTCTGATACTTACTGCAATGTGTAAGATTAAAACACTTGTATCTGAAACCATGAAGCGGGTATATTTAAACCTCAGATGTCGAGGAGTTAGCAAATACCTTTATTTGACTTGAGAAACTAAATGCGAAACTCATGTTAGATTTCTTGGGGTAGGTTAAATGCCACAGGAAGCAAGAGATGGGCGTTTGTTTCTATTACAAAATACTATTCATATAGCCTGAGGTTAGAGCTTTGACAGTACATTTCCTCACCTCTGACAGAAGTGTTGAGAGAGTACAGGCTCAGCCATGGACTTGATTATTTTTACTTGTGTTAGTTTCAATAAGAGCAAGACAAGGGTTTGCTTCTAAAATATGCAGCAGTGTATTTCTGTAGTCCATAAGCATAAAACTAAACTTCTTGTCTGTAAGCAGCTGTGACTGAGAGAATGTGTCAATTGCTCTACATGAATGGACGAAGATTTCCGTGCCAAAAGTTTCAAAATGGGATGAATAATTCACAGGATGAGCTTAGGCTAACGAATGGTTCTCTCCTTGGCTTCAGGGCCAACCAGTTAAACAACATATGTTCTTTTTCAGCTGTTGGGGCTAGTAAAAGGGACAGATTCCTCCTAAAGTGAGTCAAGATGTTTAGAAATTCTGCTGATGGGCATTAAGCCTCCGTAACAAGATTAGGTGCCATTAGAAACCATCAGCATGTAAATTGAGTGGCGGTTGTTTTGTCATGTGCTATCTGCTGCTATGCAGTGCCATTAGGAAGCTCCTTTTGTATCTATCTGGTGGGTGATAGTAGCAAATGACTGAACTGATTTGCAAAGGGGCAAAGCTATCTCTGTAGTATTGCAACAAGATGTTTTACTTGCCTGTCTTTGCAGCTTATTCCTTATGAAGTACTAAAGCCTATAAATTTAATAGACTGGTATTTAGATATTTAGACTTTAATAGCATCTTCAAGATGTGAAAATGTTTGTTATGCTTTCCATGGGAGAGAAGGTATGTGGTTTTCTTATTGTGTAGGGAAGAAACTGAGTTACATGTCTAACCTGACAGGGCTGACCTAGATGGAATTATCTGAATGTCAGAAGGGGAGGGCACAGGGCCTTTGTGTAAATATGTGTTGATACATGAATCAAAGAGGCTCAGATTTCTACACCTATTCTTTTTGATTCATATTTTGGCTTAATATCTGTAGATTCCATAGTATAATACAGCTGCTTGCTCATTCAGCTTCAGCTCCTTGTTCTTTAAACAAGACATTGCACAGGTTTAAGCAAAATAACTTGTAAAACAGGTTTGATCCAAACAGTACACATTATTGCTTAAAATAGCTGTTTCTGTTTAGTTCTCAAGTGTGAACTAAACTAATGTGCACATCAGTACGCTGAGAGAAATCAAATGATCCAAAACTGGCCTAAGTAGTTAAATTTTGTAGGAGCTTTTCTATACTGGTTTAACAGACTCAGTTCAAGTCAGCCTTTGTAAGCTGGGTTTACAAATAATCGTATGTATTGACTATTCAGTCACCTCTGAGTTTATTCCGCTTGTGAATCGTGAATGGTGATTGTACACGTTTGTGGTGGTTTTTTTGTTGTTTTTTTTTTTGATGCATCCTAGTCTGTTTGGAAATAGATTCAATGCTTAGAAACAGTAGGGAGGAAAGGAAATGCTTGACAATGAGGTCATGATATTATTAACTATGTAGCTCAGGAAGATCGTGTTGTTAATCCAAATTAATGATACCCAACAGTGTGTTCAGTTAAATTAAACTAATAGCAGTAGTATTCTTTCCTGCTTTCAGACTCTATTGCTTATTGGAGCTCCTTTTTTAAAAGAGGAATTATGTATATGTGAAATGCTGTTACTGTTTGTTCAGGTTCTCGGGATGGTTCAATGGGTCTCTGGGAAGTGACAGAGGATGTGCTGTCCAAAAGCGATGCCAGACACAATCTCTCTCAAGTTCCTGTCTATGCCCACATAACACACAGGGCTCTGAAGGATATCCCCAAGGAGAACACCAATCCTGACAACTGCAAAGTTCGAGCACTGGCTTTCAACAACAAAAACAAGGTCAGTAGAAAAGACAGATGAAAAGTACTAAAACTGTCCAGACATACTTAGAAAAAAGTGACCTAAGTCAAATATGTTGGAGAGGCAGTCTAATGTATTTTTTCCCTGATCCTTTTATGTCTTTCTCATATGAGATTGTTGTCTTCATCTGCTATGTCTGCTTTTGCACCCAATTGAATATACTTTGTGAGAAGGAACAGTTTTGCTGTGGGTCTGATTTTAGACTTGCACCCTAAGAGAGTGAGGTGTTTACAGGAAGTAAAGTACCAAAGCACCTCTTGTAGCTAGCCTAAATCCTACTCCAGTGCTCATATTGCTTTCCTTTGCCTTTTGTGAAGAGTAGCTAATATTCAGGAAGGTGGCTGAATTGTGGATTGTTCAGCAAGTGGGGTGGTTGACACGTAGGGCAGGCACCAATGTTTGCTTTGGTGTTATTTTGTTGGCATTCGACAAACAGTAGATGTTAACCTCCCCCATGCCAATTTCTTGTTATTACTAGAGATGAATTGTACCGGAGCAAGTAGGAGTAGCAATTCATCTTTAACTACTTTTATTTCTGCCCTCAAACAAAAGAAGTCTGAAGCCACGGAGAGTGTGCTCCCAGAAGCACAGTGCTCCTGTTGGCCTTATTTTTCACCATGCTAATTACTCCTCTGCGCTGAAGACTTTATAGCTTTTTCAGATAGAGTAGTGCCTGGAAGGAAATGGTTACTTCAGGGTCAGAATCAGTGTGGGAGCTGCTAGCTGCCAACTCTAGTTTGTACTGTCTAATGATTCGCTATTTGTTTGTCTAACAAGATCTATACTTAGAAAGTTATTTTCAGTTATTTGTTTTAATAATTCTTATTCTACCCAGCGCCTCTGTAGTAGTAGATCAGTTCCATCAACATCAATATAAAGTGAAAGCTTATCTTGATAAAAACATGTACAGGATTACAGATGAGCTCAACTTGGAGTATGTAGCCTGCCTAGTAGAGTGTGATATTTTTTAAGGGCATTTACAATACAGAAACTAAATTTATGTGTTTAATAGGAGCTGGGAGCGGTGTCCTTAGATGGGTACTTTCATCTCTGGAAAGCAGAGCACACACTATCAAAGGTAGGTTTTCTGTTTGGTGTTCAGTTTTGAAAATTGCCTAGCAGTTACTGCTGTTCATTACTCTTTATTTGCTTTAATTGCTTGAATTAAAACAGTGTGTGAAACAATTAAAAGCTTTGTATAAAATGAAATGTACTCCCCCAAAAATAATTAAAACTTGAGGAGAGAAATTCACTGCTCTTAACCTTCTGCCAGTTCAGCATGAGTTGAGTGCACTGTTGCACAGAATGTGAATACTTGTTTAGCAATGTTCATAAAGTTTAGCTTTTTGAAGTGTGATTGTAGATGAAAATCAGACCTATCTCTGCTACTGTATGAAGTAAGCTTTTTCATCTGGGAACAGATGCATCTGTAAATCTGCTGAAGCAATAACAGCGGCAGAAAAAAACTTAAAACAATTTGCTAATGTGTTCTTTGCAAAATACTGAAGTTCAGCCTTTAGCATCTCAGATTGCTTCAGATAAGGCATCCTGTCTCTTTCATGTGGGTCGGGTTTTTGCTTTCCTCTTAAAGTTCTATTTTTGTGCTGAACTTCTTTAACTGCATTTTTTTTCTACTGAAATTCCCTTGAACATAGCTTACAGATTCTTTTGTTGTTAATTTCTTGCTCTTTTATTGTAATGGGTTCATTTTTTTTTTTCTTTCCTTTGTTTCCAGTTACTCTCCACGAAGCTGCCGTACTGCAGGGAGAATGTGTGTTTGGCTTATGGTCAGGAGTGGTCGGTGTATGCAGTAGGATCACAGGCACACGTCTCCTTTCTGGATCCAAGGCAGCCTTCTCACAATGTTAAATCTGTCTGTTCCAAAGAACGAGGCAGTGGTAAGAAACTTGTCAAAGGGTGCTTTAAACTGTTGATTTGAAGAAGTAGCAATTTAAGACTGCAGTAAGATAGGTTTGATAAACAAGCAGGATTTTCATGTGATAGATTAAGTCATTAACAGTACATGCAAATTGTGTTTTTTATGCCACTGTTCTCTGAGAAAACAAAGCTAAAAATGCTAAAAATGCCTTTGAAATCGGGTAATCTCTTATGATCAGCTGAACTTTATGCCATCTGAAAAGTACAGAACTTTTGCTCTACAGAGAGGGACCTGGGGGTCCTGGTAGATGACAGGTTGGCCATGAGCCAGCAGTGTGCCCTGGTGGCTAAGAAGGCCAATGGGATCCAAGGGTGCATTAAAAAGAGCATTGCCAGCAGGTCGAGGGAGGTGATCCTCCCCCTCTACTCTGCCCTGGTCAGGCCTCAGCTGCAGTACTGTATCCAGTTCTGGGCTCCCCTGTATAAGAAAGACAGGGACCTCCTGGAAAGAGTCCAGCGGAGGGCCACAAAGATGATAAAGGGCCTGGAGCATCTCCCCTATGAGGAGAGGCTCAGTAAGCTGGGTCTGTTCAGCCTGGAGAAAAGAAGTCTGAGAGGGGACCTGACCCATGTTTATCTTAGTTGCGGGAGGCAAATGGAGGTGGGGAACCTCTTTTCGGTGGTCAGTGGGGACAGGACAAGGGGCAACGGCCTTAAGCTGGAGCACAGGAAGTTCCGCACCAACATGCGGAAGAACTTCTTCACAGTGCGGGTGACGGAGCACTGGCACAGGCTGCCCCGGGAGGTTGTGGAGTCGCCTTCCCTGGAGATATTCAAGACCCGCCTGGACGCCTACCTGTGCAACCTGCTGTAGGGAACCTGCTCTGGCAGGGGGGTTGGACTCGATGATCTCTTGAGGTCCCTTCCAACCCCTGCAATTCTGTGATTCTGTGATTCTGTAACTTTTAAGAATACATTTTACTTCAAATTTTTTAATCTTCCTGTTTTACTTTGTCTGAAAGCAAATGCAATTGTCTCTATAGTCTATTATTGCATTTTTCTCTGGGAATGGAGGAAAAAGCATGTTGTCTGCTCTTTGCTATCCGAAATCTGTGGTGTGAGTGACTGCTTACTCTATTTTTAAAGCCACAACTGAGACTTTTTATTTTTGTTGTGTGTTTGTTTGGAAAAGTGTACTCGTAAAAATAATTACAGATGAGTGCTATTTTAGTTTTCTGATGTCGATACAGTTTGTCCAACTGAACCTTACACCAGGGCCAAGTATAAGGGCTTGCAGGATACTTGGTCCCATACACTTCTTCCTGTGACCTTTAATTGGAAGCATGAGGCACTGTGCTGCAATTCCCCGCTTTAAATGATATTAATCCATAGCTAAAAAGTTGGTCGTTTTGCAGCTCAGATCTGAGCAGCCATCTCTTCATTGGTTGGGTTATCAAAAGAGGAGACATGTAGACAAGGGTTAGGAAAACTTTATTTACATTTACCAGAGTCTGTCCCTGGGTAAATGTCAGGGTCTGTTTATTTCAGATATGAGAGCATTTTCTTTGGAATGAAAAATAGCTCTTTGCCAGCCCTGAACAACTTATCAGCGTCTCTGACCTCACAGTCAGTGAAGGCTGGGCTCTTTGGAGGTCTTCTGCTACTGTTACTCCGAGCTAGCAAAGGAAAGAAGTACCAAGAGACTGTTGCCCAGTGGTAGATGGATGTTCTGCCCTGAATGTGTGATAATCCTGCTGGGATTGATCTGTGTGTAGGCAGCATTTCTGGGGCACTAGTTTGTGTCTAGAGAAAACCTTTGTTCAACACTCTCCTGTGGTCTGTAGTGGGCGGATCTCTATGCCTCTGTTGGAAGCACTTAAGTAAAACTGCTTCCCAAGATGCTGAGTGCTTCAGCTTTCTGTTCATCCCACTGGGACTTGGTGTGGTGCAGCATCTCTAGAAAGCAGGTTGTTTGTTTATTCATGGACCAAGATCTTGCTTAATTTCTAAGTGTCTGCTTCCACACACACCTGATGAACGTGGGAAGTTCACACAAACTTCATGTCATTAGTGTAGTATATAAAACCAAGTCAGAGAAAGGTGATAAATTAGTAAGACTGGAACTGGGGCTGTTTTTGTACCCAGTGTAACCCCAGATTCTGTACGTAGAAGGCAATTAATGCTTTTTAGTGCATCTTGCAAGTGTTGCTTTTCTTAGCAGCTGTACAGGAAAATGCAGAGCCCTGAACTCTAGTCCTTGATCAGCAGGAGCAACTGCTTTCTGCTTGGCTGGCATTGACTTGCATTGTCTTCTGCCCTTGACTTAATATTGCTGTCATCAATATATAAATGGAGTAGACAGAGCTTGTGAAGCACAAATTCTGTTCTTTGTGTAGGGCATCTTCATTTCTTTTCGTAGTATGTAGGCCCTCCTTGTCTCTCAGGAGTGAGATGCAATTTGCTGACCCAGGTATTCAGGCCCGCATGTAGTAAAGTGTTGTAGATGTCAGAGAGCTTGCCTCGAACAGTTTTAGGCACAGACTGTGCTTTTAGTTTGGTGTGACTAATCTGAGGTGGTACTTCAGCACCTTGGGAGCCAAGGTTAAGTGCTGTACTAAACGTCTTCTCAGTAATGGGTACATCTCTATTTCCTTCAGTTAATTTTTTGATTACAGAAAGATCCACAGTTCTGTATTTTATAGCTTTTTCTGTTAATAATTAGCACTGGAAAGTATGCTGTCTGCGTTTACACTGCATCACCTGTTTCTGTTAAGTACATTGACTTATTGACAAGAGTCCTTTTGTAGCAGAAATGGGATGGTATCTGCTCTTGTGCCTTTCTCACCATACTCAAGTGACTGCTCTTGCTGTTTGCAGAGGGTTTTAACCAGGGCCAGACCCTTGCAATGAGTGGAAGAAAGATGTCTCCAACCTACTCATACGCATTTGTAGCTGTGAATCAAATTGAAGATTCTTGTATGCATCTGGTAAATCTAATGTAGTGTAAGACTTGCACAGTGGTTTCCAACGTGCTAAGCCCACAGCCACGACTTTGCTTCATATCTGAAGCACAACAGTGTGGCCTTGCCTATTCTAAATGTGTGTCACAGATGCATGTGTCTGTGGATATCGCATCAGGTTGTGGAGGCGGAAGGATGAGGATATGTTTTTAGTTAGGACTCTATGCGAAGTGGAGATACCTTGGTTGCATCCGCACATTTTGGATGCCTGCTGCTACATGTCCTGCTGAGTGTATTCTAGCTTGGTACAAGTTCTGTGACTTCTCGTTTCGCTTGGTATGGTGACAGCAGATGTCTTGTGGATGTAGCCAGCATAACTCTTTTCCCTTCCTGTTTGAGTGCTCACTTGTGCTGCAGTTCAGTGATACTTTAAAAAGAGCTTAAGAAACCCAAGAGTTTATAACCCAGTACCATGTTGAGCAGGAAGGGAAAGCATAGAAGTGGTGGGATTTCATCTTTGAGAAGTTTCGGGTAGTGTGCTTACACAGAACAAACCTTTTGCACAATAAATATAGAACAGATGACACAGGATGTCTTGCAAATTGCAAATTCCTGCATCTAGACATACAGAATCTCTCTGAGACTGTTTCTGAGAAATGTGGTGTCACTTGGGTTGTAGGATACCTACTTTGTTTTCATTGCTAGGCGAGGTGCTAGAGATGCCAGCTGTAAAGAATACATTATGCCCGCTTGTGTGAGAATACTTGAATAATGGTAACTTCAAAATTATTTAAGATCTTGATGTATCTTAGTATCAAAATGATTAGTGATTATTATGGTTATGCGTGCATACAACTGCTCTTGTTGCTGTTGATCAGCAAAATGCACTTGGTGGCAGCTGAGAGTAATTTTCTCATGTGGCCATTTGTCACAGCTGGGCAGGTAGCTAGGTAGGGGTGAGCTCATGGAAAACACTGATAAGGCATTCTTTTCAATCTGGCAGAACTGAGTTCTGCTGAAAGTGAAGCATCGTACTGTGCACCGTCAGTGGAGCTGATGGCCTCAGAGGAGAGGGGAAATAGTAGATACAGTTGAAACTGCCTCTTCAGTAGTATAAATGGAATTTATCTGCACTGCTCCACAGCAGTGGTAAATGGATGTGATGTGGAGAAAACTAGTAGGTAGTTTTTGTTAAAGAAAATATTAGACATCAAGCAGCAGCACTGCAGAGCCCAAGCACTCCCCATCTTCTCTGAATTGTGTGTTGTTTCTCTGTTTGACAGGCATTCGATCAGTGAGCTTCTATGAACACATCATCACAGTGGGAACAGGGCATGGTTCCTTACTGTTTTATGATATCAGAGCCCAGAGGTTCCTGGATGAAAGGCCTCCACGTGCCTGCTCTGGACAGAAGCAGAAATTAGGAGGAAGTGAAATTTTGAAGCTGACTACAGGGAAAGGTTGGCTGGTGAGTAACTTGTAGCCATAGAGTTCAAACAAGTTCATTTATGGTAATGGGAGCTGTTGTATGAAATGCATCTCAGTAAAACAGTGATCATGTAGCTGATAACTGTAATAATGAAAAGTAAGAAATACTGCACTGTTGTTTTCAGAGAAGCGTTCTGTCAGTGTACTGAGCAGCTGGTTGTTTGAGTGTAGGGTGTACTGCCTACTCTGCACGTGCACTGATTTGTAAATGAACTAGATTTCGTATCTTTGATTATAGTCAAAAGTATAAACTTCTAGTTATTACCTCTAACACTAATTGTTGCCTTCCTTTAAAAGCTTAATGAATTTAACATGGTATTCAAATTAAGAGAAACTGTACACAATTTTAAAAACTGTGCGTTCCTGAAGTAATGCCACTGCAGGCACTTGAATTCCATTTCCTGTACGTTACTATAAAGCAGTTAATGGCTTTGTCCAAGTTTTCCCCATTATTTTTTTCTCTCTTTGTGATGCAACTTTAAAAACTAATGAAACTTGGTATCTTCCCTACCCTTCACCCTCCCTCCCTCCAATGTTTGGTGCAAACATCCTCCAAAAAAGCTTCAGAAAGTCTCTGGTGTCTTCCAATTCAAGTTGATCTGTCTGAAGCTTCAGGGAGTATTAACAGAAAATATCCCTTTTAGGCCCTGGAAACTATGTTCTTCTTCTGTGAAACAAGGCTTTCTGTTTGTTTGGCGACAATAACAATCTAAACTTTCCTTTAACAGAATCATGATGAAACCTGGAGGAATTACTTTTCTGAAATTAATTTCTTCCCAAATGCTGTTTACACCCACTGCTACGACTCGTCTGGAACAAAACTCTTTGTGGCAGGCGGTCCCCTTCCTTCAGGACTTCATGGGAATTACGCCGGTCTTTGGAGCTAATGATAACTCTTTACAAATGCTGATCTTTACACAGATTTTCACTTTCTTTTCCTTTTTTTCTAACAATGAAACTGTGTGATGCCATTGAGTTTTGGTTTAAATGCAAGTTACTTTTTTGGCAGAGTTTTCTGTTGGCCTCCAACAGTTTTATACATCTCCTTGACCAGTTCTTTGTTTTAAGCTCCTTGATCGTTTATATGAAGGGTGTTTGAAATCCCTTTTTATTGTTTTTACTCTAAATGACTCTTCCCCCACATTTAGGCTGTCTTGGCCACATGCCTCCTCCCCTACTTTGCTGTGAGGTAGGATTCCTTTCTAATAGAGTGGTCGCTCCTGCGCTTTCTGTGAAAGTCTAGGGGCTGCATTTGTGCAGGTACTTTGTGTCAGTTACATTACCTGGAGTGAGGACTACTTGTAATTAAAAAATATTAAAAATATTTATAAGAGATAAGCTACTACTTTATCTGCAGAGCCTGGCCCTGGCCTGGGTTGATCTTATTTTTTAAAAGTACAAGTCTAATGATACTGTTTATATGTAAAGGAATACAGTAATTTTAAGCTGTACTCATTGGAGCCCAGGGACAGACTCCCCAGGGGTGTTACCCATCAAGCCCAAACTGCAGAAGCACAGGAGTTCTCAAAAGTGCATTTATATTTTAATTGTGATTTTCAGCAGTGCCAGGAGCAAAAACATGATCTTCTGTTCCTGTACCTGTTCCAGGTATCAGCTTGCGCAACTGGAGTTTGAATAGTCTGTTCTGCAGCGCGGCTGTTGCAGGATAACATTACATTGAGGGCCTGCAGAGGTGATGAAAGGGTATGGGGACTAGGGATGTGACTTCTAATGACATGAAAAAGTGAACTAAATCTAACTATTTTCCAAACGAGCCAAGGTTCCCGAGTATGCTGCTGTCATAGCTCGTGAGTTATTTGTAGACTGCCTAAAACCCAGGATCTTTTTTGTCCCAGGTTAGAGAAATTTTTTTTCTCCTTTTTTTTTTTTTTTTTTTAGATGTTCTGGTTGTTAGCCATCTCCTCTGATAAGCCAATGGAGTAAAGAAACTGTTTTTTCTCTAAGGTTAAAGAGTCTCAGAGTTGTCTAATGCAGGCTGAAAGCTTACCACGTAGCAAGATAACTTGCTGTTAGCTCATGTTGCATTAGCATCCACTGTCATCTAGCTGGCTATAGGAGATGTTCAGTCTTTCCCCAAGTCCCTTACTGCCTTCTCCATTTGAACTCCCTTGAACTTCACATGGAACTATGGGTAGACAGCACAGATCCAGTGCCTTTTGGGTCCAGCTGTGAAGTGTGTGCTCTCAAGTGCAGTGGTCTTATCTAACACTGGGATAAAATGCAGGGCTCCAGAGTGCTGTCCCTGGCCTTCCATCAGGTGCCAGGAGCTCTTCCTTTGTTACCAATGCCCCCATCTTCTGCTGGGATGAATTCTGGAGCAGAGTGTGTGCCTGGGCCTCACTGCTTTGGTGCCAAATGAGGAGTCAGTTGAAGCTGAGGAAAAAAGGCAGGAGTGGGACATGCTCTGTTCTCAAGTCTCTGCTGGAGATTACAGCTGCCACAGCAGAGCAGCTGTAGTTTCTGCAACAGGTCCTGCCAGATTTACCAGAGCTAGTCAGGCTGTGTCCTTGCAGTCCCTTTTGTCTTTGTACTCAGTGTCTCCCTCAGTAATGCCAAGCAATGAGGCCCTGGTTTCTGTCTTTGAGTGATGGGATTACACAATGTAACAACAGTCTGTTCCTGAGGGGGAACAGACTGGTTTATCTTGCATTGGGCACCTGAAGGAGAGAAGGTAACAAATTGTAACAGACCTTCAGTCCTTTCTTCCTGCTGTTCAACTTTTCAGGAATGTGGATCTTTCGCTGCTAGTGATTGTAGGAAGCTGTTCCTTTTAGCCCTCACTATTTTAAGTAGACTACATTTTCCATATTCATAATCACATGCAATCAGATTAATGACATATTTGTATGTTCAGTAATGCCCAGCTTGTAGTACTGGGAAAGAACCCCTCAACAACAATCAGGTGTTAGGTGATAGACATTCCCAAGGAAGCTGAAGCTACAGTGCAGTGTTAGCTTGAGCAGAGCATTGCGGGTGGTGCCACCCTCTTCACTGCATACCTTGTTCCTGGTCATTCCTCCAGCCTTCCCCCTTGTACAGTCGGCTCAGTCAAGGAGAAGTGCTACTGCTCTCCCCAGATGTTTTCTGGGGCTGTTGTAAAGAAGTGAGTCCATTTGTTTAGTTTCCTCATCAGTGCTGCTGGTGTTAGTCCAAGGTGAGTAAATTACCAAAGAATAGTAAATAGGTGTTCATAGTCTCAGTTGTTCGTTTTCCACATAGATCCATTTTAAGATGCTTTGCAAGAGTGCCCAATGACCTGACCGGATTTAGTCTGTCCACAAAGGTTGCATTTGTATTGTGAGTGACTCTTGTGACTCCCTTAATGAGGGAGACTCTTGAATTTCATTATGGGGATATCTTTGCTGCCTCCATTTGAAGTCTTTGGCAGCGTTTTTGTATCTTAAGGATTAAGAAAATTATGTATCCGTTATTCTTCTGTAGAATTTCGTCCTCTTCCTTTACCTGAGCACTTGCTTTGTATATAGCTTGCAGCTGCAGAGTTACAAGATTAAAGTTGTGTTCCATCTATGTTAAGTGGTGGTTTGGTGTCTTAATTTTTGCCCCTCAACTGAGAGGCACTTACTGACCTTGTGAACGGATGCCCCTCACCTGGTGCAAGTGTGAAATAAAGCAGGCTCATCTAGACTGTTTGTGGAGGTCACCTGTTTTGCTGGATTGCAAAAAACCAAGATCCTATTGGCCATCAGTTACTACATCTCAGCAATGGAGCAGCATCTTACAGGAGCTGGAGCTCCAAGGTCTGTTCATGGTGGTCTGATCCCCTTATTTTCCATAAGCCCACTTTTCCAAGGTGTCTGAGGTGTGTTCTTAATTACTTTGTCACAATTGCTGCTATGACTCAGTCACTGAGCTTGGGTATGGCTCATTCCTAGGAAGGCTCTTGCAGGGTTGTGTGATGCAGGCAGAGCTGATGCTCTGGCCAGCCCCTGCTGCACAAGCCATACCCATGCTCTCTGACTTGAAGTCATGCAAAAATTCCCTGTTGTGCACTGCTGATCACCCCACAGCTGCAGCCCATGACGTGACCTCCACTTAAAATACATTTCTGAGTGTTGCAGTGCCTTCGTAGCATATCTTAAAGCCTCTGAAGCACAGACACCAGGGATTTGTCCATGTTGCAGACAAGGAAAGTGGAAATTCAGCCATGTTTTGTCTGCAGGGTCTCCTGTGTGTGCTTTCCCTTGCTTCCGTTCTTCATTGCGGTGAGGATGGGCATGGGGGGAGCACAATGAAAGAAGGAGAAAGCCCAGCTAAGTTTGTGGTGTTGCTCTCAGAATGCTTGAAGAGTTTAAAAACACAAAGGGGGTGCTTATTCATTGCTCAGGAGGTACTTGTAAAAGGGCTTAATCAGAACTGTTTTCAGAGGTCAAATAGATGTCCCTTCCATCCCTGGTGGTTTACTTTTTTTCCATGTTAATTTTTAAGGACTTAAATTAGGAAGTATCTTTTTACTTACGATGCTGTGTTTCTTTATCAGAACCATGTGGTGCTTTGCTAATTAAAAAAGAAAAAAAAATCAGAAAAGAATCTTACCAATTAAAAATTGAGTGCCATATTTTAATAGATTCTGCTGTCCCGCTGGGAGTGGGAGTGTCTACGAGTGCACGCAGACCCAACACAGGGTACCAGGGCTGGTGGAACTGGGGAAGTGCAGGCTGCCTGACCACTTCTGAAGTGAAAAATCAATAAAATCAATAATTCTAATAAAAGACTTGATTACATACAAATTCTGACCATTGGACTGAAACCAAAAAAGGGATGTATAAGAACACTTGCAGCATACGGTGGAATGTCTCTAGTTTTAGATGTTGATTATTTGACCTCAGAACAAAAATCTAGGAGTCAATACTTGGTTTTCTTAGGAACTGCTTTTTTAGATTCCCTTATTAAAAGGGAAAATTCAGGTGCTGAATCTTAATCTCATGAAACTTGTACTTTTCATTTGCCAATTCACCTGGTCTCCTTTCTTTTTCAAGGCCTCCCACAGTCTCAGGGTATATAAATCACTATGACTCATCCAAATAAGACTGAAATGGACCAACCAGAGGTTAATGTGCCTTTCTCTTCTGGTACCTTGATCTTTGTAAAATTATCTCACAAACTAGTCACTGTCTTGGGGCTGGGTACGTGCGTTGTCTTTTTCTAAGATGTGTGTGTTGAAGTTACAAAAGGTTTGTACTGTTAATTGTCACTTCCATTTGATTTAGGATGTCATGTAGACACAAATCAATGCGCTGGTTTGTCTCAGGATAAATCTTGCCTGTGACTTCTGTCAGTGCTTGCTCATTTGTTAACGTGTATACACAAATGCTGGATCTTCCCCGTCACCTATGATGTAATTGCGTACAATGCACAAACATTAAGGTGTTTCAAAATGTGTGGTGATCGCTACTTGTTGCCTGAGGGTAGAATGACCTAGAGTGAACTGTTTTTAATGTTTGCTTTTCTTTTTTTTTTTTTAAATACATTTAAAGATTCAAAGCTTGGAGGGTGGAGTGGAGATCAGGACAAGCTGACACTTGCTGACTTTTGTTCTGAATCCAGGGTCTGATGTTAACAACTTCTGCAATTCCACCCTTTTAACAGAGCTTTTCTCAGCTTGCTGTTTCTGTCATGAGCTGTGTCAAACAGCGCTGTATCCTGAACTGTCACAGAAGCTGTCTAAGGAACCAGTAACAGCTGTCTCCAAATGTTATACTGCATGTTTTTAACTGTAGGGTAAAACTGTTTGAAGTTATTGATGCAGCTTGCAAATGAAACTGGAAAACTGCAGGTAGTAAGCAAAAACTAGCCTGTCTGCATGCGGGGTTCGGTGTTCAAAGTTTTCTTGTAAATTTTTTCCTCTCTGAAAAGTGATTTTTTATTTTTTATTTTTTTCCCAAGACAAAGGCATAACGTATTTGGCTTTGTTTTCTGAGTTGTCAAATCATATCTTTATTTTTAAACTGACATCTGGAGTTTGAGCTGGGTTTCTGCCTTTTATGCAGATAGAGTGTGATTGATACAAGATGTCTATTCCCAGTTAATCTAATCCTAAGAGCATGGAAACAGGAACGCTTCTTTGCTTCCTGTGACCTTAAATGGGCATGTATACCCATAACTAAGTACTGAATTCTGTTGGAACATGAGACTGCTTTTGCCTTTAGAAGCAGCGTGACTAGTCATCGATCTATTGACATAAATACGTGGTCAAGGGCTTCCAAGGTGTGTGTATTTCCTGTTCTAGCTGTATCTGTTCTTGGTACCCCGGTGCAGATTTAGCCTGGTGTTCTTTTAGTTTTTGGTAACTCCAGAGTTTCTTCAAATTTAAGGTCTCTTTTCTATCACAGTCACTTTTCAGAGTAGAACGGATTGGTTTCACTTTATTTTGTAATCTTCAGTACTTTCCTCTTCTCACATTTCTTCCTAGTTCACCTTTAAACATCAGTTCAAAGCTGCTTGCCTGGAAAATAGCAGGTCAAAGTTTAAAAACAAACAAACAAACAAAAAAAACTGACCCACTGCAGGAAGATTATTCTGTTCTTTTACCATAAACTTCAGTTACTGTCTGGCCAACTAAGACTCCACTCCTGCAAAATCTACAGAGGTGGAAATCCTCATGCATCTGTATTGTATGCTGGCTGTCAGTAGATCATGAAGTAGAGGTGCCCAGCTTTGGCACAGTATTTGTTAAAACTAATAAGTAGTGTTTTGGTCAGCTAGAGAATTGGCATTTTTAGCTGTTATATCAACACCATAACTAAAGATCCTCTGGTGACAAAGGCAGGAAGGTGCTTCACTGACTTTCTGCTGAATTTTAATCCCATTTGGAGGCTTTCTCCAGAGGTTTTCTTTTGTGCTTTTTAGGAATTAAGAAAAAATTGTACTATAAGAGAGATCAACTCTAACCTTGTGCTTAAAAGGCAGAAGTTGTTATAATTGGCTTTGGCCAGCAGTAATACCCATGGCTGGCTACACTCAGATGACCCAGTGTTTGAATACTGGAAGCCATGAGGTTTTGCCCCATCGTACTTTATGCTTATGTGACTGCAGAACTGCTCCCAGACCTTGCAAAGCTACTGGTCATCCATCTTCACATGAAGTGTGAAGGTGGCATGGGGAAGAACCAGTGGTCAGTCACTCACTCTCTCCCTCACTGCTGAGGCTCACCACTGCGCTTGTCTGTTTTTGTGATGACGTGGAGCACTGTGCTTTGCTGCTGCTGCCAGGCACCCCCACGCGCTTCCAGCTGGGATGGAGCAGAAAGGCCCTGTCTGCAGCTCTGTGCAGCTGGCTGCTGGCTGGGTCAGCACGAGCTGTGTGTGCAGCGCTGTGCCAGGCCAGCTGGGACTTCCCACTTCAGTCAGCTGCTCTGGGCTTTTCTCACAGCGCAGGTGATGGTGGGACCATTGCAAAAAGGTCTGGATGAGAAACGTCTAACAGGCTCTGCCATCTTGGTCAAAATGCTCTGTCTCCATGCTCAGCCTCGGCCTCGCTCCCTTCTTGCTGCCTTCCTGCTCCTCAGCACTCCAGCAAGTTCCCTGCTGTCTCATGGCTTACTCAGGTACTGGTTCTGCAAAGCCTGGGGGCACCTGTCTGAGCCCTGCTGCAATTTGAGACTTCCACACTTGCTTAGACCTCGCTCACAACCTGCCTGTTCGTGTTACTCAGCCCTGATGTCTCCCTGAGCTGGTATCTTTGCAGCCCGAAGGATTCCTGCGCCAGCCATGAAGGAGTTGATTCCTGTACTGCTGGTTATTTCAATTGACTTTTATTTTTCTCTTTCTGGGCTTCACTGCAAAAGTACAAAATGCTACTGATTTCTCAACTCTACTGAGCATGGTAACGGGCCCTCCCGAGTGAAGCATCAGAGTTACTCTTCTGCTTCCAAGGTGCACAGAAACAAGGATCTTCTGAACAATTTTTAGGAGGGAAAAGCAGCTGCATACACACAAATGGAAGGGTATCTCTGGGTAGAATAGCTGAGGGAGCAGCTTAAGAATTTAAAATATATGAACAGAGTAACAGAGGGATTTTTAATTGCTTTAACAGGTTTCTCCTTTTCTAAGCCACAGAAGGCTGCAATGTTAACTGAAGGTCTCTGTTAATCAATATAAAATGTGCCTCTCAACTATAATGCAAAAGTCACTCTCTTGTTTGCGATGCAAGAAGTTTTAACTGAAGACTGTTTTAATTCTTATTTCCTGCTCTGAAGTGTTACCATCCTTACCACAGTCCTTCCTGGTCTCTCCCAAGCACTGTACAGCACCACCCCTGCTTAAAAGCAGAAGGGGGATTTCATTGAGCAGTGGAACCTGCCGAGCTTCCTTGCTGCAGAGGGACCCTGGAGAGAAGAGGCCAGGTTCTGTGTGTTTTAAATACAACTTTAAACCAATGCAGCTAGTCTCAGATCAGCACCGCTTCCTACCTTTCCCTCTATTTAGATGGGCATGCAAAAGCAAACACAGCAATATGCGACCCAGTTGATGCTCTTGCAGGGGGAACATGGGGTTTGTTTTTTTTTTTTGAAACGCGAGGACTGAGATTTCCAGTTGCGTGGAAGAACTCAGCATGAGTGCAACAGTTTGGATCGCTGATTACAGCTCTTCTGCCAGCTTGCAAAATGCAATCAAGTGCTCTGGACTCTTCTGAAGAAGACTGTGGTAGACGAGCTGTGAAGATGTAGGCTAGAACTAATCATTTTAGGTCACCTCTATGTCGCTTAACTACATGGACAGTATAACAGTGATTTTTACAGATTCCTTCCCATGTGTCAGTCACAACTCTCAATTTGCTTTTGGGGAAAAACTGTTAATAGATGCATTTCCAGATCAAATTAAGAGCCTAATTTTCCATCTTGCATTAACCGGGTTACTGTGTTCACATGCCAGAAGGATGTTGCTCTTTGAACAAGCATGTTAGTGCAAAGACCCATGCACTTTTAAAATACCTAGACCTATACTTTCTCACCTGAGTATCGTTAACCATGCTGTAGTCTGATGAATGGATCTACTGCCCTGTTATATAGATAATTGTAATTAACTGCAGATTGTTTTTCCACTACTTGAAGTGTGATCTGAAAACTGGTGGACAAAAAGTATTTGTGCATCTTACTATAGGCATCTCTAAATAAAATGTATTTGTATAGTGTGTTGGCTTGGCTGATGGCTTCCTCTATTTGCTAGTCCTTCCACTGCACGTAAACCAGAGACAGCTTGAGAGTGAGCAGATGCATTTCTCCCTTCAGCAGCCTTGCCTTTGTGCTGACATGACCGATTCAAAGGAAATAGTGAGCTGTTTTTCTGCTTTTGTTCCCTCTCCCCCCACGCTTCACCAGTGACTGGATTGACACCCCAAGGACAGGTTCTCAGCTTGTTCCTGTTTTCCATAGTTTAAACACCTGTCATGTTCTCTGTGCAGCTGCAATGACACTGCTTGCTTCCATAGAAGCTGTGTCTAATGGTGGAACTGGGACTGTTAGGCTCTTCAAAACACCTTCTTCCTGTTTTCATCTGGTACCGCATTGGTTCTTAAGAAACAGCTTCCTTTGAGAGGCATTGGACCTCTAGGTAGAGGTTAGACAGATGTTATCCAGGAATAAAGCTTACAGGAAGATCCTGTGCTCCAAAGTTGCATCTGTAGCACTGCATCTGCCACTATATGTTCATTGCTCAGGAGAGCAGTGCCTCTGTCCAGCTGCCTTATTTCTCTGCCTCAGCTTCCCTGCCTAGAATTAGGAAGGTTAGTATGGGGAGGGGAGGAACGCCCTCAAGACATCTAAGCTCTATGCTGGGAGTTGTAACTGTGTGCCTAAACACTGCTCCTGCATTCCCATTTTTCTCTTGCTTGTCCTTACCCTGAGGTGCTTGTCATGGGAAGACTGCAAGCTGTAAGAGACCATGTCTCCAGCAGAACCATCTCTGCTCCCTGCAGTATGGTAATAGGTGTTCCTGAGGCTTGAGGATGCCTGAAAAAGAACAAAAATGAGGAAAGTCCAAAACACGTGTGGATACTGTAATCTACTGAGCCTTGTACCAAAATGGTTTGAGAGAAGAATCTGAGAGAAGAAGAAAAAATAAGTCCCCTGGCACTGGAGATACGCAGGAAATAATGGATAATGTGTGTGGTAGGATGAGGCTAGAAAGCATTGGTAGCAGTACAGCTTGGTACAGCTTGTGGCTCTGGGCGTCCCTCTTGGCACAGTTATGGCTTTGGATGAGCTTGTGCCAAGCCCTCAGTGCAGAAGTTGGGGCTGAACTGCTTCTGAGCTGTGCTTTGTCCTCATATTTTTGCATTTGCTCTGGACAATTGCTACTCAGTGCAGAATGGGTTCCCTGCTGGGCTGATGCTTTTGTTTCTACACCTAAATGGTAGGAAAGAGAGGGGGTGAAGGTAGCTGTAGAACCATTTCAAGCTGTAGAAATGGTTCTAGAAATGTCCATTACAAACTCCCCAGCTGCATCTGATGCTGTACCAAGTACGTGCAAGCTGGCATGTATGAGCAAAAAGGACTGGGGCAGCTGAGGACCTCAGGAAGCCCAAAGACCACCCATACCCATGGACCTCCTTCTAGGTGTGTGTCCAGCTTAAACTTCAGCAATGAACCATCCAAATCCTTCCCCAGCAGCTAGTACTAACATTCACTTCTCTGGTGACATTAGCTGGCTTGTAGGTCCCCTTGTTTTCACATTCATGGTGCAGATGGAAGAGTTTGTTCCCTTCTCTGGGGCAAGCGATCTCTTTACTCAATGGACTTTTAAACTGTTTCATGGCTGTGTTTTTCACTCCTTGGACTGAAAAGCCCCACAATCCCTCAGTACTTTATCACAGCCCACAGTCAGCATGCACATGTGTGGCCATCGTCATTTCTGGCGGTGGAACCAAGACAAGATCCATTGCATTCCTTGGCCTGAGGCTGCGCTGGGTCTGCTGCTATCAGTCGTGCTTTTACTGTGCACTACAAACCCTGTGGCAGCGCACATCATCCCTCCCTTTCAGCACTCAATCTGCTGCCTGCCTCCAACTCCCAGCCCAGCTGCTGTAGGTTTGCTTAGCTGTCATCGCTTTCCTGCTGGCATGTATTTTGTTTCTGCTCACTGTGGCTCAGGGTGTCCACTCCTGCCAGCCGGTGGCACCGCTGCTGCGGAGCGGGGAAGCCAGAGCAGCACTGTGGGAACAGTTTCATGTTGGTTCTGTTTAGTTCTTCCTAACCATATCTGTACTCATCCTCTGCTTCTGAATGGAGGAGCAGCATAGTCTTTGCCAGTGTGAGGTGCTATCAAGGTTCGGTAAATAGGTTCATACATGGAGAAATGCCAGGAACACAGTGCTTGAGGCATTCTTGGGGGAAGGGAAGACCGTGCTGTCAGGTTAACAGCCAGCAGGTTCACACAGTGTATTAGAAAACAAACATCTCAGTGCTTCGCCTTTCTCAGGCCCCAGCGCCATCTGGAAGAGCAAATGTCTGGAGGGCTTCAGCCCTCTGCCAAGCTCAAGGAATCATGGAGCCCTTTGGGAGCTGCTGATCAGCTGCTCGAAAGCACTGCCCTGCACAGCAGTACTTTTCCCTCTGCATGACAGTGCACAGTGCACTGGGAGAGGTAAGAGAGAAGCCCTGAGACTTAAGCATAGAGCTGCAGTCAAAAGGGCAACTTGACAGTTGCTTGGACTGTTTGTACCAAAGACATAAACATAGCATGGGTCATGCTCCAGGGATGCTGAAGTCTCAGCAGAAAGATTTGCAGCCTCTGTAATCAGTGCCTGGTTGTTTCTTTGTTTGTTTTCTGTCAAAATATTTACTGTTCCAGGTGTTCCTTCTCTCCACAGACCCACCAGAGTGACAAGTGCTGAAGATTAGGCATCTACAACAGAAATATCACAGGTTCTAGATGGGAGAGGATGTGCCTAGATTTAAGGTTGTCTTTGGGGGAACACTGCTGGCTCATGTTCAGCTTGTGCACCAAGACCTCCAGGTCCTTCTCTGCCAAGCTGCTTTCCACATGCCTGGCTTACGGGGCTCTTCCCCTCAAGGTGCAGAACACTGCATTTCCCTTTGTTGAACTTAATGAGATTCCCATTTCTTCAGCCTGTTGGGGACCCTCTGAATGGCAACACAACCATCTCGTCCATCAGCTGCTCCTCCCACTTTTGTGTTGCCTGTGACCTCACTGAGGCTGCACTCTGCACCACAGTCAGAGCCACTAATGAAGATATTAAACAGTATTTGCTCCAGGATCAGCCCCGAGGGAACACCACCAGTGAAAGGCCTCCAGCTGGACTTTGCGGCACTGATCACAACCTCCTGAACACAGCAATTCAGCCAGTTTTCAGCCCACCCCCCCAGCTTCTTTAATTTGTCTATGAGGATGCTACGTGAAACATTGTTGCAAGCTTTTTAAAGCCAAAGTGAACAACATCCTCTGCTCTTTCTTTGCCTACCACGCCAGTGATTTCACTGTGGAAGGCAACCAGATTGGTCCTGCATAAGTTCCCCACTGTAAACCCCTCCTGACTACTCCCAATGATCTCCAGTCCTCCACATGTTTGAAAATGGCTCCCAGGACTGTTTGCTCTATCACATCTGCAGAGACTGAGGTGAAGCTGACCAGCCTGTAATTCCCCACCCTATCTCAAGCCAATTTGTTCTTGCTGTTGCCAGTTGCTGCAGATACAAATGGACCTTTTAAATTCAAAGCAGATGACTGACCTTTAACTAGAGCTGACAAACATCCTATTCAAAGCATTCTCCTAAAACATATTACAGGATAAAAATGCTTGTAATTTATCCTAAGATGAAGTTTAGGAGAAAACAGCAAATAGTGGTGCATCCATCTTCCTCTTTACAACAGTATTAGAACAAAGTGGAGTAGAACAGAGTAGAATAGAGTAGAACAGAATAGAACAGAATCATAGAATCATAGAATGGTTCAGGTCGGAAGGGACCTTAGAGATCATCTTGTTCCAACCCCCCTGCCATGGGCAAGGACACCTCCCACTAGACCAGGTTGCCCAAAGCCCCATCCAGCCTGGCTTTGAATACTTCCAGGGAGGGGGCATCAACGACTTCTCTGGGCAACCTGTTCCAGTGTCTCACCACCCTCACAGAGAAGAATTTCTTCCTTATATCTCGTCTAAATCTACCCTCTTCCAGTTTATAACCATTACCCCTTGTCCTGTCACTACCTGTCCTTGTAAAAAGCCCCTCCCCAGCTTTCCTGTAGGCCCCCTTCAGGTACTGGAAGGCCGCTATCAGGTCCACCCGCAGCCTTCTCCAGGCTGAAGAGTCCCAACTCTCTCAGCCTGTCCTCGTAGGGGAGGTGCTCCAGCCCTCTGATCATCCTCGTGGCCCTCCTCTGGACCCGCTCCAACAGCTCCACATCCTTCTTGTGTTGGGGGCCCCAGAACTGGACACAATACTCCAGGTGAGGTCTCACGAGAGCAGAGTAGAGGGGCAGAATCACCTCCCTCGACCTGCTGGCCACGCTTCTCTTGATGCAGCCCAGGATGCGGTTGGCCTTCTGGGCTGCAAGCGCACACTGCCGGCTCATGTTGAGTTTCTCGTCAACACACACCCCCAAGTCCCTCTCCTCAGGGCTACTCTCAAGCCATTCTCCGCCCAGCCTGTATGTGTACTTGGGATTGCTTCGACCCAGGTGCAGGACCTTGCACTTGGCTTTGTTGAATTTCATGAGGTTGGCATGGGCCCACCTCTCAAGCCTGTCCAGGTCCCTCTGGATGGCATCCCTTCCCTCTGGCGTGTCGACTGCACCACACAGCTTGGCATCATCTGCAAACTTGCTGAGGGTGCATTCGATCCCACTGTCCATGTCACCGACAAAGATGTTAAACAGCACTGGTCCCAGTACCGATCCCTGAGGAACACCACTCGTCACTGGTCTCCATTCAGACACTGAGCCATTGACCGCCACTCTCTGAGTGCGGCCATCCAGCCAGTTCCTTATCCAGCGAGTGGTTCGTCCATCAAACCCATATTTATCCAGTTTATCAACCAGGATGCTGTGCGGGACAGTGTCAAACGCCTTGCACAAGTCCAGGTAGATGACGTCGGTTGCTCTCCCTTTATCCACTGTTGCTGTGACTCCATCATAGAAGGCCACCAGGTTTGTCAGGCACGATTTGCCCTTGGTGAAGCCATGTTGGTTGCCGCCAATCACCTCCTCTCGATTTTCCATGTGCCTTAGTAGAGCCTTCAGGAGGATCTGCTCCATGATCTTGCCAGGCACAGAGGTGAGACTGACCGGCCTGTAGTTTCCAGGATCATCTTTTTTCCCCTTCTTGAAAATGGGGGTTATGTTCCCCCTTTTCCAGTCAGTGGGAACTTCACCAGACTGCCATGACCTTTCAAATATGATGGATAGTGGCTTGGCAACCTCATCCGCCAGTTCCTTCAGGACCCGTGGATGAATCTCATCAGGCCCCATGGACTTGTATACCTTCAGGTTCTTCAGGTGGTCTCGAACCTGATCTTCACTTACAGTGGGCAGTTCTTCCTTCTCCCAGTTCTTACCTTCTCTTTCTGCAGTTTGGGTGGTGTGTCTAGAGCCTTTGCCAGTGAAGACTGAAGAATAGAACAGAATAGAATAGAATAATTAATCATCAATCAATTACAGGCACATCTCCATTAGCTGGAGTAAAGGAGGGCTGAGATTCCACTAGGCGCCTTAAAATCGAGGTGATAAAGGCAGATGCTCTGTGAGCACTAAAAGATACACTTCAGAACACAGTGCAGGGATGGCTGAAAGCCCCTCACAGGTCATGACAATGTCAGCGTGGCCTGGCTTTGCTTCTGTGGGGCACTGCAGCTGAGCTAATCAACAACTCCAGAATGAACTAGCTCAGCATGTAAACAACCAGTGTCTCTGGCTGATAAACAATGCCTTGCCTGTAACTTGAATTAGAAAATGAACAGATAAATTCATTTACACTATTCTGCTACAGGAATTAGTATAAGTTCTAGCAGCAAAAGGATATTTTTTTTTTGCTTGTAAGACCTTTTAATCTCTTACAGAATAATTCCTAGCAATTGTATTAGCCCGCTTGTAGTTGGTTCTAAAAACACTCGCAGATAATTATAAAAGTCTTTCAAAAATATCTGATCCACTAAGAGGCAGGATGCTACACTAGTGTCACATTGGGACAGAGCGCACAGCTGGTTGTTAACTTACATGCTGTGAGAATAACATCTGACAGTCAGAAATGGTTCTCTAACACTAACCCTGGGGTGCCTACACCCAGAGTTCTTCCAAAGCTAGCCACTCTGGCTTCATGGTGATAATTTTAATCTTGGGAAACTGTAAGAGGCAGGAAGCATGCCACTGCTTGAGCAGGGCACAGCAGGGTGACCAGATGCCTGCAGATTACTTTCCTTGATGTCATAGGCAAAATAATGGAAAACTAATAAGGGACTCGATTCATGGAGAATTCAAGGCTAGACAAAAAATTAATACCGAGCAACAGGGTTGTGTGGAAAAAAAGTCTTGTTAAATAAAGCCTATTTAATTCTCAGAGATTGCTCGGCTGAAAAAGGTAAGAGTGGGCATGTCACAGAATTAAACTGGGGAGCATGACAGAACAAACAGCACTCACCATCTGCAGAGCATGCACTGCACAGGATATGTGCCAACATCTTCCCTGAAATGGGTGTTTACAGTGGGGTTCTGCAGCATCATTATCAGGCTCAGATATGTTAAAATCTCCTCAGCTATCTGGCAGTAAGTACAAAGTCACTGCAGATGTTTTGTGAAAAAGATTGAAGGAAAATAACATAACAACAGGGACAACGCGGACGTACAGAGCAAGTCCAGAATCTGGTCACAGCATCATCTTTTTACATACAGTCAAACATTAACGTGAGAGCACCTGGACTGAGGGCTGCAGGCAGCCCCTGCAGAAGAGGGTCTGTCTCCAGGCACAGACCAGCTCTGAAGGGATCGGGCAGTCCAGCATCAATTCCTAGGGTGATGCTGAGATGTGACAGATTAATGCAGCCCACAGGTGTTAGGAATGTTAATGGCCCGGTCTATATGAAGGGCAGACGATATCATTATCCTTTCTGCCTGTAATGCCATGAATCAGTGAATGGCATATATACTAGAAGGGCTTGCACCCGCAACTCAAATTGCTACCCTTTCCAGAACAAATGCTGCCAAAGCCTTGCTTCTGCCAGCACATTAACACGATCTAGCACATCACATTCCATTTCTAGACAGCATCTTGGGAGCCTCACCCCAAGTCTAAACAGAGCAGCAATCCCTGGTACCCTTTCACTTTGAATTCAAGACTTTCCATTGCTCCACTCTAACAAGAGAGAATTCCTAATTCCCTACAAACTCAGCTCAAATCTGATAAGTCATACTTGGTTTCTTCACATGGAGACTCTTCCTTACAGGATCTGAGTACAACTGGACATCATTGCTCTCTGAGGTAACTGGAGTGCATTTTGGAGGAAGACGGTTTTAATGATGCAGGTGTCATGGGTTAAGGCCTTCCAAATGATTTCCAGAAAAGAACAGTAATTTTATTAGACAAACAATATAACTGGGATCAAGAACAGGCAAAAAGAAGATACAAACCTCAGATTAAATTGTGAAAAACTTCTCTGAACACCAGCTCAGTTGGACTAATTTTCTGATCAGTCCAAGAGACAGGGTTAGGTAGTGCAGAAAGCAGAAGTGAGAATTCGCATGAGGAGGGACATCCACTGCAGCCTGAGCTTGTGAAGAACAGATGCTTTTCACTTTCATGTACAAGTCTATAGAACCAGATGACATGCATCCCAGGGTGATGAAGGAACTGGCTGACCTAGTCGCCAAGCTACTCTCTGTTGTATTTGGGAAGTCACGGCTTTCAGGTGAAGTACCCAGCGACTGGAAAAGGGAAACATCACTCCCACTCCTTTCTACCTTTTAAGAAAGGAAGACCTGGGGAACTACAAGCCGGTGAGCCTCATGTCTGTGCCTGGGAAGATCACAGAACAGATCCTCCGGGAACATGTTAAGGCATGTTCAGGCACATGCAAGAGGAGGAGGTGATGTGAGACAGCCAGCACAGCTTCACCAAGGGCAGATCGTGGCTAAACAATCTACTGTCCTTCTACAATGAAGTGACAGCATCAGTGGACAAAGGGAGAACAAGTGATGCTGCCTACCTGGGCTTCTGCAAAGCCTTTGATATGATCCCATACCACATTCTTATTTCTAAGTTGAAGAGGTGTGGATTTGAAGGATAAACTATTCAGTGGATAAAGAATTGATTGAACAGTCAGGGGGTTGTGGTCAATGGATCGATGTCCAGGTGGAGGCTGGTGATGGGTCCGTCTTGGTACCAGTGCTCTTCAACATCTTTGTCAATGGCACTGACAGTGGGATTGAGTGCACCCTCAGCAAGTTTGCTGATGACACCAAGCTGAGTGGTACCATTGAAATACCAGAAGGAAGGGATGCCATCCTGAGGGATCTGGACAGGCTTGAAAAGTGGGCTTAAGTGAACCTAATGAGGTTCAACAGGGCCAAGTGCAAGGTGCTGCGCTTGGCTCACGGGAAACCCAGATATGAGTACAGGCTGGGAGAAGAACTCCTTGAGAGCAGCCCTGCCAAGACAGACTTAAAGGTCCTGGTAGACGAAAAACTTAACATGAGCCAGCAGTGTGCACTTGCAGCTCAGAAGGCCAAGTGTATCCTGGGCTGCATCAGAAGAGGCGTGGCAGCAGGGAGAGGGAGGGGACTGTCCCCCTATGCTCTGCCCTTGTGAGGCCCCATCTGGAGTACTGCATCCAGGCCTGGGGCCCCCAGCACAGGAAAGATGTGGAGCTGTTGGAGAAGGATCCAAAGGAGGGCCAGGAAGATGATCAGAGGGCTGGAACATTTCTCCAGTGAAGACAGGTTGAGGGAGCTGGGCTTGTTCAGTTTGGAGAAGAGACGGCTCTAGACAGACCTCATTGCAGCCTTCCAGGACTTAAAGCAAAGTTATAAACAGGAAGGAGACTGATTTTTTACATGGGTAGATAGTGATAGGACAAGGGGAAATGGCTTTAAACTAAAAGAGGAGATTTAGGTTAGATGTTAGGCAGAAATTCTTTACTCAGAGAGCGGTGAGGCCCTGGCACAGGCTGCCCAGAAAAGCTGTGGGTGCCCCATCCCTGGAGACGTTCAGGTTGGAGGGGGCCCTGGGCAGTCTGATCTGGTGGGCGACCCTGCCCATGGCAGGTGTTGGAACTGAGTGGGCTTTAAGGTCCCTTCCAACTTAAGCTATTCTATGATGATTGGCAGAAGTCGAACAGACTTCTGAATCAGGGTGATATTCTTAACATAAGAGATTTTTCCCCCTCAGATGTGACTGGCCAACATCAATGCACCAGAATGGTAGTTCTGAGCATGTGATTAAGTGGACTGCTAAGTATGTAGGAAACCTGCAATAGGTGACTAACAAAAGCAAGCCTGAAATTAGCTAAAAAATACGGTCCAGAGGGATTTGTACTTTCACTGTGCCTTCACTGGATTATTCTTCAGCAGCTGGAAAACTGAAAAGGTCACAGAAATGGCTGACATGGGCAGAGGGAAGGGAGCTAAATATCTTCTAAGCAGGGAGGATTTGCCTGCCAGGCCTGCTCAGGCCTTTTTTGTGCTTAACACAGAGTCTTCCCTCCAACCCAGACGTGTTGAACAGTCAGAGCAAGGGTCTCTGCCTGCAGCCTACATCATTTTCTTCCTTTAGCTCTCCTCTGGAAGCTGTGGCAGTGAAAATGCCATTTTCTCTCTTGTAGTTACTTCATGTACAGCAGGGAGAAGTCCACAATGCTTTTTGTCCTGGTATCCCTATTCAATTTTCTCTTATTCCAAATGTTCCTAGGCTGGATTCTGTGTGATATTCAGAGACATCTTCCAGCTGGCACCACAGCATCTGATGAGAGCATCCCAAGAGCTCTCAGCCTTTGTCATTGCATGCTGCACATCAAATATCCATATTGATTAGCAAAGGATTGCCAAGTCATGATGAAAGAATGTTAATAATACTGATTAAATCTGCACAGATTATGGAGCTGCAGATATTTTAATCACAAAGCTTGTGAAACTTTGTTTGGAGTTATAACTAATTCCCTCCCCCCTAACAGTAATAAAGCAAAATATCAACAGCTGCCTCCAAAAAATCGACACTGCCTGTGCACTGTTTGGTCTGCATTTTAATTCACTTTAAAGGACCCTGTATCTTAATGGGAAAAGATGGGAATGGCCTTGCTACTTCCAAGCTGTAGGAACTGCTGTAGCTCCTGCCCACCTACGTAATAAAAATCAAGGACAGTCCACGATGCAGGCCACTTAAATTTGTCTACTTTGTCTCAGCTGAGAGGGCAGAAGCACAAACATCACCGATTAATGTTCAAATTTTGCTTATGGTAAAATGAGATTTGATGCCCTCTACTTACATGGAAGTCAAGGGAGGTCAAGGGACAGAGGATGAGCAAACAGAAGCAAAGGAAATAAGACCACGGAAAAGGCCAAAATCATGGGATGTATCATCGGAGGTGCCAGGGGCTGAACAAACATTCTTATGCCTGGTGCCTCAGCGACGTTCACCAACCCTGTCCTCTTGCCACACAGTTTGCCACTTTACTCAGGGGCACCGCCAGAACTGCACCGAGTGCTGCTGCACACTCTGCTGTGTCACCCCTTGCTACTCTCCATCCATCTGCAGCATCCTCTCCACATCCCTTTCCCTCCGGTGCTGCAGCATCCCGTGGCTCCATGCCTTCTGGGATTCCTCCATGCACGTGGGGTGCCTCCCTGTGCTCAGCCTGCTGAAAAAGCCCAATGCTTAAAGATTAATGTAAAAGTGCAGAACAGGTTCCCATCTTCTCACTGTTCAGACATTGCTCTCAGCAAGTATGGAGATAGATGTAAAGGGGTCTTTTATTCTCTGGTCATGAGGACAGCTTGGGATACCTCACAGGTCTGCGATGAAGCCTCTGTTACGTACACAAGAGGAGGAACGGGGAGCTCTGGAAAACCCAGAGATTGTGGGTTGAGTGTTGTCCGGAAGCGAGGCACCAATGGAAACAGACTTGAATGGGCTTTCACCTGCAACACAACTGCGTTCAGTGTGGGGACAAGAAGGGCAGAGGTGCTGGAGTGTGTCCCGAGGAGGGCAACGAAGCTGTGAGTGATCTGAGCTGTGAGAAGCAGCTAAGGGAGCTGGGGGTACTCCGTCTGGAGAAGGGGAGGCTCAGGGTGACCTCATGGCTCTCCACATCTCCCTCAGAAGAGGCTGCCGTGAGGTGGGGGTTGGCCCCTTCCCCTGAGCGACAGGACAAGAGGAAGCGGCCGGATGTTGCTCCAGAAGTGCATGTGGAACATTAAGAATAAATCCATCCCAGGGAGGGCTGTGAAGCATCGGAACTGCTGCCCATGGGGGGCCGAGCCCCCGCCCCGAGGGCACTCAGAGACGTGCGCAGGCGGTGCGCAGGGCACGGCTGAGGGGTGGCAGCGCTGAGGGGTTAACGCTGCCCTTGGAGGCGTCTCCAGCCTAAGTGACCTTATGATAAACACTCAGAACCAATTCTGCCGAAAACCCGTAGGGAAGAAAACAAACGCGATATAAAACCAGAAGTAAAGGTTAAAACAGAGCTGGAAGCTCCGCCTTTGAACGCTTCCTCCTCCACGGCCCGCCGCCCCCACTTCAAGCCGAAGGCCCGCACCCCCTCACGGCCCCGCCCGCTCCCCTCAGGGCGACCCCTCCCAGGGGTGGGACCTCCCATCCCCGCCCCGCCCCGCCCCTTCCGCCGGGTAGGGAGGCGGGGCCGCGGTCACGTGACGAGGAAGGGGCGGGCTCCCCTCGCGCTGCTCACGTGGTGCTGGGGGTAGGCGGAAGGGACGGCGGATGGGCGCGCGCTGGTGTTGTGTGGGGGGCGCGGCGCGGCCGCGGCTCGGGGAGGAGAGGGGAGGGGAGGAAG
>WBMW01003622.1:257186-271828 GCA_013396635.1 Penelope pileata
TTTTTAATATTTACCAGCCCCTTTTAGCAATTTCCTTGGTTATATCACGATCTCTGGTGGAATCTGGGTTTGGATTTTTACTTGTCTGACTCACTATTTATACCTGAGCCTCTTCTCTCTGTGGTGGTTTGACCTAACTTGTTTAAAGAATTTATTTTTAACCTTATGCTGGGTAACTTTAAAGCAAGCCAGGCTAAAATCAGTTTGCAGCATTAATGATGTTTTGGGACTCCTGTAGTGTTACTTGGAGAAACTGGATTAACTGGTGTCAACTGATTGTGGTGCTCAAAGTGGACAAGCTTCTGTCTTTTTAGCATCAACAGTTTTGATGACTGGAGGGAGGGAGTGAGAATGCTCCTTTGTTGCAGTTTTAATCAGTATTGATTAAAAAAGTGTTAATAAAAAGGCAGGGGTATTCAGAGATTTGGGCTGTTTCTGCATCTGTTTTTATTTTGTTACACCTTTGGAACTGTAGAGATAGATATTTTATTTTCCTTCATGTACTTTCATGTGATGTTTTCCTCGTAAAACACAATTTTTGGTATGTTCTGTTTTTGTTACTGGTGTTCCCCTAGTGATAGTGACCACAGCAGACTAATATGCTTATTAATAGTACTTGAACAATGTTTGTAGAATGAAATATTAATATTATGTTAATAATTGGTATTAATAGTAATCTTTACTTGTAATTTCAGTGATGTTTTGTACCAGTACTTATTATTCTTTCACAAAGAACCTATTTCCAATATATATCTTTTTATCTTTGTCTCCTTTTTGTTGAAAGTGCAGGAGCAGGACTCTGAAAAACTCTGTTCTGTTTTTGGATTTGCAGCAGCCTGGTATGACCTTGCTAAAAGAGAAGCTGAGTGACTTGTTCCCTTTATTAAATGCCAGATTAAAAGAAACTTTGTGTTATGTTTGTATCCTTCAAAACTGTTGAATGGAAGGTGCTAGAGGAAATACAAGTGATACCTGTTTCGGACTTGATCTTCTATTGGAGCTTTTAAAAATCTTATGCTTTTTTTTTTTTCCTGATACAGTCCACAGATCTGTAGCTCATTGTATCTTCTTTGCTTTTCAGAGGCATAGTTTGGACTTGTACTGTTTTTCATACAGCTTCCCAAAACAGATTATGTTCATTGAAGCGAGAGCTGTGATGAAAGGTTGTGAAGTAGCTCCTTTGCAATTACTTAAGGTTCAAATTTTCCAAAAATTCTACAGCACGTTTCTCTGTTTTGCTCTAACAGAGAAGTCTGTGCTTTTTAATTCTTGCCAACTGTCAGGGCTCCCAGTCCGCTTAGGGGCTCTTGCAGTCTGTTTCACAAGTCAGTTACCTGCAGCACTTTTCCTCCATTGCTTCTCAATACTCTGAAGAGTGAACAGTGACTTAAGACAGATTAGAGGTGATATGGTCTGATGCCTGAGATCTCATGGCTTGCTCAGCTTGCTTTTACTGCATCATAACTCTTTTGCTGAGCATGTTGTTTTATTGATGTTCTCTCTAGATTGTAAAGCTGGCAAGATAGGTTATGTGAACAACTTTGCCCAGCTGCCTTGGATGGAGCTGTTTCTAACCTTGGATGGAGCTGTTTCTAACCTTGGATGGAGCTGTTTCTAACTCTCAGTTCCCTTGAAATTATTTTGTCTGTCTGTCTTTGTGAAGGCTTCTTCAGTTTACCTTCTTTGGAAAGTAAACTTGTCAAGGGGTTTTCTCATCTCTCTGCAGATTGTTTAAATCAAGTCTTCCAACAGATGAGCTTGGAGGAGTCTCTAACCTGCTTAAGTGTAGTATTTTTGCATTAAAAACAATGAAATGCTTCCCATATTGAGGAGCTTTGGTCTTTCTCAGGACTGAAGATTTGCCCTAAGTAATACTTGTGTGGTGAACATTATGGATTTTTTTTTTTCTTTATCATACAGGAAACACTGTTTATTTCAGATCTGCAGAAGATGCAAGTTCAGCAGAGTTTATGTTCCAGAATCATTTAGTATTTGAATTCAAAGTTACGTGAAGAAAACATCATGCTTTCTTCTTAATCTCCAGATTTAAGCCATCAGATTTGCCCTTCTTTAGCCCAGTTCAATGGGAAAAAAGAAGTCCTTCTTACTATGTTAGACAGCTCTGTGGTTGAAGGTGCGAAATTTGAATTCCGTTCCTGTTAGCCATATTTATTAATATTCCTAATGGTTAGCTGCACAGGCAGGAAGTCCTGCAGTTTCACTGTGTAGCTTCACATAGAACACTTGGTTATATTTCCTATGACTACAATACTGTTCCTAGAAGTAGGTATCCAGAGAATGATGAGATAGAGACCATCTTGAGCAGAGACTTTTCTTTTTGCTACTGTATTCATTTTGTTAAGTATTTTGATAATGGTTGATACAATGTAGAATGGAGCATATGGCTTTTGAAAGCTTCTTTGTTTCTTTTCTGTTAAGATAAATGCTAACTGAATCATGGCTATTTTGTGGTTAACTCTAGACTGATAATATTTCTTGTTGTCATTGCCTGTGTTTCCCTGTACTTGGAGACAATTACTGATTCTTTATTTGAAATTCTGCATTTTCATTCTTCCTTGATTTTAAAAGGTATGTGCTTTCTTACATGCTATTTTAACAACGTGAATGTGAAAGGAATCCCGATGCCAAACACCGTTCTGCTGTAGGACTGTACGTAAAGAGCATGTAATAAACTGTACTTGGGGAATTCTGGTCCATGCTGTCGGTAGGTTGTACCCCAAGGAATGGATGTCTTATGTTACTGTGCTTTGATTTCAGCTGACAGTCACGTTCTTCTGACTCGTGATCAATTTTGAGGGTGATATAAGAGCGACCTAACTTACTGGTGTTAACTTCAGGTGCCTAAGTGTGTTGAAGAGGAGCAGCACTGCACTTGTACTCTTGTGCTTCACTTCCTTTCAGTAGGCACTGAATGAATTTCTGAGTGCTTTGAACGTAGGTGAAGTGCTAAAGGGTAGCTGTCTGAAGTTCAGTTTAGAGGAGATTGAAATAGCATTAGGAGCTTGTTGAAGGCAAGTTAGTGAGTATGCAAAAGTTGTTTTAAGTGCTCGAGGAAAGTTGATGGCTTTTAATATGTCTTCAACCTGTTGGGTTTCTTTGCTGCTTTTTGATGTTCAGATAACAAAAGATATTGGAAAAAATACCTATTATCTTTTCTTCAATAGTTCTCTTAAGATTACAAGTGGGAAACTCCTTGCAGCTTTATACATGTACTTCAGTTTTCATTGTCTACCACTTCATCTCTTGATGGAGCTGTGCATGTTGCTGGATTGAAATCCGGATGCCTCTTGCACTGCCTGATTGAATCGAAGTGATCAGACTTCCACTTTTCTTTGTGACTGACTGAGCAGAGAAGCTAGAGCTTGAGCTGAGCTTAATGCTTGTGGGCCATTTTTGATAACAGCTTTTAACTTTAAGACTTCCTTCCCTTTTTGTTTCACATAACCACATACTAGCTGAGGTTGGCAGGAACTGTCTGGTGATCAGCTGCTCCAACCCTTGTTCAAGCAGGACCAACTGCAGCAAGCTTCCCAGAACCACATCCAAATGTCTGCTGAACATGACAGAGAGACTCCACAACTTCTCTGGGCAGTGTGTTCCAGTGCTTTGTCACTCTCACAGTAAAGAAGAACTTTTTGGTCAGTCAGTCCCTCTTGTTTTCCAGTTTGTGCCGATGTCCTCTTGTCCTGGCATGGAGCACCACTGAAAAGAGCCCGGCTCTGTCCTCTTTGCATCCTTCCTTCAGATGTTTATAGACATTGATGGAGCTTCCCCTCATCTTGATGCCTTCTCTAGGTTAAACTGCTTCGCAAATCCATAGTCCTTCAGGCATACTTATGGCCATGTGTTCTTACATGACTTTGGGAAGGTGGTGGATGAAGAATTGAACTTAAGAAGTGTGATGATAACGGTTGTTCATGACTCTTCATAGGTAGAAAGGCGAAGGAGTTTTGGATGTGCATGCAGAAAAGTGCTGTGAAAATGCAGTAAGGTGCGTATTTTAAATCTGAGTAATTTCTTTGCTTGCAAATAAGGAGTAATTGGGTGTCTCGGTGCTAACTGAACTGAGGACTGTAATCAGTTCTGTGAGGGAAACAGGTCAAACATTTGATCGTCTGAAAGTGATAAAATTGCCCTACCTACGTATATTCTGTCTAGGAATGGCATGGATTGTAAATGATGGTATAATGTGCATATGGAGTTTGTGAAAGGTTAGGCAGAATTCTGACTGTAGTAATTTATACGGAGCAGTTCATTTATGAAGCTCTATGCAACAAAATGATTTTTGAAAGTACTTTTTAATGAGATTAAAGCCAAAACTCTGTAGAATTAGGCAAATCCAGGCAAAGCAAAAGTGAACTGGCTCTGCTGATTTTTCTTGCTCTTGTGAATCTCCAGAACCTGCAGAACTGTAGACAAAGATTAAAATGAACTTAGATGGTTGAAGCTATTCCACAGTTAGGGATCTTGAATCTGAGAAATGCTGGGACAGCTCTTTTTGTACTGTCCTCTGAAATGAAACATCAGTGAGGTTTACTTTCTGCTAGACAACTTATGTCAGATGTTTATATGACTTACAGGCCTTGCTGATTTTGTTGATTTCTGGGGAGTGCTTTGAGTTCTTCAGTCATGGGAGTTTGAGAGGAGAAAGTTTTTAAACTTTTGTGTATTTCTTGGTAAACAGATCTATTCAAATAACATCAATAGAAGGCATCGTGAGAGTTTCTGGAGTTATAAAATGGCCTACTTAATAGAAAATATGGTCAAGCATAGGGCAAGGAACCTCAGAACCATCCCTTTCCAGCTGATTTTAATACCTAAGCAAAATTTGAGCATAAAAACATACTGTGACGCATCTTGCCTTGCAGGCCAAACCAAGCAAGTTTTGAACATTGATTCAGACTGTGCTAAGTAAAAGCTCTTCTACCTAGCAAAAAGCAAGTAGCTGTGTGGGATCAGAATTGAATGTAGGAGAGAACAAACGGGAGAGTCGTGGAAAATGATGACAACTCCAGATGCTCATCAGGACTTGAAGGAGTGGTGGGTGGCCAGGAACTGGTTTTATGGCTGCAGTCCCTTTTATCCACAGACCCTGGCTGAGCTGACATGCAGCTCTTCTGCCCCTTCCAGTTACTGCAGTGTGTTAGAGAAAAGTTAGGATCTGTTGTTGACATGTTCTTTTGATGGCATTTTCCCTCTGACTAAACAGGTCTTAAAGCAGTATGTTGAGAGAGAGACAAAACAAGCTGCCTGTGGAGCGTGAATGAGCAGAAGGAGGAGGATGTGGCTTCGGGTGGTTACATGGCAGGTTTGTGGAGGAACAGGAGTGGAGGAAGAGTTTGGTGTTGTTGATCGTGATAGAATGGGCTGCTGCTTTGATTTGCTTGTTCAAATTATCTGGAGTCTGGCTGCTAACAGCAGAAATGAAGTCATTAATGCTGGGGAGCCTTAGGTGTGTCTCTGCAAACAAATAAACAAAATTCCTACTTGAATGAGTTGTGCTGAATGTTAGTGGTGAAATAGCACCAGGAATGGTGAACCTTGTTGCTGTAGTTGGGAGGAGGAAGGGTTACCTGTTCTGTGCATCCCTTGCACCTGGTAAGTCGACTCAGTGAAATACTCAGTCCAGTGGCTGTTTCAGTCTTGAACTGGTGTTGCTCTGTTAGCTGAGACTGAAGTAAAGCAAGATGGAAAATTAAGGATTTGTTTTGTCTTATTTCTCTTTGTGTTCTTGTAAATTCATTTTTTTCTGCATTTATATTTGTGTTGTGCAGCATTGATGAGTTAGCATTTTTTTTCAAAAGTTTATGTATGAACAGACAAACTATAAAAAATTTATATACGTATTTAAGATATTCTCTTTGCTCTTTTTTGAGGGAGAGCTATCTCTTTTGGAACTCTAATGGTGGGGAAAGTTAGCTCTGGTGAGAGATTTGCTTAGTCCATCTGTTAACTAAAATGAGACCGTTATCTCCTCTTACATTTCCTGAAAAGTTGTGACTTCAGATTTCTCAATTTCTCTGCCTGGTGAATAGACCTCACATGAGCAGAGCTCAGAAACTGTACAAAGCTTTGCCAAACTGTGAATCTAAACTTTGCTTATTTTATTATAGTTAAAGCCTCAAACATTAAGCTGAAGACAACACGTGAAAGACCAAATATAGAGTTTTACACTGGTTTGTTTTTTCCAAAGGTATGTTTGGATGTATTGTGAGTCTGTCATATTTATACTCATGGAATTTTCTGGGTAGAGAAGTGGGGAGTTCTGTGTTCTTGAAATCTTAAAAGACCAGCGTGGAAGGAGTGACAGGCTTAGCTCTTCCAGGGCCTGTTAAAAATTGAGTTTTCAAGTAGTTCAGCTTCTGGGTTGTATCAAATTTTGTTAAAATATTGACCTACTGTATTTAGCATCCACTCCTTTGATTCAAAAGTTGCATTATCTTTTAAATGACCCAAATTTCTAACAAAATAGGGAAGGAAGCCATCAGTATATTTTTCCTAAAACTGTGTAAAATGAAGATTTTATTAAACTTAGGACCAATTTTAAATTTAAAAAAAAGACAAAAAAAAACTCCACTGAAGCTCATCTTAAAGAAAATGCCCTGAATATTTCCCAATTGCATTTAATTCCAAAACATCATCGCTCCAAGACTCTGAAAGCTAACTAAAACAATATCATGCTTTTCTGTATTAGAAACTGGATGCAATAAAAACAGAGCAAGTATTAAATTGTGGTTTAAATATACCTATCTTTGTGATGATCAAAGGTGGTTTCTGGTAATGAGGATTAGGCTTCTTTTTCTTTTTTGAAGGAACTTGGGGAATTTAAGCTTTGAGATCTTACACAGCAATTGGATGTTTCACTGAAGCTCTGGAAGAGTTTAGGCAAAGCAATACTTGTTTACAGGAAAATAATTTTAGATTGACATCAATGTACTTTTAGCTTTTGAACAACAACTTGTATTTCACTCATGTTGAAATCTCTACTGTCAAGCGAGTTGCAGATAAACATTTATTTATTTTTAGTTGCCTCTGAAATAAAATTACAACCTTCTGTGGATTCACGTATGTAAGGTTGATTTTTTTTTTTTTTTTTTTTTTATTCTCCAGGTTAGCTTTAGTTTTTCTGCTCACCTAATTCCATTGCGTCCTTTGGGCTTTGTTTTGTTTTAGTTTTTAATTTGATGGGAATTATGACAATTCAGTTGGGCAAATGTTTTTGTTCTCAAACGTTCTCTCGTACTAGAATATATATTAATGCCTAACTGGTATGGAAGGCCTTACTCTCGGTGCTTTATGTTCCATGATTTCTTTGTTTTTGAAGTGTACGTAACTCTCAAAAACTTTTGAAAATGGTTTAAGGGAAGTTCTGTCTCTGGCATCTTGGGAACAAGATAATCTATTTAAACATTTTCCTCTGGAAAGAAAAAATGAGAAAGAGCACCATCTTTTTCTTGGATGGGTTCATAACTCTTTGAATGGACTTCCATAAGTAAGTGGAAGTAAAATTTCTGCTTCTTAAAATTGATGTTTGGAGGTCCATGTATTCAGTGATGTTTAAATGTAGCATACTGAGAGCTGCTCTGTGAGATTCTGCTGGTCTCTTATATTTGATTGTGGAGAGAAATTCCTGTAATATAGCTGTGATCTTACAGGAACTTCCATAAAAACCAATTTCAAAACTCAGGACTGCATGGCAAGGTTCTTTTTGGGTTGTCAAAACTGTGGTCATGCTAATAGCTGCTGCCATGGAGCTTTAGAGTACAGCAAAAGAATTGGCAAGTATTGTGCTTCAAATTTTAGACTCTGGAAAATGGGGGGACCAAAAGACAGTATAAGGCTAATAATGCTTGTAGAACCTCCCCAGACTCCTGCAGATGTGCAAGTATCAGTGTCTGGCAGTAGAGAGATTGAGTGCTTTTTAGCTGTTTAGCTGCTGCTGACAGCTTTTGGTGAATGCTGCCCTTTTTGTAGTGTGTGTGCTTTTTCAGGATTTTCCACTTATTGGAAGAGGCATGTAAAATGTTGAGGTGCATTTTGATTACGACTCTATCTTCACCTTATTCCAGTGTATCAGGTTGTACTTAACAGTTTTTAAAAAGTCTTATTTTGGGCAGCATACTTACTGAACATGAAAACTGCCTTCATGTGTTAAATGGAGGATACATTTAAAACACTGTTCTGCACTTGAAGCTTGGTTGTCATTGATTTCTTCATTTATTTACAGTGTTGTTGTGGCTTTTGTGGCAAGTAACAGTCCCCTGTTATGCTAGAATTTCTGCATAACATTCTATATGTGACTGAAAATTATTATAGTGATTAAAAAGTTGTTACTTAACCTTGTAATGCAACTTCTGAAACCTGTGATGTTTTATCTTGCTTATCCCTTTTTTGTCGCTTGCTCGACTTTCATGTACATACAACTTGTTGTTTCATTGAGGGGAAATAGATGTTTACAGCACGTTTGCTGAAATGGTTTTAGACTGTCATTGCCAAAGCATTTGTTCAGTGACATTTTTATAGGTACAGTATAATATCTAAAGTGGATACGTATATTATTTAGTGCTGTTGCTGGAGTTTTATGCTGCAATTAACAGAATATGTACTCCATGTGCAGTCTCAGAATTCACGTGTGAAGGGTGAGATGCTGCAATTAATATAAATAAGCTAGCTAGTTAAGAAATGAAAATGTGAAGAGTATAAGGACTTCTGTTATCAATAGTGATCTTGCAGCAATGTACTTGGCCTCTTAGGTTGTTGGCAAAACAGACATATGACTAATATCCTAGAATGTTTTGGAAAACTGATTTTCTACTTGGACATTTTAATGTTGTGTTGCACGGTGAAAAGCTTGCATACCTCTGTGAAGTTGCGAACTAGTAGTTTAGTTCAACGTGGTAATAAATGAATAAATGACCCTGCAGAAAATACAAGGACATACTTAAAATGGAATATATGCAATAGAAAAGCTAGTAGATAAATTTCAATGAAAACAGAGTTCATGGTAGATTGTTCGGTGATATGAAGTATGTTTTGGAAGAAAAAAATGCATACTTTGCAAAACAAAACATTCTGTGCGCATTCTTCAATTGTATTATAAGCTACTCAGGCTTTGGAGCATTTGGTGGGGAGAGTGAGAACCTCCCACTGCAGATAAAAAATGAGTGGCAGCCAAGACTTGCAGAATAAGTAAAAGTGGAGGGGTGCAGCAGTGAGTGTGGGTCTAAAAGAAGGGTGAATTTTTTTTTTTCTCCCTACATATGTTGGAAAGAAAAGGAATGTGATAAAAATTTGAGTGATTTAATATGCTATGTAAATAGCTTGTCTCTTTGGTTATCTTCTTTAAAAGAAGCTCACTAGGAAATGTGAGATTAATTTCTGTATTAGAACAGTCTGGATAACTTGAGTTGCATTTAAATTTCAATTCTGTGAGGAAAGCACTATTATTTGCCTGTTCCTTTCCAGAAAGTTGGAAGTCAGAAAGATTGTTAGTCCTTCATCCTTCTGTAGTTGGATATTGGTTTGTTGTAAATTGGTTATAGACTTGGCCTCGTTTAAAATTCTGGAGTGATAAAACAAGAATAAGTGAACTTGTGCATGATACTGAGTTGAGAAACTGTGATAGTGGGGAATGCTCAAAAAAAAAGTGGGAAAACTTAAGGTAAAACAAGGAGTCCCCATTTTCTGACTGAAGCAGGTCAAGATTGGGATTGATGTCACAGGAAACTAATAAAGCTTGACTAAGCACTGACGTGGCTCATCACTGCGGAAGGAGCAATCCAGAATTAGCAGAGAAATAAAAATGATCCTGTGTGCTTTTCAGTTCTGTATTGTTTCTGCAGCTGCTCGTCTCAGAGCACCTAAGAGAAAGTGTGGGGGGAAAAAAGGCTCTGCCTCTCACAAACTTTCACTTGGGGAAAACTAAACTGAACTATGTGGTTGTGAGTTTTCATTGATATTTTATGTAGAGTAAAAGCACAAGATTGTGAAGGAAGTGAACTTCTAATACTGCCTTAGAAACTTGTTTCTTTTCTTCTTTCAGGAGCTTTTTATTCAGTGACATCTCGCACTGAAAAAGAAGTTTTTATTTTGGTGGATTCCTTTATCACTTATGATGAGCCTTGGGAAATACCATGATCCTGGGGGAAGTTGTAGAGAGATATTCTAGAATGTGCTGCTTTATTTAAAGTGCTTTTTTTTCAGCAAGATGTCTTTCTCATTCTCTTTTCTGAATAAGTGGCTGTTTCTTAAGTATTGGTCTCACTGCTTTTCTTCCTTGAATATCTAGTTCAAGAAGCAGGGCTATGCAAGGATATAAGAATGGAAACTGAGCTCTTTCTTGTTGCTAGCAAAACTCAGCTAGAGTTGCTAGCTTCTTGTTGCTAGCTAGACTCAGAATTGCTGTCCTGAGGTTTTAACACGTTTTATAGGTACAGCCCACTGGTTACTTAGCGTGTTTGCTTTTATATCGCTTGTGGCTTGTAATTTAACCATTGCTTTTTGTCTTGAGTGTTGTAATGTGATCTGATGACGGTTTTGCAAGTCTTAATTACCTCCTCTCCTTCCAACTTTTTTTTATGATGACGCTTTCTACTTTGTTCCTCATCGTCATTGGCAGTATGAATTAACTCAGTGCCCATTTTTGAGGCAGTTGAGCGTGTTTCCGCAAGTTTGAGGACGTCATAAATGTCTCAGCTCTTACTTGGCTATTTTTAGTCCTGTTGCTCGTATCTGTTTCTATTCAGAGAATTCCTTTGGAAGCCTTTCGAGGAGAGCGGGGTTCAGCAATGCGGGAGTGAGCTGGAGGGGGCAGGGACAGCAGGAGTGTGGAGCAAGCTGCTGGCAGCACGAAGTCCTATGCTGAGGGCTTTCCCTGTGTGCCACCTTGTTTACAAGACCCCCAGTCAAATTCCCCACTCTGGATGTTGTCCTGTCTCTAAGCTCATGTTAGCAATTTATTTCTGTGATTTGGAGTGTATGGGTTTCAACCTTTCTGTTCTTTTTGGACTTGTTTTAATGTGTGAACTGGGTAACCTTGGTTAGGGGCCATTTAGATACAGATAGTTGCATCAGAGCAAGTAGCTGAAGTAACGTTTCTGCAGTTCAATAGCCAAAGCTGACAGTACTGAGTATTTGTTTTTCCCCCTCTTGATGGCAGTTCACCATATTTTTTAAGTTCTGGTACCAGTTTTAAATGTGATTAACTTTCCCAATGAACTATTTTTGTGTGTGTTTTAACAGCTGGCATTTTGTTTTTGCTGTTGCATGAGTTACTCAGATTCCAGGTATAGCTAACTTGGTTGTAATGGTAGTAATTGATAAGTGAGCCACTGAAAGTTTGTTTTTGACTTGTAAGCAAGTAGTATTGACAAACGGGAGCCTGATGTGTCCTTGATGTGTGCTTGTATCTAGTGCTGTATATGCTGATGTAGCCTATGTTCAATCTGTTTTGAAAGCGTCCTGCTGACATTGGTACTAGAGGTGTGGGGTGGTTTTGAGATGTCAGTAACAGTTATAGGAATACACCGCAGTGCTGCTTCAGTGTTGTGCTTCTGTTGTATCTGAGATACTTTGGCTACTCAAATGTTTTTTTCCTTGCAGTATTGATAGCTTAACCAGAGTGTGACCTCAGATCGTATGTCCTTTCTGTGTATTCTTTGAAAAGAATATCTATAACTTGTTTAGTTCATGCTCTGCAGCTGTTTCCTCACCTGTGTGTATATACATGTACTGATGTAGCCCTTGCTTAAACTGTTTTGTATTTCTCTCTATATATACATGCTCTGAACTCACCCAGGCTTCTGGCTGACCCTCAAGCTTAACTCAGATGGAACAGAAATCTGTACAAACTACTACTAGCCTGCGGGCCTGCAGTAAAGAGAGGTTTTGCCTTGTGAGGTTTTTTTTTTTTTTTGGTGGAAGGAGCTGAGTGAAGAACTTAGAAGTCATCCATCCCATCTTTCCAGACATGTCTGTCTGGCTTTCCTCCTCCCATGGAAGGGGCTGCAGTGAGTTAACGAGCTGGCAGAGGAGCAAGCCTTTTCAAGGTGATGCTTTTGATGGGGTAAGGATGGACATTAAGTGCATTAGTGCTGAAAAGGTAAAGTTGCGTGTGCAAAATGATTAAGGATCTCTCGTGCTAGTTAAATTACTTCAGGGTAGTTTGAGCCTCTAGAATTAATGCCCAAAACTGAGCGCAGAAAGATGCTTCTACACGTGGGGGGAGGAACTGAATTCTAGACTAATGTGTGCTGTACTGGGCAAACTGTCCTCATGTTGGTTGATCACATCCTTCTTTCTTAGATAGAAGTTCCAGACTTTTAAAAGTTGTTCTGTACAACAAGTTACTGAATGCTAACATCCATCCAAGTGGCTGAGCATGAAAAAGTGTTTATCAGTAAAGGTGATAAAAGTCCCTGTTCTGGTGATCAAAAAGCAGAATACGCTATAAGATAATGATATATTGAGTGTCACTCAGCTGGCAGAATCCTTTCCTGCGTGTTTATTTTTTAAAAATTGTCTACAAGGCATTTTAGTGTTTTTTATTTTTATTTTTTTGTGCGCTGAGGGCCTGATCAGTATCACATTTTGCTGTACTGGATTCTGTGAAGACAAAATAGGAAACCTTGCTTTTGTCATATGTGATAATATCATGTGGCTGCTGAAGCGCAAGTTCCCCTTTCTTCATGAACTTTATCGCTATCCCTCATGTTAAATTCAGCAATTGTATAGCCACACAGTTTTCCACTGGATAAGCTTATTCGAATGACTTGCTGTTTTGTTTAAGGGGGTTTAATTTGCTTTTGGGTCAGCTTGCTGAACTGACTCGCTCTGCAGCTGCGTGATCGTTAGTCTGACTGATGGGAAGTAGCAATATCGTGTGGTAAGGAGCAGGGGAGCAGGACTGCCATCCCTGGTGATGGCTCATAGTGGTGTGGTATTAGATGTGAGGTGAAACTTGATTGTAGTGGAATAAATGATTTGGGTTCTACCCACACTACAGATTGAACTAATGAACAGCCAAATCCCAACCAAATGAAATTTCATAGTAGAACTAAAACTATGGGCAGGAGTTTTTATCCCAAACTGTGCAGCTGTCCTTGGCTTGTGTGTGACTTCAACAAGTTAGTTCTGTCTGCACAAGGTAATGATTTTCAACCTGAAAAACCGGCTAGTTCAGTTTTTTCTCAGCTGTAGTAAGCTTTCCTTCTGCGAAGTACTAATTGATTTATTTTCTTACAAGTCTCCTAGTAATGCAGGGTATGGTTCAAGCTCAGTGTTTGTTTCAGGGGGTGACCAGGCTGTAATACTGTTCTGCTGTCAGCTTCCTTGTTGGAAGTTGAAGATGCTGTAGTTCCCTTTCACTGGATGTTACTTGTGAAACCTTAGGAGGGAAAATACCAAGGGCTTTTACCTTAGTTTTTCTTCATTGACTGATACTTTTTTTTTTTTTTGGTGGGTGGGGAGCAAACCCAGAGAAACAGAGATAATGTATGAAAATACTGTTGGTTCTTCACTGCTGAATGTAGTAGTGATGGAATAAACAGTGAGTATATTGTGTATTGACTTGGCCAGTATTTTTTTTTTTTTTTTCCAATTTCCATAGGCTAAAAACAGGAGACCAGAGGACTTGGACATGAAGGTGTTGCTTTCCTTCCATATCAAGAGGAAGTAGGGTGTGTGCATGGCTGGGCAAGCGTCAGGAACCTCTGAGCCACTGTAGTCTCCATATACTTCCTAGCTCAACGTAGTGATTAGTTTGACAGCTCAGGATGAGCATGTGGTGTGGTCAGTGATGGGAGTAAGTCATTTCTTTTGACTTCTATACTATTTAGCACCAGAAAAGCCATTTCTATTAAAGAGGGCAAGAAATGAAGTCTTTGATAGAAAGACAGCAAGAACCTGTATTTAATTTTTTCATCAGGTCCCAGAGTATCAGGAGAGGACCTTTCTTAAAATATTTATTGGCAGGGAACTATATAACTGTATTTTAAAAGTGAACTTGCTGTTGCCCCTTACTTAGAGGATACCTATTGATCACTGCTTCTCAGAGAGAATTCCTGTTGTCTATAAATCACATTTCTGTGTGGACAAACACAGGCCTTTTTTTTGGCCACATCCACGACTGCGTTCTGTTCTTCAATATAGTACAGTAAGATTTCCTAGTGAGAAATAAGAAGGAGTTATTCTTTCTGGGTCTCTTTGTTTCTGAAAGCTTTGTTACAGTTGATGGTAAGTGCTGATAGCTAATGCATCTGGCAAATCCTTGCAAACATGGGGTTTATAAATAGCTAGGACAGGCAGCAAGACTTTATTCTTTTTGTGTGTGGAAATCCAGCCAGTTGCTATCTAAAATGGTGTTCTAGCAGAATGGCAACCAAAGATGAGAGTAGTGACTTTGGAGGTAATTGATAGTTGAAACGTCAAACAAAGTCCTCTGGGTCTTCTAGGTTGCTGTGCTCTTTGGCTGTCCAGAATCACTAGTGACTTGTGTCCTCTGACAGCAGTGGAGCTAGGTGGATTCTGCTGTCTTTTTTTTTTTTCTGCATCATTCTGAGGTTTACCTTGATAATGAAAAAAGAAATCCTGAGTAGAAGCCAGTTGGGATTTTTTTTTTTTTT
>WBMW01003622.1:271838-335797 GCA_013396635.1 Penelope pileata
TTTTTTTTTTTTTTTTAGTGTGGTTGTCTTACTTTTTTAATACCAATGAAAATTAAAGTGAAAAAGTATAGATAACTCCTTCAAAACTTTCTGTGTGAATAAGAGCACTTGTTGCCTCTAAAGTTTGAATAAAGAACTGATGAGGACAAGTCCACTGGATGTTTATTGGATGTAGTTCACTGATTTTTGATGAAAGCTATGATAATCACCAGCATATACTAAAATGTTTCTGCCTAAGACAGTTTTACACTGGGATAATAGCAAAGGTTGATATTGTGAGATTAGAAGATTTTCTTAATGGTATTACATAATTTTCATGGCTGATACCTGCTGTACTAGTGGAAAACATGCAGTTAGGCGCCCTTACCACATCTCTTTTTTCAGACACGCTCTGGATATGTGACTGCCCTTCTCTCATCTCCAGTCTTCTGATTGAGCCCTTCTCTCTTCCAAAACAATGTTGTCTACTCTTTTATTTGTCACACTTATTTTTTTCCTTTGTCTTCCCTTTTATAACACTTGCTTAAAAATACAGATTCTTCAAATGAGGTTTTCTTTTAATCTGCTGTTGAGAAATGATGGATTTCTGTAGCTCAGGGGTGTGTTCTTAGCTAGTTATAGGTTTACTGTGTCTATTGCAGAATAGTAATTTCAAGCAACAACTGAGTGTGTTTTAAGAAAGGTGGGTAAGAATATGCAGTTGCCTACTCTCTGAGCTTTGTGAATGGAGGAGGTAGATGACAATTGGGAGTGTATATGTTGGATTTTGGCTAGGCTGACATCTAGACACTCCCAGCAGTCCTCTCTTTGTGATACAATGTGGGAGTGTACAGGTAGGAGACGAACATTGTACTATGGTGTTCTGCCAGGGATGGAGATCTACTCCTGGCCATCAATATTCTTTCTGTTTACTGTAGAAGAAGGTAAGATGAGAGACATGAATCCTCTCAGACTCGTAAGTTCATGTTCAGTGATGTTGGCTTGGGGTGGTACAGATGCTGAGTGATCAGCACTGCTCCTGAGGAACATCCGAATCCTATAAACTCTTCTCCCCCTTCCAAGCAGTAGTAAAAGTGGTGAAGTTCTTCAGACAACGGTCTTCATTTGAGGGAAATGCACTGAGTTGATACTTGGCAGATATCATTCTTTTTCCTCATGCTCATGTCACTCTGCTGCCGTAGCAATAAAATCTGGACTCACTGTGCATGTATGGTAGTCATGCCATCGTGAGACACTGTCCTACAGCCTTTTCCCAGCCCTGTCATTGCAAGGAAGTCTTAAATGAATAACTTTGAAGAGTGAATAAAAGGACTTCTATGGTCGTCTTTACCACAGCTCCTTGTCCAGAATCAAGAAAATAACTTGGTTGAGGCTGCCTCAGGAAGAGAATGGAAACTGCAAGTGTTCTGTTCAGATGGTGGAAGTGAATATTTAACTTCAGAAGGATTCTTGAAAGTCAGGTGGTATTGTGGTGTGGTCCCTGCAGTTCAGCAGTAGATTTGCTGTGTCTTGCAGGGCTTGCCGCACCATCAAGGCAATTTGTGTTCAGTCAATCTTGAATTTTCTGACTTTCTGGAGTCTAGATTTCTTGCCCAAGGAAACTTGAACAAAAGACCAAAGAAAGAAAGCATTATGATAACTTTGAAAACTCCTTTTTGCACTAATAATGCATTCTATTACTCTTTGATTTTTTTTTGCCTTGTTTCTTTCAAAATCCAAAGCAAAAATCCAGCTGTGTTGAATATGACTGTGTGTAGAGACTTGTGTGGGTGGGACTCGGTCACCTTAGAAAAGTTGGGTGTAAGAATACTGATACTTAGTTACTACTTATGGGCATTAGAATGGTTGTTGCCATTCCATCGCAGGCCTGGTTCCGGCTTAGGCAGTCACTTGCAGGCTCTTGTAGTAGAATCTTGGGCTAGGCTTGCTGTATGGACAGGAATAAAAACAAATTAATGAGATTTTGGATGATTTTCCTTTTAAAAATGGAAAGAAAAGGTCATTTAAGTGTAGTTATTGGCTGAGATTTTCGTATCTTAGTCTGTCAGAAATTAAACATATTTGAACAATTTTGTTACATACAGATTAGTTTTTTTTTGTCTTTTTATTTATGTAAAGGCAGTCCTCTTCTGGAGGTACTAGATTATTGCAAACCTTTTATTTTCCATTGACATAAACAAGTGCATCTTCCTTTTTTTCCTTTTTGTCATGAGAATGCAGTTGCTTTCTTTCCACAACAATTTTGGGAAGTCTAAACTACTACGCTTTCTTCTGCTTTCCTGCTAGTCTTCAGGAGGGCTGTTTTGTTTCACGTATGTCTGTTTCTTCCAAATACAACTGTTATGTTACTTACTGGAGTGCAGTATTCTTACAAGGTCAGGTATTAAAGGCTGATAACGGACTTTTGCCCTGAGCCAGGCCTTGGCTTGGAAACTGAAACATCTGCTTGTCTGAATAATTTCTGATCTTTATTAAACAGATTTTTAATTAAGAATTGTCTTCCTCCCAGTCTCAAATCTTCTTTCCTCATTTGATCTTCAGTTAAAATTAAGTTCATCAGTTTGTGATATCGTCCTCATTGCTATGACAACTGCTTTGTGATCAAAGAAATGTTCTTGTTCAGCTCCGTGTCATTAATTATATTAATAATATCCCACTTAATGCTTGACATCCTAGTCACTATGGTAATTTGCAGGCAGTGGCTATCTGTCTCCCTTCTGCCTGCAGCTTTGGACCTCTGAAGAGCAGCTGTGGCTGGCTGTGAAACATGCCCATGGCTGATGTGGGACGTTTCTGCTCGCTGCTCTGCCAGCAATGTGACAAAGCCCTTCAGCTGCTCGGGGGCTCGTGGGGCTGCTGTCAGCAATGCGTTTAAGATGATTGATTTGTGTCTGAAAGAGATTATAGCATGGCCTTGTTGGCTTGATGGGAGCTTGAAACTGAGGGTGTGTTTCCATAGTTGAGTGAAGCAAGTACAAGTCTGTGGTGCTGCTGAAGAGAGGCTCTCACCTTCACTGTTTTTCTGCTTCAGACCTGTTGCCAAGTGGTGCTGCTTACAGGGCTGCATGATTGACAAGGTTGGGATCTTCTCTAAAGATCCCATGATACCGTAAGATTGTCTGGCTCTGTTCCGACTGGCAGGCTGATCTTGCTGCACTGTCATTCCCCAGGAGTGTTTCAAACATTTGTGTGCCTTCCTTTTTCCTTAAGGGATTGTTTCTTCCTGAAAAATAAACCCAGCTTAAGCCGCTGTGATACAGAGGCACCATACCTTGTCTCAGGAAAGGGGGAAAAGGCCCAGTCCTATCCACATGGATCCGTATGTTGCCTTGGTCTAACAAGTGTGCACTATAGCTGAATGTATGCTTTACAAATAGAAACCTTGTCTTAATGTATGTGTACCACAGTCATGTCCAGAGCATGGATCTCAATAGTTTGAGGGACTTTGTTTAATGAGAGAAATTAGTTGATCAAATATTTGTCAGGATTTTTAGGTACCAAAATCTATCTAAACACGATTTTAGTTCAGAAATGAACAATTTTAGATCCAAGGTAGTTACAATTTTTCGGCATATCTTACTGTGCAGATTCTAGACAATCATATTTTAAACTATTAGATTGTCTTTCAGGAAAGTTAGTGCTCTCCGCCTTGTTCTCTCTTTAGAGCTTTTCCTCATTATTCTTAAACACTAGGTTGAAATTATTTTAAAATATCAATCAGCTCATCACAAAACAAAACCCAAGGTCATTATTAACATATATAAAATTAATTTAGTCGTTAGGCACTGAAAGTCTGGTCAGCATAGCTTACCAGGTATTTTAACGCAGACAGCAATGCTTCGTGCTGACTCAGAGGACATTCTGTAGCATGTCTGAAATATCAGTGGACAGCCATGACCAGAGGGCCTGTGGTAAGCACTGAGCTTGTTGTTCAGAGCATCTCCACGACTACTTCATGTTTTGCTTTCCATGGAACATTTGAGCTTGAGTTACCTCTCTTCTGACTACATCTGGCCGTTAGGGTGTCAAAGTGCAGTGCTTTGAAAGCCTGTTTGTTCGAGGGTTTGGAAGACAGCAAAGTTAGACCACCTTAAAAGACTGCGACAGATTGGCATTGGTGAATGTATTCATAAAGCTGAGAAACACTGTGTTCTAGTTCAGATCATGCTGCAGCCATTTCCTGGTAAAGGCAGACCTTTTCTAGTTAAATATGTAAGAGTTCATGGAAATATACTTTCTCCTTGGGCACAGAGCCTGAGGTAGCCTAACTATCACATAAAAAAAAAATTCAGTGTTGGGTTCAGTTTTGGCCAACAAAAACGTATTTCTAAATTGAAGATCATAATGGAGTTAACTGTCCTTTCGATATCTAGATTAGATTTCTGAGCAGTGTAGATCAGAAGCATCTCATTGCATCTTCAGTTTTTGAGTATGCATCAATTGTGAAGGCTAGTGACCAGTTTGATATTGATTACATCTTTGTCCGTGCACAATAGTTTGCTCAGTTTTCATCGTAATGTTATTTTGCGCTGAACTTGTGCCAAGGCTGCATGCCCTAACAAGTTGTGTACTGAGGCACATTCTTGCAGAAGGGCTGTGGTAAAAAGACTTTGCTGCAGCTTTGAATACCTTCTGCCCAGCTGGTACCACTCACAGATTGTCTTTACTTCCCTAAATTTGCAGTTTTACTTCCCAGTATCAGAGGGGCAGAAACCAGGCAATTAACTGTGACTATTCTGAGATCTGTTTTCAGTTATCATAACTACTAAAACCTGTTTTTGTCAGTTAGTTTTGTGCTTGGTGCTGTACAAACATGGGGGAATAATACATTTTTTTGTTTCAAAGTAATTTTAGTGACAGGATGAATCAAACTGAAAGATCCAGCTTTCCAGCTTCCAAATGGTGTTCCATGCTTCCTGTTGGAAATGCCATTGAGTTACTGGATGGCCTGCATTTAAAAAGGAAGCTGCAGCGCAGGGAGAAATCACTGTCTTCAAAATGTGTTTGGAGAAAGGTTCTCGCAACTGGGGCTGTTCAGCCTGGAGGAGAGAAGGCTCTGGGGAGACCTGACAGTAGCCTTTCAGTATCTAGGGGCTATAAAAAAGGAGACAAACTCTGTAGGGTCTGTAGCGATAGGACAAGGGGAAATGGTTCCAAACAGAAGAGGGGAGATTGAGATGAGATATAAGAAAAAGGTTTTTTCCAGTAAGGGCAGTGAAACGCTGGAACAGCTTGCCTAGAGAGGTGGTGGAAGCCCCGTCACTGGGGACATTCAGGGTCAGCCTGGGCCTGGCTCTGAGCAGCCTCATCTAGCCTTAGGGGTCCCTGTTCATTTCAGGGGAGTTGGTGTTTACAGGTCTGTCTTAGTTTCTAACCAAAGTTACTTTTCTCACAGTATCTGGTATGAAGCTATGTTTTGGTCTCAGAAGAAAAACAAAACTCATAATACCTGGTGGTGTTCAGCAGAGCCAAGGACAGTTCCTCATTCTTCTGCCAGCGAAGCAGTTAGAGGGACATAAGGAGCTGGGAACTGGGAGGGGACAGGACCGGGGCAGCTGACCCAAACTGACCAAAGAGCTATTCCATACCATATAACATCATGTGATTTCTATGAAAAGGGTTTAGCTGGGAGGAGGGGTTGCTGCTGGCTGGGTATTGGTAGTGAGCCCTTGCTCTGCGTATCGTCTCTATATATATTTTTTTTTTGTGTGTGTATATATATGTGTATATATATATACACACACATAAAATATGTGTGTATATATATACACACATATGTACTGGTATTTCTTTTACTTTCTTTTCTGTCTTAGGAAATAGCATTTATCCCAATCCATGAGTTCTGCTGTATTTTTCTCTTAATTCTCTCCCCCATCCCATCTGGGGAGGGGGGAGGGTGAGCGAATAACTGTGTGGGACTTAGCTTAGGTCAAACCGTAACAAGACCCCATCCAACTCAAACGATTCTGTGAGCCTGTGACTGCCACAGGCAGCATAGCACTGGTGTGTGTGTGTGTGTGTGGGGAGGGTGTTGGGTTTTCTTTTTGAACACATACAACAAAAGTATGTTAAAAGAAGGGTAATAGGTAGTTTTGTAAATGGTTTCTGTAAGTGTCAAGGAGAGCATAAAACAGAAATGCTGTCTACAGAGAATGGGTTTAAAGGCAAGGATCTTCATTTCTTTTACAAACGAGGGATAAGAAATAGAGTAGGTGTTGGCCATGACCTCTTTATATGTGTAGGAAAGAGATTTAATGATAGGGAAGAGAGGAACAGTCACGTTTGTGAATGTGATGTCTGCATTAGTGTTCTGAGTGGATATGAGTGTGCTTAAATTTGAGGCATCAAAATGAAACAGGAATTATTACAGAAATTGAGTCACACAGCTGGAGCTGAAATGTCAACAGAGTAGCAGAAAAGTCTATATCATAATAACTGGAAAAGTTTAGGAGATACAGAAGTAGTCCGAAAGTACAGACAGATCCCAATCACCTTGTAAGAATGTTTTTTATCCAATTAATTCCCCTTTTAGTATAAAGACTGTGATAAATTCAATAATAGTGTTTTTAAGCTACTTTCAGAGGAATTTTTGTATGGAGTTCCTGGTAAAGGAAAGTAAAATTGAAGCTACTGCATTTGTGTGTTATCTGGGTATTGAATCAGTGCATGTCTTAACTCACCCTTTTTTTTTTTCTTTCAGATTTTCTATTTTGTACATACATTGTTTTGTATATACTGTATATGATGACTTCGGTGGGCAGTGAACGTACCCGGGGCACTCGGGACAAAACGCAAATTTCAACCACACAGCCAATACAACAACAGAAACAAGTAGTACAGGTATGTGCTACTGTACAATAAACTTTGAGTTGAAAGAAAGCATATAATGATATGCACTTCCATAAATCAGTAAACACTAAGAAAAGAACTTATAGTCTTATTTTGGAAGAGTGTTTGATGTCTCACTTTAATTGTTTAGTAATCCACTACAGCATTAAATTGTTCTTGTATTCTTGTCTCTAAATAAGTTTTGTGTTTTTCAGCAATATTTCCCATCATTGAGGAATTCTGTGCCTTTGCGAGTGTCAAGATTTTTATCCTGTGACCTCAGTGTCCTCAGATCTTAGCTCTTTCATAAGCTTGCCTCACTTATGCTAGAAGATTACTGGTTCATACAGGCATTTGGGTGGGTGGTAAAAGCTTTAGATGTATTTAGATGTGTTCCACAGCACGATTCAGTGTGTCTAAGTCACAAAATCCTATACTTCTAACGAAGTGTCTTCACACAGAGTGAAGTGGTGAGGGTTGTCCATCAGTGATCTGAAAGCATTTTGAACAACTGTGAGATTAGCCCATTGTTTTGATTTCCAGCAACAAAATAGTTATGTACTTTTTTGGGTTACAGAGAGCACAAAATTTCTCTGCTTCTGGCAACTTATTGTTCTCTTGTCAGGTACTTCTCCATAATCAGTTGCAGTTCAAGAATTGCCTCAGTTTTTTGCTGGCAGAGAATGCATCCGTCTGGAGGTGTTCCCATGGGAAATGGTCTCTTTTATTGTTTTCCAGACTGATCTTTAACGTGGAGAGGCTTCCTTCCTGTTTTATACAGTGTTAATTATGTGAGCTCAAGCCCTCCTCTCCTTGCATTGCAGTGTTTTGCTTACAGGTGATTCATGCTAATGTGGATTTAGAAAGTGACTTTCAATAGGTGAAGCTGAATTTCTTATTGTTTTATAATAAATAAGGCTGCAGTAGGGTAGTGAGCAGGTTGACTTCTTAACCGAACTAAAGCACAAGGGAGAAATGCATCCTGGAAGGATTATAGGGATGCAGCCAATGAGTGTAGAGACCAGATTAGGAAAGCCAAGTCACAGCTAGACCTAAATTTATCTGGCGATGTAAGGAATAATAAGAAGCATTTCTACAGGTACATGAGGTTGCAAAAGAAGATAGAATAATCTGCATCACCTCTGAGTGAGGTAGGGATTGGCTTTGACTGACATGGAGAAGGCTGGAGTGCTCAACTGTTTACCTCAGTCTTTACTGGTTGTTACTCCTTCCTGAGAACTGGCAGATTATGTGGCTAAGCCACCGTCTGAAACCTTGTGGCGGTCAGATGAAGTCGCCAGTGACTGGAAAAGGGGAAACATAATTCCTATTTCTAAAAGAGGTAAAAGGAAAGACCCAGAAAGCTACAGGCTGGTCAGCCTCACCTCTGTACCTGGTAAGATAATGGAGCAGATCCTCCTGGAAATCCTATTAAGGCATATGGAAATAGGGAAGTGACTGTGGATAGTTAGCAGGACTTCACAACGGGCAAATCATACCTAACTAACTTGATGTCCTTCTGTGATAAGAGTGGTGACCGAGGGAAGAGCAACAAATGTAATCTACATTGACTTATGTAAAGCTTTTGATGTGGTCCCACATGACATCCTTGTCTCTAAATTGGAGACATGGATTTCATGGACTATTCAGTGGCTAAGGAATTGGCTGGATGGCTGCTTTCAGAGTTATCATGAATGGGTTGATGTCCAGGTGTAGATGAGTGGTGTCCCTCAGGTGTCCCTACTGGGACTGATAGTATTTAGTATTTTTATTAATGACACTGGTGGAATTGAGTGCACCATCAGCAAGTTGGTATATGACACCAAAGTGAGTAGTGCAGTTGTTACCCTGGAGGGAAGGGATGCCTTTCAGAGGGACCCTGACAGGCTTGAGAAGTTGGCCTGTTTGAACCTCACAAGGCCAAGTGCAGGGTGCTGCACCTGAGTCAGGGCAATCCCAAACATCAGTACAGACTAGGGAATGAGTGGATGGAGAGCAGCCCTGAGGAGAAGGGTTCAACATGAGCTTGCAGTTTTGCTTGCAGCTCAGGAAGTCCATCATATCCCCGGATGCATCAAAAGTAGTGTGGCCTGCAGGGTGCTTCTTCCTTTCTGTTTGGCTCTTGTGATACCCCATCTACTGTGCTTGCATTCAGCTCTGGGGCTCCCAGGAAAATAAAGACATGAAGACCACAAAGCTGATCAGAAGGCTGGAGCACCTCTTCCATGGAAACAGAGAGCTGGGCTTCTTCAGCCCATGGAAGAGAAGGCTCTGGTGAGGCATTACAGAGGCCTTCTAATGCCTAAAAGGGGCTACAGGAAAGCTGGAAGGGACTCTTATCAAAGAGTTTAGTGATAGGATGAGGGTTAATAGTTTTAAATTAAAAGATGGGAGTTGTAGATTAGACATAAAGAAGAAATTATTTCCTATGCAGGATATAAGGCACAGGAACAGGCTTCTCAAAGAAGTTGTGGATGCTCCATCCCTGGAGGTGTTCAAGGCCAGGCTGGATTGGGCCCTGGGCAGCCTGGTCTAATGGAAGGTGCCCTTGCCCATGGCAGAGGCTTGGAAGTGGGTGAACTTTAATGTTCCTTTTAATCCAAAACATTCTGGGATTATAATCTATGATTCTGTGAAGTGGTGGTTTCCTTTTTTTTCTAAGATGTATATAAGGCATAAGTGGAACACTGTGCCCAGTTTTGGGCAGGTGGGAACAAAGAGGTGGTTGAGAGGCTGGAGCATAGGATGATTAAGGAGTGATCGAGGGAGCTAGGTTGTTCAGCCCTAAGAGACAAGGTAAGGTTTTATTCAGATATATCCTGTGAGGGTGTGGAAAAGGTGAAACGTGATTCTTATCAGAGTGGTCTAAAACGGTCTGATGGCACAAATTGGGACACTGGAAATTCCAGCTGTTGAAGAGGGGGAAGAAGGCTTACTATGAAGGTAGTCAGCTACTGAAGTAAGGATTAGAGAAGTGATGGGATCTCTATCTGGCCCCAGGAAACTCCTCTGATGGGACCTGCCCTCAGTGGAAGGTTGCACTGAGTATTACTGGAGGACCTTTTCAACTAATGTGATTCAGAGGTTTTAAGCATTTGGTCTTATTGAGCATATTCGGGGTTTTATCCATTCATTCTTTCTACTTGCATAATGAACATTGATTTGCTCAGTTCAGTGGAAGAAATGGTTATTTAATATACAGCAGTTAGTTCTACCACACCATACTTCTTTATTATTTAGAGATCAGATGGACTTTCCTACTTAGTCAAACTTGAGTAATCATGAGAAATAACGTAGTATTTCAGTGTTTAATCACTGCTGATTATTTTTCTTTTTAGAATCTAGAAGAACGTTGCTTTCCTAAAGAGTTTTTTGTTGTCATATCCTACTTGTCATATCCTAATGATCAATATTTATTTAAGAAATTACATTGCAGATATTTTCTGTTGCGTATGGGAAATAAATATATCATTTTGTGATAAAATCTGGGCCTATTACTGTCACTTAATTTTGTATTTTGTAAATTTCTGTTTTCTTGGGAGTTCTAAGTTGTTAATTAAACATTTTGTGTGCTAATGCTGCAGAGATTCTGTATCTTGTAAGGTTTGAGTAAAGTTTCATACTGCTTTATAAGATAATAAAACATTACTTGTACAGGTGGTGCCTTAAAAAAATAAAGAACCACCAGTTGCTGGGCAAAAAAAGAAATCCCCCAACTTCTTGTGACAACGGTTTGATGTTTGTGTAATAAAGCATCTTTGTATTTCTTTAGAATCTTGAGTTCTATATGGGGGTAGTTCACTGGCATAAATATTAGTGATTTTCCAAACTTTCTGCTTACATGAGAAAACTGAAGATACTGTCACACATTTCATATTGTTACTAAATTGATAAATTTCTGTCTTCAAATGTGGACTTCAAAAAAAAAATCAGTCATTAAAAATGAATCTTAACGGCTTCCTGTTTCTGGTCAAATGTGTGGTCACGTCTGTACAGAAATAACATTGTCTGAATTTTTCTGCTTTGGGTGTCTGTAAAGAAAATGTCTAAAAAAAATTGTGGTGGGCGCAAGGAGACTGAAATCAGAGGAAGAGTACATATCAACAAGGCATAAGTCCTGAAACTGGTGGACATTTTTTGTTCTCTGCTGCTCTCCTGGCAGTCACCAAAAAAGGGTTTCTTTGCACAGAGCACTGTACTGAGGCTTTCAGGGAGGTGCAGTGTTCTGGGTAGCACAAGGCTTGGAGCTGGGAATTCCGCAGCAGTCTCTCATTTGTGTTACCAGCTGACGTATGAAGCTGTCAGCATGATACTTTGGAAATGTGAAATAGCGCAGAGTGCTTAACTCTGTTGCAAACACTAATTGTCTTGGAACATTGCCTCTCAGCATGGCAAATGTCACTTCCCTCAAGGAACTGGGACAGCTGCAGTAACTTCTCAGCAAATAAGCAGCTGATGGTGTATGGTAGAGTAATTTTTAGACTCTACTCAGCATTTGCACATGATGATCTTCTCCAGAGCTTGTATTTGTGGTAAGCTCCAACAGCAAAGCAGTTTGAGACTGATGAGTCAAACTCTTCGTGTTGGTGTTTTCTGGAGTGAGACTTCAAAAGGTGAGGTTCAACCAGCTGCTCAGGATGAATCCTTTTACTGATGAACTTCAGTGGATGAAGTGGTCCCTTTCTTAATGAAGAAATACTTTGCTGCACATCAGTTCATGTTTTGGGTCCTAACTGTCTTCAACATCCGCCTTCTATAGCAAGTCTTTTCTATTTGAAATCAAATTAGAACCAGGATCACGTAGCATACAAGCTATCTTTGGTATTTTGATGTGAATGCAATTCAAGTGGACTGCAAATGCCACACTATGAAGAGTACTCTTACATGAGGAGGCATTAATGGTGTTGAGTTGCTCTGTTTTTGGGGTGCCCAGAGCATATTAGGATTTATGATGCTTTACTGCATTTGTCCGTTTTAATCTGACAATTGTGAGCATGGCTTTGTAGTCCAGTAAAGTTACAGAAGCACCAACTATTTCATGAGTAGCAGGATCCTTTAGCAGTTTTCAGAGAGCAGTATTATTGCAGCTGTTCACAGGCAGAATCTTGATGTGCAACCATGTTTTCTTTTACGTACTCATAAATCTACCAAGTCAGGTTGTTGGGAGAGCAGGAATTATCAGAAATTAGTTTAATTCAGAAAAATACTATTACTGCTTTTTTATGACAAAAATGACTGGAGTTAGACACTAAAACTAGGAGAAATAATATGAAAACAAACTTCTGTAATAAATTTTATTACATGATTGTCTTATCTATGCTGTAATATTTAACTGTGGCACAACCATCAAAACCACTTGTTGAAGTTGCCTCTGTTCCAATAAACTCTTAAACTGTAAAATGGGCATAGAGAAGGAAATGTTAATTCCTTCTCCATAGCACTTGTGTTCTTGCTGTGTATATTCTTTCTGAGGATCTGGAGAGAAAAACAGTGACTCTAGGAGATACTTTTTAAAAAAATATGTTGTTACTTTTTGTGAACGTTATTGAATGTTTGCGTTTTTCAGGCAACAGCAGAACAGATTCGCCTTGCTCAGATGATCTACGATAAGAACGATGCAGATTTTGAAGATAAAGTGAAACAAGTATGTTTCTTATGGTACAGAGTTTTTATGCCCTGCAGATAAGGTGTTCCTAGACTGGCTTACGTTTTGCAACTAGAGTGGCTGATTATTATTTAGATGAAGCTTTTTTCAGAATGACATGAATTTAACTAGGAAAAGGTGCTCTTATTGCACTGTAAAATTCTATGCGTAAGACATTGTGTTAGTATAACTCTGACTGTGTAATTGCACTGGTGTATTTTCCTTTTGTAGGCAAGTCTTTCAGCCAAAATTCACCTGTGCTGATGTCTCTTCCAGACTGTATCTCTAGTACGGTCTTGATGCTTAATGGTCTCAGAATAAAGAGTGCATTCAGCTTGCCTACATGTACATGGGAAAACTGGTCACTTGTGTAAACTGTTTGCTAAAACATCATCTGTTTTTCTGGAAGAGAAGAAGTCTAATCATAGCTTAAAGATGAATTGAGGTGGCGTGTTTTTTTTCTTTTAAATCTAACCTCCCGGGTCTGTGTATACAGTAAAATGATAGTATTACACTGTGAAAATGAAATCTCACATCATTTCCTCTGTCACAGTGAGTTTTGGATTTACATATTCAGGCTTCTGTTACACAGTTAGAACTGAGATCATTAATTCAAGCAATATTGAGGACTCAGCTGTGCCTGTTCTGCTCAGTGCATTGGTCGTTTTATTTTAGTGAGCACATTACAGTTCTTGTAAAATGTAGGAAGGCATTTAGAAAAAAGTTACTTTGAATGCGTTGATGCAACAGGGGGGCAAATTTCTTGTTTTCTTTTCCTTTGTAAAGCCTCCTCTGAAGCACTGTTAACTGCTTTTTGTTTTTCTTGTCTATAAACTTGTTCATTGCTATGCCAGAAATGAAGTCTTGCGTATTTTAAAGCCAGAGGACCCTGAAATAGTGCCTGCAGCCTTCTTCCAATCAGCAGAGCTAAGAATTAAAATCTTCATAGGAAATCTACAGTCTTACGCATGCAAATGTATTTCCAGCTTGTGTTTTTTTCTCCTCTTTGGATAGAAGTACTGGATGCCCTATGACAGACTCTGATTAGATCTTCCCATGCTCCTCAGTATGTGCACTGCAGATCCAGGAAGCATAATTCAGTACCAGCCCTCCTTGAGCAGCCACTGCGTAGCCTGCCTGTATGGCCTTAAGCTAAATTAGATCAAAGGAGCCAATCCGGTTGAAAAAGTTAACTTTTCTGGGCATTTTTCCAAATAGATCTGGATTCGTAGAATCATTAAGGTTGGAAAAGACAGCTAAGATCATCAACCCATCACCACCCTGCCCACTAAACCATGTCCCTTAAGTGCCACATCTCCACATTTCTTGAGCACCTCCAGGGATGGTGACTCCACCACTTCCCTGGACAGCCTGTTTGAGTGCCTGACCACTTTTTCAGTGAAGATATTTTTCCAAATATATGACCTATTTTTTCCTAATGTCCTCCCCTAGTATAACATGAGTCCATTACCTCATTACCACTACCTCTCATCCTATTGCTGTTTCCTGGGAGAAGAGGTTGATCCTCCCCCCACCCACCTAACAACCTCATTTCGGGTAGTTGTAGAGGGCGATAAGATCCCCCTTGAGCCTTCTCCAGAGGAAATTATCTCAGTTCCTCATAAGACTTGTGCCCCAGACCCTTCACAGCTCTGTTACTCTTCTCTGACAAGCTCCAAGGCCTCAGTGTCTTTCTTACTGTGAGGGGCTCAAAACTGAACTGTATTCAAGGTGCGGCCTCACCAGTACGCTCTGAGTACAAGGGGACAGTTACCACCCTGCTCATGCTGGACACGCTGTTTCTGACGCAAGCCAGGATGCTGTTGGCCTTCTTGGCCACCTGGGCACACTGCTGGCTCATGTTCAGCTGGCTATTGACTAACATCACCAGATCCTTTTCCTTGGCACAATCTTCCAGCCACCCTGCCCCAAGCCTGCAGTGTTGCATGGGGTTGTTGTGGCTAAAGAGCAGGACCTGGCACTTGAACCTAATACAATTGGCCTCAGCACATTGATCCAGAACTTCCAGACCCCTCTGTTGGGCCTTCCTACCCCTCAGGCAGATGGACGCTTCCTCTCCCCTTGGTGTCATCTGCAAATTTACTGAGGGTGCACTCAATCCCCTTATCTAGATATTATAATAATAAAGATATTAAACAGGACTGAGGATTCTCCACAATCATTTATTTAGTGGCTGCGCTCACATGGTAGGATAATATGGGGAGGGAGGATACTGTAGCCGTCCTAGTCTCTTACATTTTTACTCTCATATTCATCTGTCTTAGGGGGTGATGGTGTTTGCTGCAAGCATAAAGGAAAGAAAAAGAGTTAGAATACTTTCTTGTTTCTTACTTAAAATTGTTTTACCCTGTTTCTTATCTGAATCCTAAGCAAATCTGTACAAGGTAGACAGCTTTATTCAGGGTTTTAAATTGTTCTGACGCTGTAGCTGCACACTTTCTTGGAATCTGTGGTGGTATTAACTCTTACTTTATGATGATGATTTGAATATTTTAACATGTGTGACTTTTACTGCCAGCTTATGGAAGTGACGGGGAAAAACCAGGATGAGTGCATAGTGGCACTACATGATTGTAATGGGGATGTGAACAGAGCAATCAACATACTGCTGGAAGGAAGTTCAGACACGGTAAGGCTTTACTTTTATTTTAAACTACTCTTTTTACTTGTTGCACCTTTCTGCTTTGGGAGAGTAATTGGGAAAGTCATATTTAGAAGCTTTCAATTCCTATGTCTCCACTGAAATTCCTCTGAAGGAAATGGGGAGGACTAGGGCAGCTTCTGTCTTGTGCATACCTTAGGATAGGCTGAAACTTGAGTTGTTCTGCTGGTGTCCTGCAGAGTCTTCAGCTGTTATTTACCTGCTCTTTAGGGCATTGTTCTATTTTTTGCTAACTTGTTTGTAGATACTCTGTAGTGCCTCTTCAACCACCAGACCTGAGATCAGGTGATTGCCACAAAGGGCAGTCTTCATAAACGTACAAGGGGAGGGACCTGCTTGAAGACATGTAAGTTTTGTAGGAATCCATTGCAAGTTTTGAGGTTGGAGACAGGTTCTACATCTGAAAGATGGATAGAAAATTAATAATGGTGCAAGAGGATACAGCAAATAATTGCTTTTGTCACCGTGTTGCTGATCAGCCTGAGTTTATTTAGAAATAGAAAGAGGAAACTAAACTGTATAGCAACAATGTCGCTTATTGTTGCATAGCAACAGGGGTTATCAGGAAATCACATTTGAAGTTTTTGCTGGCGGACTTCTTACAGTTATCTGAGATAGTAAACTAGATTCTATCTTATTTAAATCAGGAAAGAAACCTGAACTTCCTTTCTTAGTGCTGAATGTTCATTATTTCCTGTGATTTATCAAGATGTGTACTATTGCTTGTTCTTAGTGAGGAAGCTAATCTTGCAGCCCCCAAATCTAGGACATAGACCATTCTAACCAAAGGGACTTTCTTTTCTATCCCCTTTTATTTGTAAGAGTTGAGGTCCTCTAAAGCACAGCAGTATGTAATGCTGACTGTGTGAGTAAGTGGGTAGTAGATGAAACCATCTCACCTTGATGAAATCAGTCTTGATAATGTGCTATCTTTTTTGTGCTCTCTTGCATTTGTCATTTTCTAGTTGAAAATAGTTATCTAATTGAAAAATAATGTTAAATGCTTTCCTACATTGGCAGCTTGTTCTAGTAATCGGGAGGAAACTTTCTGAATTCATTGGTCTGTAAGACAAAACATCCACTCGTTGACAAGTCCCTCTGAACCATTGTTCTCCACAGAGGAAATACTACTCAGAAACAAATACAGAGAACTTAAAGGACTTAGTGAGAAAGGAGGAAAGAATATTAATTAGGAGGGTCTACATCGGTGTGTAAAGACACATTCTTTGTGAAAGTGTGGACCTTCAGCTTGAAGGACTGATGGGAGGCTATTATGCTCCAGAAGAGTTTTACCATGAATTTGGTACAGAATTGGAAGCAGAGGTGCTGCTTGTTCTGAATGCAGATACCCAAATCTCTGCTTCTAGCTTCACTTTGCTTTAATGCACTGTAACTTTTTTTTACCTCATTTAGAAGATGTATCTATCCCATTTGAGCAGTTAGAAGAGCAAGGTGTGGTAGACAACATCTATTTATAACTTCTTTGGTACTCTGTCAGGTGTTTTTTTTAAATGTTGTGATCCTTAAGACTTTGTACTTGATCTCCATGAAGACTTGCAATGATTGTGACAGTCTGGTTTTGGAGAGTAGGACAAGGGCATGTTTCTTTGCCTAAGACTTTTAACTTCCTACTAGATTAAAAGCTATTTTATGCCCAACCATATTTTAGTTGGTAAAGCTTTTGAGTGTAGGTTAAAGGGGATCAAACTAGCAAGAGGGCTTCTGTTATGTATTTCCAGGGGTCACATCCACACCTGTAATTTGGGTTGCCACAAGTATCCTCAGCTGAAATTGTAGTCACTTAACTCCTTTCCAAAGACAGACAGGTTTGGTGGTCCATGGTGTATAAGCACGCTCAGAGATAGTGACTGAGTTTTATGTCACACAAATAACATGGTATTACTCAAACAAGAAGTTCTGTACTTCTAATCTGCAGCATCTCTGCTTCACCTAAGTTGATTTATGGCAGTACAGTCTTCAGTACTGGAGATGAAACTGAGTGGTGGTTTCGGCGTTCTTTCTTTATCACATATACTACTTCAAAAAGTGAGAGTAGTAATTCTCTTAGTAGTTGCTGTCAAACAGGACACTGAAACATTGAATTTATACTCGTAAACTGTTTTGCTACCTGCTTGCTCAGCAACTTTAGTTTTCTTAATCCTAGGTAGCTTGGATTAGCTGCTCATTGACTACCATGTGAGGGCTTCTGAGCTGCTGTTGTCTGAATTGGGGAGATACAAGACCCAAATAACTTTTTTTTTTCTTCTTCTTTTTGACATGCAGTTGCCTGTGGTGAGGTCATGGGCTTTATCAAGTCCTTCACAGTTGATGGCAGCTTATCTACATATGTGAATTTCCTGTGTGAAAACTTTATCTAGACTATAAGCTCTTAGAGGCAGCAACATTAAAAGTATTTGCCATCTTAATGATTTACAAATCATGCCTTTCTTCTTTAGTTTGCTCCATAGGCTAACCATGTAATTGCATAATACATGAATTACTGTGCTATTCTTAGCAAATGTTTTAGTCACTTTATTTTTGTCTCCTACAGATGTTCATGTGGAGCTTATCACTGAATTTATTGTAAGGACAGATTTTTATATTAAAGCTGAGGTCTGGTGCTTGGACCTTGGTCTTTTGTGTTGTCAAGACATAGTATTTCTTCTGTTTTGGTCTGTGTGATGAACTGTGGCTGTAGGAATGGGTGGTTTGGCTTATCATGGCCACCCCTGTTTTCTCAAGTTCTGAGTCTGCATTCCAATTCTGATATTTGTTCTTTCTCATCTCTTCCCATAAATATAGCTCATTTTTCCATTTATATCAGTGTAGTTTTTGGTAGGTATTACTTACCTGACGTTATACAAATACCTTTTTTTTTCCTTTGAGGTGAAGAGCTGTGGGGTGGAATTATACACAGAGAGCTCTCTCTTCCTTTTTGACTTATGTGTCTAATTCTATTCTATCTAAATAGACTTCTTGGGAGACTGTAGGGGGAAAGAAGAAAAGCCTTGGAAAGGAAAGTTCAGAAAACAAAGAGAACAGAGAAAAACGAGGGGACAGAGAAGTGAGTCGTGGACGGGGAAGTTCCAACAGACGGGGAAGAGGAGGCAGCCGTGGCCGAGAGTGTACGTATAGGGGTTCATTTTAAAAAGCTTCAGACATTTTTCTTGCAGCTGGAACTTGTTGAGAGAGAATGCTTAATGAAATGAAGTCTGTCAGAGCTCTAGCTCAGTACTGAAGTGGTTGTAACTTGTTTATGTGACAGGTGTACTTGATTTATCTACTTGATTTTGGAATGGTCTGTGCTTTTGTTTTTCAGAGACAGCTCAATTTAATTTGAATTTCTGTCCTTTTCGATTAATTGATCTTGTACAGCTTACTATTCATCATGTAAGTTTTAGAATTGAGTCTTTGTAAGACTGCATGAGAGCAAATATGTCACTGCACAACTGATACACTTCTTTGTTTCTTTTAATGAAAAAAAAATCCAGCTTTGTCTCCATCTCCTTTTTGAGTGGGAGAACCTGAAGGTGTTACCATCTTCTCATAAGGGAAATGAAAAGACTGGGATCATGATTAATCCCTAGCATGTATTACTCACATAAGCCAGCTGCAGCTGAGTTTCTACAACAGAGCAAGTACTTTGTGAACTGAAAAATTTAAAAAGTTGCTAGTTTATACAGGTGCAATAGTATGTTGTGCAAAAGAGGACTGATGTTTTCCAAATTAGGTAGCATCACATTAAATCACCATTGGATACATACTGCCTTTTTTTCCTCTAAGGTTTATCAGCAATATCTAAGCTACATATATTTTGTATAATGGCCATAGACAACACTGATAAATGAGCAGAGAATGGGAAGAAAAAAAACAAACCAAAAACCCTTTAGAAGCAGGAAAAATATTTACAGTTTTAGCCAGCTTTTCTAATTCATAGTTGGAATGTATTCAAATAATGTGCCAGTGAAGGCATTATGAATCTTGTTAGAAGAATGAGAGTGAGGAGCAAGATTTTTGCCAGGGCTATATGCTGCTTGTTTCTTTACTAAACTGGAGCTAAAGATGGTTACCAAGCCTTGATCTTATCTTCTTATCTTTATGTGCATTCTTTAATGGTTTTGTTGCTACTGTTAGGACAAGTTGTGCAGTACAAAATTCTCAGCAGTGTTTTAAGTGGTCAGTTGCTTCCCTCTCCTGACCCCCTCTTCAAGGAGCCAGCTGTCTTTCAGAATTCCTACTCAGCAGTTGAGCTTTTCAGACACCTTGCCTTCTCTAGCATCATCCTTGTCTGATTTAAATACAAAGAAGAGTTAAGTTTCCCTGGTTGCACATGGGTGTGACACAGGCAGACAGAAGAGTTAGTGTTCTCGGTTGTCTCTTACTCTTTTGCTGTTGCCAGCCAGCACTTTATCAGGAAAGTGAAGTCTGAAGCAGGTTTATTTCCTGCCTCTTCAGAGAGGTGAGACCATAATTAATTTAAGTAGTGTAGGGTGCAAAACACTGCAGTCCTTCCAAAAAAAGGTAATGTGTCTGCTAAATGACATATCCCTCTTGATAGATACTTTGCTTTCCAGTTGTCCAGTTCAAAGTAAAAAACTTGCTTGTAGCTGCAAAGAAGAAGGCTGACTGAGGTATCTTGACCATGGTGTTCTGAAAATTTTGCGTTTTCTTTTGAGGTTCAAGTTAAGCAGATATGTATTGTGTCTTGTGTGAATCTCTAAAGTTTCTCTTAAGCTGTCTTCTCTCCACAGTTAGAGCTGAAGAGAATGGAGTGGACAACAATCAAGGAGACAGGCCTTCAGACCGTGGGAAACGTGGCCGCGGGAGAGGTGAGGCACTGGTGGGACTGACACTGATTTCGTTTCCTGAAATGGAACTCCCTCATTTTATCTATTTAATGAAAACATTATTTTTAGCATTTGTTGGTTATCCTTTGATTCCATAAGCACTTCAGCTACCTTTAAGTTAGATACCCTTTCCCCCACCCCCTTCATTGTTTGGTCTCAGAATGGCGTAAAAGCATTGACGCATCACTTTTATGACAATTTTTTGTGTGGTAGGCTGGTGTGCTCTGGCTATGGAGAGCTGTTTTTCCAAATTGAATCATGGCAGCCTCCTGTGAATGGGAGTGCACTACACACCTCAAGACGTACCGTGGCAGCAGGAGAGTACAAGATTCCATCTGTGGAGCTCTTGGGCAGGGATTTGTGTTCTTGCACCATTTCTTTCTGGTGGATCCTGTTGTCAGATAAGCCTTCTGTTTTCAGTACCCAGTCAGAGAACAGTAGCCACCTTAGAGGCATTTTATTAAGAGAAGGAATTTGGCATGGGATTATTGGTGAGGGGAGCTGTGTAAGTACTGTGGCGTCATGTGTATAACTCTGATTATATCCTATAGAAGAGATAGGAAAGATGTTGGCCTTTTTTATGTGGAAACAAGAGATGGATAGTTGGATTAGATTTTCACTGAATTGAGTGGAAAGAAGCTTGTTTTTCTTAGAGTAAGAGGAAGGGAAATACATCCCTGGGAATGGTACAGATTGTATGGGGAAATGGGTATTAAATAAGTTAAGCTGATTAACTGGAAAGCAGAGCTAGTATGTTTAATAAGTAATGTCTGAGTTATGGGGAAAACAAATTCTACCTTCAAAGGACTCTCTTCTCTTTGATATATCCACTAATGAGACATTCAGTGACTGACACATCCAACTTCATTGTCTCCATATCTGCATCTTGAAGGAATGGGAAAGATGTGAAGACATGTAGCTTACAGAGGGCTGTGAGAATGACTCAGTTGTGCATGTGAATCAGCAGATAAGAAATGGCATGTGCACAAAGTAGCTTTGCAGGGGCGATTGTGGTGTAATTCACTGTTCATAGAATGAATTTAAATCTTTTATGTTTTTTAATAAAATAATTCTTTCTGCATGTTGTAAATATAATGGTAAAACTTCTTAAAATTTTTGGGTGAAACTTAGAGACTAGTTTCCAGTTCAGTCTATTTTTTGGTCTGTAACCTGAAGAACAATACACAGCATTCATTGCCAACTCTAGGTCTCTAGATGAGTATCGTACGTATCAAACCAATGCACTTAACCATCAGCATCAAACTGACACAACTGACTGAAGAAACAGGAGCAACTTTAACCAATTTCTGTTACTGGGTTAATGTATATAGCGTTTCTGTATCTCTTTACCAAATATTTTACACTCTATGTTCATGTGAACATGGTGTCTTAATGAAGTCTTCTCAGCTCTCTGTGATAAACCCTTTGAATGGCTTCAGGATCATTGTGTGTGTATTATATAGTAGGAAATACCTAATTTAATTTTATAATGCAAGCCCTTGAAATCTGCAGGGAATTATATAAAGCTGTGTAATTCACTTCTCAATATTTCAGGGATGCAAGACCTTATTTTGATATTTGTAGAATTTTTTTTTTTAAAGCAAGAATGCTGTTTTATTCAGTAGTCTTTCTTCACTGTTACACAAAATGGTAAAATACACATGTAAATTACTTAAGCTAAAAGTAAGTAGATTGCTAGTAATCACCACAGAACCCTTTCTTAGAACTGTTTCATGCAGTGTGTGCGTAGGAATCTAGGCATCACATACAAAACTAGGGGTCAGCTAATATCTGAACAGCACAGTCTTTCTCTATTTTAAGCTACCATCTCAGGCTGGAATTATCTTACTGGCTACTTTCTAGGGGGTGATTTGTTGAGCCATCATATTACTTCTTCATTGTAGAAGAACCTAATTTTAAGAAATGACGTGCGCTGAAAACAGCAGAAATTGAACTGACTCTGTGGTCATGGTGTGCTGTTTACCGGTGGAAGAAAACACCAACTGTGATACTAAGAATTACAGCCTTAGTGCTGTAGGCATTAGCTTCCTTACACATTAGATCTTATGGTAATGTCTGTGTGACATTCCTTGCAACTTCATAGGGTAATAGCTATACAGTGTACAAACAGTACTGGTTGCTGGCATGCAAGAGATCAGGGATTTGAAGTAGATAAGTATTACTGACCGATGAAGAGAAAGCAAAACTGCAGCACAGAAGGTGTTTCGTGACACATCCCAGCTGGAATTGCTCTGCTTCTCAGCTGTTAATCTTTGCTTGCTAAGCAGAGTGTAAACTTTGATTTGGAAAGGAGTAAAGGAACTTAGGTTTTTAAGGTGGCCTTCCCATCTGTCTTCAGAACTGAATATCTTGAATGAGCTTAATTTAGCTGTAAAAACATTACTATAGTGGTGATTGATAACAGTTGTATCCAGGTGGCTCTGTTTTGTGTGTCAGTGTTACAAGGACTCTGGAGTGGAGTCTCCTGAAGGATTATGGAGAGAGGTGGTTACAGCTTCCGGTCTGTCAGTTCTAGAAATGTTCCCTTATTTGTGTTTTAATGAGCCACAGTGCTATATGTAAATTGACAGATTTTGCAGGCACAGTATTTTTTGATGTTGGTTTTTGTACTATTACTTTGTTTTCAATTTTAAGTTCAGGTATGGTTGTCTCACTGTCCCGCACTCCGTGTTGAAAAGAGAGTGGCAGAGCTACAAAAAAGGCTTTGAAAGATACTGGGAGATTGCCTTTATGGGCTGTGAGGCACAAGCAGGGAAAGGCCTTCTGGTCTACAAAAGAGAGGGCTAAATGGGTGTATGGTAGGGATCTGTAAAACTTCTGCAGGGAAGGTTCTGTGGGGAAATCTGCTAATCACTCAGTTGGTGCAAGTATGAGAATGAGAGGATATTAAATGAAAGCAGTATGTTACAGGTTCAAAATAAATGTAAGTTTTGTTATAGGTAGTTAACCTGAGGAACTCTTTACTCTTTTGTAAGATGTTATGGATTCTGAAAATTTACATGTGGACACTCTTGACAAAATCATCCTAAAAAAGAATTATAGTGAAAAAACAAAACCAAAACAAAATGAAAAACCACAACACCCAATGAGGGTTGTGAGTTATGTAAATTATCTAGCTCAGGAAGTCAATGAGCCACAAATGGTTGAAGACCAGGAAGAGTGTACAGGGGAATTATGCTGTGGTTTCAAGTCTTGTGTGGTTTCACAGAAATCTCATTGACCATAGTTGATAATAGGATGGATAGCAGGTAGATGATCTTTTGGGCTTCATTTAGCATAGTAATTGTTAGATTCACGTGTAGCAGTTGTAAAGTAAGAGTGAATTTGTCACTTTTACTGCTATTCCTAAGTTTTCTACCTCTTTATTCTTCCAGAGCAATGTGTGCATGGCAACACTGGGGACACCAACCTTCTAGCAAACCAGAAATAAAAGTGAAAGGGAAGAACATGAGGTTTTAATTTTGGACTGAAAGGTTCCTGATGAGGAGCCTTTCAAACTCTTATTTTCCTGGATATGTAACAAAATAGAACAACTTACTCTTTTTGTAAATATCAGACTACTCCAGCTTGTGTTATGTCACCTCTCTTTTTTTTTTTTAAAAAAAAATTTTAGTTTATTTTAAGATAAAAGATTTGCTATCTGGAAGAAAATGAGCTTCCGTAACCAGAATTGCATGTCTGAACATTTTCTTTTTTTAAAAGCTTAGCACAGTTGGCACAGAACATATTTTGCATTATCTTTGCCAGAACTAGTAAGGGATGTTGGTTTTGATTTTTCTGAGGCATGAATGTAGAGCAGACCTTCTGAAGGTCTCAGTCTGAAGTTTGTTTTGTTTTACAGCACTTAGCTTGCATTGGTTTGGAAGTTCCGTGTGTCATATGGTTTTTTTTTTTTTTTTTTTTTTTAATTTAAATTACATTTTTTTTTTTGATGTAACTTTGGAGTCAGAAGTTTACTTCTATGTATGGCTAGTAGAGCACATGCAGTATGTAAAATAGACCCAATGCTTCTAGCTTTATGATGATTAGTAAGAAAAGTGATTTAAATTACTGTGTATAGCCTCAGTGTTTATTTTGGTAGTATGGAATACCCAGAATAGAAAACATCAGTCTTGTTACCTATTCATGCTGTCTCTGCATTTCCAGAGCACAGGCTTAGGCTGTCCAACTGCTTTGTGGTCTGAGATAAACACCACTCTGGAGAGTTACGTGCTCGTCCAGTCTGCATATATTTCTCATTTCAGCTGTTAGGCCTCTTTCTTAACCTTGATGCTTCTTTGTCTGATTTAAACCATTCAGCATGAAGATCTTAGTATTGAGACAGGGCATATGTTCTTCTGGAAGTATTTTATTCTGTAAGCTAAGCTGTTTTGTACAAAATAGGCTTATGAGTAGTTAATGGGTAGTACCAACATTTATCTTGTGCTCCCTGGTGGAATGCGCGTTTGATTTGGGGAAGAACCATTCTGAGTGAGGTGGATGAACCTTTCCATGCAGGAGTGGTACCAGAGCTAAGACTTCATTGTGTGTTTATGGAAGTTTTGAACTCCCAATACATTTTACTGGAAACAGAAAAACTCACTGTGTGCTTTCTTTTCTGAAATTAATGCTGGAGAACTTAAATATAAATGAGTAATAGCCAAGGGGAGCCTAGCTGACTGAGGGAGATGTGCTGGAAAGCAGAAATAGGAGTAACAATACACAGTTGAAGAGAGGTGAAAGGTTAAAGAAAGCAGAGGAGTGTTTTGAATAGTTTGTTTAAAATTATGACATTGGATAGGGTAACAGCAGGAATGTTAATCAGAATCACCTTTAAACATAGCTCCCCACTCGTGATTTCCTGGAACAGAAATGGGTAAGCTATGTTGCCTTGATAGTTTAGCCTGTTACTTGTAGATCCACGTGGAAAGGAATGTAAAGAAATTTCATGAGTGTTTATATGAGGCAGGGCAGTAACTTTATTCTCTGCCTGACATCCATTGTTTGCTTCTGTGCTCAATATGCTAGATGATTGTAAGAAAATCTACTAATCTCAGTGGAAGATTGTTCTCTTTGTGGGTAAGCTAAAAATGTTGATGGAAGAGCAGCAGATTGTGAATTACCAGAGGAAAAAAAAAAGTTCTTGGAAGCATTGACCATTATGACAAAATTGTGTACAGATCTTTTTAGAGTACTGTTATGCTTTTTATGCAGCAGAAACTGGAATTACTGCTGAGAGGAATTGCTCCTGTCTATCTCCTGGTGCATCTGAAGATTGCAAAGCCAAAAAAAAAAAAGAGCCAAACTAACCTCCCCTCAGAACAAAACAAAACAAAACAACAACAACAAAAAGCCCAAACAGACAAAAAAACAACCCCAAAAGAATATACTGGAAAAGCCTTAGATGTTGCGGTTTAACCCAGCAGGCAGCTAAGCACCACATAGCCATTTGGTTGCTACCTCCTCCCAGTGGTAGGGGGGAGAGATTTCAGGGGAAAAAAAAAGGTGAAATTCGTGGGTTGAGTTAAAGACTATTTAGTAAGACAGGAAATTTTAAAAACAAGTGATGCTCAAGGAATTAAAAACAAGTGATGCTCAACCTCGTGAGATTCAACAAAGCCAGGTGCAAGGTCTTGCACCTGGGGCATGGTAACCCCTGCTATCAATACAATCTGGGGGATGAAAGGATAGAGCACAGCCCTGCCAAAAAGGACTTGAGGGTACTGGTATGTGGTAAGCTGGAAATGAGTCAGCAATGTGCCCTTGCAGCCCACAGAGCCAACAGAATTCTGGGCTGGGGCAAAAAAAGCGTGGCCAGCAGGGCGAGGGAGGGGATCCTGTCCCTCTGCTCTGTGCTGTGAGACCTCACCTGGAGCACTGCGTCCAGATGTGGAGTTCTCAGCACAGGAGAGACACGGACCTGTTCGAGCACGTCCAGAGGAGGGCCCAGGAGAGACATGGCCCTGTTGGAGCACGTCCAGAGGAGGGCCACAAAAATGATCCAGGGGATGCAACACCTCCCCTATGAAGACAGGCTGAGAGAGCTGAGGCTATTCAGCCTGGAGGAGAAGCCTCCAAGGTGACCTGATAGCTGTGTTTCAATATCTAAAGGGGAGCTGTAAGAAAGAGGGGGACAGACTCTTTAGCAGGATCTGTGGGGATAGGGCAAGGGGGAATGGCTCTGAACTGGAAGAGAGGAAATTTAGGTTAGATTTAAGGAAAGAGTTTTTTACAGGAGGGGCGGTGAAGTGCTGGAACAGGTTGCCCAGAGAGGTGATGGAAGCCCCATCCCTGGAGACATTCAAGGTCAGGCTGGACCAAGCTCTGAGCAACCTGATCTAGCTGTAGATGTCCCTGTACATTGCAGGGGAGTTCGACTAGATGACCTTTAAAGGTCCTTTTCAACTCTAAGGATTCTGTGATTCTATGAATTGCTCACCACCTGCTGACTGATGCCCAGCCAGTCCGTAAACAGTACCTGGCTGCCCAGCCACCTCCTTGCAGTATTATAGTTTTTATAGGTGGAGATGGAGAGGGAGTTTGATGGAAAGGAGGAAATGATTGGAGTATTTAAATTTTCTTGTCACAGGCAAGGAGTGACAGGGAATTTCTGGAGGGATCTGAGCATGCATGGAGGCTGGGCTTCTAGGGCCTCTTAGGCAAGAGTTAGAAATTAGAGACAAAATTTTGAACGTTGTCTAATGACTTGGCAATAGCAGTCTCATTTGGGATGAGGCTTTAGGTAAGTCCTTTTGTTAGAATTTTGTGTTACTTTCCTAGATACAGAAAAGCTAGTAAAAAATTGCAAGTCCTGCTGAAACACTCAGTGAACTGTGACTTCTTTGCCATCCTTAGGGAAATGTTCTCATGTGAGGAAATATATTTCACTGCAGTGGTTTTCTTCTTCAATCGTAGCATTTTCTAATGTGACAGACTAGTGACTGGCTCCTTCTCTGCTTTTGCTGTTAAATGGTGTTTTCTCTCCTAGGGTTTGGACGTGGCAGAGGGAGAGGAGCGGGGAGGTTTTCAGCCCAAGGCATGGGGTAAGAAACGTGCAGAGCACAGATTTTGGGAAGGATCAAGCTCAGTGGCAATATTTATTGCCACTGTATATATCAATATTGCTGTATATATGATAAATCAATACAGATGCAAAAATCCACAGATCTGTTAGAAAATAAAGGGAATATTTTAAACTAGTATTTCTAACCAGACACAGCTATACAATGCTAATCTGAGCTCACTCAATGTTAATATGCTGAACCTGGGTAACCCATTTGTACGTATCAGTAACAGACACACAGTGCCTAGGAGGCTGAAAAGTGCTTATTGTCTGTCCTAGGTCAATTTAAAAAATTTTTTTCAGTGTAATGTGGAGTGTGCAAGCCCTAAATAAAGCAGGAAGGCTAGTGACTGTCAACTTTCTCCTGTTTTTGAGCTTTCATGCTTTAGCTGTTTGGACATGCATGTACCCTAAAACGAAATTAAAGGAATTTACTCATTAGCTCTAAATTTGTTTTCAGCTTTGTCAGATTAACGTGATCCAAAGAAGCATAGCCTCTGCTACTTTCAGTGTTTGCTTTAAATTACATTTCGTGTAACATCAGTGATGTCACGATGAACAGAAGGCTAGTTCTACTTCTCTAATAGTCCTTCTTGTTCACAGTTTCTATGATAAACCAAAAGGAGGTTTTTCTGTAATAGTCTTGTTATTGGCGTCTGTTTTTTTGGCGTTGCTGTCAGGAGCGCATTCTGAAATAAACTTAGCAATGTTTAGACTGCTGTCCTCCATGAGTCAGGTCGTCTGAAAGTACATACATGATACTGGTTAATCGTCAGTCAGCCTCTGAGAAACTATCAGCTAAGAAAGGCTTTATGCTGATCATCTAAACTAAGGTGTTATAGGATGGGGAGGAGTAGGTGTGCTGTTAACTGCTTTTTTGGGAATTCTTGTTTTGGTTCAGTTTCTCTAGAGTCTCCTGACTTTTTTTTCTTCCTCTTCTTTTCTCTTTTCTCCCCTTTTTATCCGTGTCTGCTGATAGAGGAAAAAGTTCTTTGGAAACCAAAATGATCAAGATAAATATGTAGAAATCAAGATGTTAAATCTAATATAATTTCAGCTAAAAATAATGGCACTTGTGTACAATGAATGACCCATGTATTCTCTTCCATTTCTTAACTTCTAAAACTCTAGGACATTTAACCCCGCAGACTATACGGAGTCTTCTGCCACTGATGGCTTTGGGACAAAATCAGAGATTTGGGAGACTGGTCAGAATGATGCAGATGATGGAACTGGTAAGATGCTTCCAGAAGTGGAAGGATTGGAATGAAGAGCTGTAGCAAACTGTTAGTATTCAGTTAACTTGTGAAAACGTGAATCCATTTCACATGGCACAGATATTAGTTCATTTTTATAGCTTAACTGCTGTTAAATTGCAGAGCACATGCCCGAGTGACTCTGGTTAAATTGAGTGGAAGGCAATTTGCAGTTTTTTGGTTTGTTTAGTGCTAACAATCCCTTCAGAGACAAAGGGATTTGAATAGTTACTGGAAGAACCTTGTATGTGAAGAATTGTTTAGATATCTTAAGTGCTACTTAAAATCTCACATAATTGTAGTTAAGGTTGTAGGTATCACTAATACTGGTTCACAAACATTGAGCAGTAGCATCTGAATACCTAAGTACAAGAAAAAACAAAGAAATGAAAACTGCTGATAAATACAAATCCACACTGAGCTGGCTTTGGAAGCCCCACCTATAGAACATAGGAACCTGGGCATGTGAGTCTCTGGGATGGGGAAGAGGTGCAATGTCTGCCAACTTTTGAAAAGAATTAATAAGTAAAGCATGAGTAGGGGCACTTGAGTGGAAGCCACAAGAGCAGCCTGCATCTCTGAAGCTAGAAGCATCCATGTGCTTCTGTATGAAGTTTCAAGTGTCTGATGTGCACTCCTGGCGACAGGGAAGAGACGAGACTGTCTGGAAAGGAACTATTTAACAGTGTTATCGTGATGATTCAGAAATGAGGAATGTAGCCTGTTTATCCGTGATTTGGAATAAACAAGCTGGATTGCTGCTTTTCATATTCTGTGGCAGAAGATGAAGAGAAAAGAAAGCCTATGTTATGATGGAGAACTTTGTGTATATTATCCACATTTGGAAACCACTGACTGACAGAAGAGGCTTTTTTTTTTTTTTTTTTTAATAATAAAACCCCAACCCCAAACAAAAAAACCCAGAAAGAGTGAGCTTTTTTTTTTTTTAAATTTACTTGCTGAGATGATAATTTTCATAGCCCCTTCAATCAAGTGTGGAAGGAAGAGGCTGATACTGGAGGCCGGTGTTTGCTACATTGAGCATTGCAGTGCTCTTGAGGTGCAGCTTTCTAAACTTCATAAAAGCCATTTTTCACTTAACCAGAAAAGTCATTAACAGGTTCAGTGGTTACATGGGCCTATTTGACAGCTGTCCTGTCAGTCTTGAGTGCCTGGTAGTCCACTGTGGGAGAGCAGCACTGTGTATATTAATGACTATTGAAAGGGAGCTCTTGCCAAACATGGCATCTTTCCAGGGAATTACTTTTTAAATGACTTCGTGCTATAGTGCTAACAGGACTGTGTACCTTTTCCTTCATTCTTGTTAGTTTTTCAAATAAGTTTATCAGATAAGGAGTATAGGGCAGCTAATGGCTTGAAAATCCCCCTAAGAATACTGATGCTGATGTTTGCTTCATGGTAGTGGAGGACAGGATGTGTTGTCACAAGTATTACAGAAGCGATAAGGTTAACTGACTAAGAAATATCCAAGAAAAGCGTAAGGAAACTGAAACACAGGTAGAAAATTATTATTTGTTGATGAATGCAGCTAGGAGGCTGTGGTTTACAAACAGCTTAGACTTGTCCTCCTCTTCCTGAGTAAGCTTGAATCTTTTGATCCTCCTTGTGACCTGTGTAGCCATGGTATGCCTCCCTCTTGCAACTTCTGTTCCCTTTTGTGGGCATTCAGTCTTCAGTAATGGAAGAATTCTGCTTGGGAATGAGAGTTTGCTGTGTGTGGCAGAACAGATACACAGAGTATATGAATGTATCTACACAGGGAGTTTGCTCCCAAGCAAATCAGTGAAAATTGAAAGCATGCTAGCTTGTGTGTGCAGTTTCTCAATGCCACATCTGTTTTTGCTGTTAGGCCATGCACATATCTCAGTGAGAACTGCACTGGATTTCAGTAAAGCAGCTTAAGGCATATGTAGGAAGTTGGCGAGTGTGTTGATAGGTTTTCTTGGCATTTTTGGCTCCTAGGAGGTACGAATGAGCGTGTGTGTGGAGTTTCCTGCAATGCGGTGTGTTCGTCCATATAGGGAGTTTCCTACATAGTAATGTGGTGAGTGGAAATTTAATGTAGTTTATTGTGAATGATCCATATAGATGCTAAGTACCTTTTTGCTGCTAATCTTCCTTTACTTTCAGTGCAGAGATGCCGTAGCTGACAAAACAAAAATGTCTATGTATATCAGCATAGGGAGAAAGTTTTATTTTGTAAAGCTTCTTCTTTAGACAAATCCTAGGCATGCTGGAAAAGTTGCTGAGCTATTTCCGCTGCTTCCCAAAAATAATAATAATAAAAAATCTTTAATAAGATTAAGGCTTTAAAACTGAATTATTTAGTTTTATCAAAAATGGAAGCACTTTCAACCATGTGCCAGAAAGCACATTAAAGGGCCATTAGAGAGGAGGCTGCAGCTGGGGCAGTAGTTTTAAAACAGAAGTGGGAGTGCTGGGAAGGAAAGGAAGCAGAGGTGGGGCATAGAAGTGGTAGACAAGGCATGGGGTTGAGAGCAGGTTGGACAAAGTTGAGCCGGTGATTTGGCTTGTTAATCATAAATACTAGTTCTCTCTCCTCCTTTTTTTTAAAAAAAAAAAAATTAGTTCCTTTTGATTTACAGTGCTGTTTTGTTAATTACAAATCATCAATTCCAGTAATAAGATACCAATAGGAAAATGCAAATGATGTGAATGATGGGACATACATTTGTATGGAGAGTCTGCAGTGGGCTTGTGAATGTGAGATAAATCCCATATATTCTTTCATTTACAAAGAAGGAAACAAAATTAACTCATTCTTGCTACACAGAGAATTAAAAACGAGATAGTGGGCTACTACCTGGAGAAGCTAAACCAAGTTCGAAATATTTTTTGAAGACATCCTACAAATTCTGAGTACTTATGAAGTATTTCCTCTTTAAGTCAGTGCTGGAGGAGGATTAACTTCATCATTTGTTTCTGAAATGTAGTTTCTCCCATATGTGCCCACGAAGTGCTGTAAGACTTCTTAAACTGAATCATTGCAGATGTTGGAGAAATCGCAACAGCCTGAGAGGTATTTCTAGAGGCATTGTTGTACAATTCTATAGAATTGTTGATTGTCTGAAGGTAAAACTTAAAGTTGCTGGTTGAAATAGAAAGAGAATAAATATTGAAGCTTAATACCTTGTAGCATTATTGTATTCTGAATAATTCAGCATCCTAGTTTTTAGAGAAGTAACATTCTTCTAGGCAAAGAGACTTGATAGGTGGAAGGAAACAAAATGACCAATGCTTATCCAGAAGGGAGTATACTTGAACAATTTAATACTTCCTTACCAGCATGCTGAGCCTTCATTCTCTTTGTAACCTACAAGGCAGTGGGAGATCTTGAACAACAAATAGCGTTGGTGCTTAAAAATAAATTAGAATGGAAGTGTTCGCTTTTCAAGGTAGGTTATAAAAATGTATTCTGGTAGTTTACTGATCATAGAAATGGCTTGGATTGGAAGGGACCTTAAAGATCGTCTAGTTCCAACCCCCCTACTGAGGGTGGGGTTAGTTTTACAAGTTCTAGAGAAGCCTGTGACATCGTGCTATTTACCTTCAGAAAAGTGGGGTTGAGAATATGAATGCGTTATCTTTGATAGTGTTTCATTAATGTCACAGAGAGTCTTCATATTATCTTGATTATGAGCAGCCTTAAATGACTCTGAAACTGAAGAATGACCACCAAGAAAGAAAAATTAAATTACAATTTATCTGCCAAGGGGGAAGAAGGAATTGAAAGTTGCAAGGAAGTTGTTTTCTCTTTAAGACTGCTGTAGAAGTCAGGAAAAACATTTTAAGGAATTCTTCAGATCATCCTAGAATATGGATGCAGTGGAGAAGAAAAGGATTAGCACACAAGTTTGAGATAGACCAAGACAAAATAATTTGAGGGCATGAGGCTGACGATTCAAAAAAGGAAAACAAACAAGCAAAAAAATTTGACAGGAGGTGAGGAATTGGAAGAGTTGAACTTGTACCAAACCCATATATTATACTTTTTATTGGCTTTGTGACTTTCTAGAACTGAACTTGTTGCAGAAGTAAACAGGAAATAGTCACAGATGGAAGTGTAAGCTGAAGCTGATATGATAAGGATCCTTGAAAACAAAACATGAATTCAGTGGAAAATAAAACTGTTAAACAGAAATGATTTGCAAGGCATGGGTGTAAAGATTAGAAAAGGAATATATGGGAGCTACACCAAAGTGGATTATGGACAAAAAATGGATTTAATTCAGACAAGAACAGAAAAACACTAGAAGCTGAAAGGATTGACTTTGGTAGGCAGAATGTTAGTAAGTGACAATAACGAACTTGGCCTGGGGCATCAAATAAAAGAGTGAAGGACTGTGTTTAGTATTTGAAAAGAGTAAATGCACAGAAGTGCAGTCATCACTAGAAGCAACATGGAACATGAGGAAAATGTCTGAAGTATTATTCCAAACAGCTCCAGTCTCCCAAAGGTGTGTGGGGGAAACACGAGAGTCGAGTGTGCTTTGCCAAGGCTTGTTTCATTTCTTTTAACAGACTGAGCTCTGTTGTTGGTGTTCTGGCACCAGCACCAGGTGTTTGTCTTATGCAGAGATAGAGCTAGCTCAGACCAATGTGAGATGAGTACAGCCAGGACAAATATGGGGATGAATTTGTTTAAAGAAGAAACATCAGAGAAAGTACCCTGTGATGCTCAGGAGAAGGGAAGGAATATCAGCTATCCCTAAAAGAGTGCTGCTTATTGGGCTTGGCTTCCTTTCCAAGATCTCTGTGGAAATGTGTGGGTTGGTCTAGAAATTTGAGATGTTACAATAATTTTGGTGAGTTCTCATATGATTATTAGGTATTTTTCAAGTGCATCAATATTTTACAGGAAGAAAAAGTACCCCTGTTAGGAGCTGTGTGGTAAAAACAAGAGGAAGAGTTGTTTCAGGCAATTCTATATTGCTCCACAGAGCCCACAGAGAGGACTTGCTCAGGATCTGCCAAGTAATTTTGGATTCCTGGGTATAAACTCCCTCCCTTCTCCCCTTGTGTACATCTCTCCGTGATTAGCCTGCTCCACACGTAACGTTAGTGCTGTTCTGCCCTGCTCTGGCCTGGGTTCTGCTTGCTCAAAGCCTGTGAAAGACCACACTAATATAATGGTTGCATTAGTGTAAGTGGAGTTTGATGCTGTCTTCCAGGGACTTTGTTTCTGAAAGAATTTATCTCAAGGGGTTTCTAGTTACACATGTGATTAAGGTGGAATTTCTTCTCCTTTTGTGCTTGATCAAAGGTGAGGGTACCAGAACCTTCAGTGCTGTATTTTGTTGGCTTCTGGCTATGTAGTTCAAGTGAACACTCAGATTGTTGCTAGGTTCCCCTTCCCTATGCTCATGCTGGTGGGCAAGACCTTCAGTCTGTTCATCACTCTTGCATGTCTGCATCGGCAGCTTCCTAGAGAAGGAAAGGGTTTCTAAACCCTTAGAGTCATTTGGTGCACTTTGACCTTAGCTACGTGCCATGGACTGGACACTGTGCTCTGATGTTTGCCAAAATTCTGCTGCAAGTGATGGGAAAGAGTGTTTTGCAGCTACAGTGGAAGCTTGTTGACTCTTCTGCTGCCATTATGTAATTACATGTTTTAAGATAAAATTCTCTTGTGAGGAGGAGTGATTTGGGTTGCTCTGACCTAAGGAGAGTGTTAACAGATTGGAAAGGAGCCTCCAGAGGCATAGCTTGGGTTTTGATTGAGTGTGTTGAAAGCAGGATTATGGATGTTGGAGCAGATGTTCTGGTTGTATGGATTTGTGTACGGAAGTGAGAGAGTCTGTGGAGGGGCTGAGTAACCTCTCCCTGGCAACAGATGTAGAAGGAAGTTCCTTGCTGATGTTTAGTATTAATCACTTTTTTGTGCAAATCACATGTGTTTGTGCAAACTGTCTGGTAACATAGTGGATAGGAAATTCCTGAAATCATAAAGTTAAAAACAAACAAAAAAAAAACACTTCCCAAATTTTTAAATCTGCAGACCAGTTTTCTAGGGCTTCCCATATTTCCAACCAACATCTCCTCACTTTGTGTTTTTACTAATAATCAAACCAGGGTTGTTAATAATGCAGAAGGGCTGAAAAATGACGTTGTACTTAGAGATTATAACTGCTTTTTTTTCCTTCCTCAAATTATAATAGGAGCATGGAAAAATTCAATAGAAGAATGGACAGCAGAAGACTGGAATGAAGATGTAAGTTTACTTTCTTGGATAGACAGCATTCATTATTTACCTTTACAGAGTCCCTGCGTTGTTTTCAAAATCTAAACGTTCTAATTAATTCTTTCTTGTATGTATGTTGTGACACTTAATAGGTTTCTTGCTGTAATTCTGATTTAATAGAGTGTATGTTTAGATGAGCTTTAGTTTTAAGTAAAATTGAATCAAGAAATACTATTTTATTTTGCTGGGTAGCCTGTGGATGGAAAATAAAGTTTTAAGTTTTATCCCCAGTTAAATATTAGTAAATTATGGTCCTTTACTGCTTAATGATGATGGACATTATCTGTATATTTCTGCCTAATGTTCTGTAGGAGTTTAAAGCCATATTATCTATCACACTACTTTATATAATTGTTCAAGGGCTGAAGCTTGAGGTAAAGTTTAGACTTCATCATTGATTTTTTTGCTTGAAATGTACATTATTATTCCAATCAGTTATTGTCACGTTTAGAATTTTAAAAGAGGAGCTAGTAATCTGCTGAAGTTAGCACTTAATTCCTCTTGTTTCATCATGATGTGTTGTCTAAAGTACTGAAGCAGTCTTTGTTCTTATTCTTTATCAGGTAAGAGACATGTCTTCATGTCTGCAAAATGTTTGGCGTATTTATTATTTAACATTTGTGATTCTGAGTTTTCAGTCTGCTGTATTAAAGCTTTAGGCAGTTCAGAAAACAAACGAGGTAGCAAGAAATAGGGAGAGAAAGCCTTAGCATTTAAGAAGTTTTTCACGTTTTAGAGAAGCAGGTTGGAAGCATCCATTATCTCAAGATTATTTTCAGAAGAGTAATAATTTGTCTCAGAAGTCATCTCTTTTGCCTCCTCCTGTAGTGTGGCATGCCAGTATTATCCCTGGGAATGCGTAAGGGGGTTGTGTAACACATGAGAAAACTCTACACAATAAGGAGGCTGTGTCTTTGGAGGAGAATTAAAAGAACTCTTCAATGTTACTTAGTCGTAGGCTCTCTGCATCAGTTGCTACCATCAAAACCTGTTTTTTTTTTCCTTTTGTTTTTGTTTTTTTAATTTGTCCTCTATTTCTGCAGTGTATGCTAGTGGTGCGCTAAGGATAGTGAAAATTTCTGGCCTTGTTTCTCCATTCTATTTTGCTCTGGTACAATACAGCATTTGTAGTATGGGAGGAACACTGAGCAATGGTCACTAGGAATAGATATTTCTTCATTGTTATTAAGCCTGAGTAGTTTGCACATGACTCTTGAAAGAGCTGCGGATAAAATCTCTAGCCTGTTGTGAATTTTGGAATCCTGGAGAAATTCCTGTAACATAGGAGAAAGTTATTAATGTGGTAATGCTCAAAATGAATGAAATGGAGAGCTGCAGCCGAATTAGCCCAAAATGTAATGTGCTTGGATTTAAATAAAGGAAAAATTGATGCATCTGATTCAAAAACAACAACAACAAAACCCAAAAACATGTGGAGTTTCTGCTGTTCATTGTTGTTTTATGGAAAATAAGTCTATTTCAAATAAACCTAGTCTTGGTCTTTAAGTAAATTACAAGTTAACTGTGAAGATACAGTATGACTTTTTAAGAGATTGAATTTTGTAACTTTCATTGTGTTCTAAAAATAATGCCATGATGTCAGTAAAGCCATGAAGTAGATTGTGATCTGTCTTGCAAATTTTGGTAAATAGTCTTTTGCAGGAGGATCCCTACTGAATATGGGCATTTCTAAGAGAGCCACAAAAGAACCTAGTCCTAGGCCAGGTGCCATCTAGTGTCTTTATCAATGGTTTGGAAGTAAAAATAAAAATAAAATCACCACAGAAATGTTTGGGACATTTAAAAATTATTGGATTAACAAATAAAATAGGTCTTTCATGGAGAGAAGTCTGTGTTTCTGCTAGACTTTACCTGTTGAAATGAAAAGTGTTTTAATATAACTAAGTAGCCAAGTGCCTCCCTTATTTTATTTTTTTTAATAGGAATAAAGAGTGCTAGGAACATCTCTAGAGCAAGGTCTGTCTTCTGGAAAGCAGCAACTGGAAATATATTTGTGTTGTAGTAGATGATGAAAAAAGAACAGCACAGTATGATTTCTTAGACGGCTGATGCTGTTGGAAAAAGAAGCTACTGTAGTTTTGTCTGTAGGCACTCTTCCTGGCTTCTTAATCATTCTTAATTTAAATTTCTGTATGTGGACTCCTCTGAACTTGATTTTGAAGAATTTCATTCACTTATTTATTACTTTTACAAGGCAAAAACTGTGGAAAACAGCTGCAAATTATTAACTGATCAAAGAGGTGCTAGAGTGAGATTTTAAATTTAATTGGCATAGTTTACTGAGTTGGAAAAAGTTACTTGATTAGCGAATAATGGGTTCCGTTGTTAATCTAGCAGAAAAAGGCATAATATGAACCTGTGGCTGGAAGATGGAGCTACACATTTAAATGTGTAATTAAACAATTTTAGCAGTGTGACTAATGATTGAAACAATCAAGAAAGCTGATGTGTATGCTGTCTGCAGATAAAGATCAGGTGCTTTTCTGAAGAATATTTGTGTTTCACTTTTTGTTCTCTAGTCGGATGTAAGTTACAGGCTTAGTATGTGAAGAGTTGAGTGGAATTTAGTGTTATTTAACCTGAGTAGCATTAAATATTTGTCATCTAATAGTCCTGTCTGGTATTTATCTTTGATAAAGTAATGAGTAAGTAGGTTGTCAACATGATGTTAAATAGAATCACTTACAGTGAAAGTAGGAGGTTATATTTTGTAAGGGAGCATTCAAGACATGGACAGTGAAGGATCAGACAAATTTTGAGGTGCTGTGGGTGGCTCTGGGTTTTCCTATTAAATTTGTGATCGTATTCTCCTGGCTAAAGAAAATAGTTTAACTACAGAAACAAGCGGTAGAGAAGACATTGAATATGTACAAATTTCTGGAAAGATGCAAAGATTTCTGTACCATATCAGCACTCTCAGCTTTTATTTGAAGCAGCAACACTTGAAAAACAAAACAAAACAAACACTGGTTGGATTGTTGTTTTAATTTCTTTAACTTCCGTACATTGTACCAAAACAGTAATGAGATTTTGTTATTTCTGATTTGCTGATGCTGCGTTTTCATGAGGGTACTTGAGTATAGTTTGCTGTTCCCGTCCCATATCAACCGTCCATAGGAGTTGTTAGCTAATTCTTAAATATTTTGTCTGCTTGATCACTGGAGAATGGATCTATCATTGCAACAGAGGCTGAAAAGCACAGACTTTTCACTGCAGATGAAGAAAATAACCTTGTGAAGCTGCCATATGCAAATGGTTCACAACCATTCATTCAGTTTGGGGAAATGACCAGTGCCTTGGTGGAAGATTTGTGGCTGTAGGGTATGGTGAGTGTAAATAATTTTGTTAAAGACAATAATACTACCTCTAAGAAATACTAAATACATCTGTGTAATCAAAAAGTCTTCTCAACTGCTGCACAATGTGTTTCAACAAATGCCATTATTCCTACAGACTTCAGAATTGATTGCTAGGTTTAAGTTTGTGGCAGTTATTTTGCGACAGGGTGTGTAATAAATTCAAGTGTAGCAGAGCTGGTAGCTGGAGACTTGGCAGTTGTTTTGCATGCAGGTTCACTTGAGGAGAGTATTTCCTCCCTTATGCTTTGTGCATGCTTTTAGGTTGTCACAAGCATCCCCAGTCTCCTTGCTTTGCTTAGTTTTCAGGACTCATCAGTGTTTTGGCTACAACTGGTCTTATCATAGGTTATGTGGTCATGAGAAGCTGTTGACACTACAAAGAATTTAATATTTAACCAAGGGACTGCGGATCACAGGCTGCTCCTCTGCCATTAGCTGACCTCCTTACGACATATAATGGAGGAATCTCATAACACTACAAAAAGTACAGCACATGTTGTTCTAAAATCAGCAGCGGGGGAAGGGCTGAACAATAGAGAAAGAGCCTTTTTAGTTGCAAATATGCTGAAACTTTTGTTTTTAGTTTTGGTCAGTACGTAGATTTGCAGGCTGGCAGCATTATGCCAATGTGAAATGTGTTCCAGAAAGATAGGAATAAAATGCGTCTTATTGGCTGCAAGAAAAGGAAGGAAATGGAGGGAGGATCTATGATGAGTTCTCTTTTTTTCATAACACCTATGGGACAAGTTATTGTGTGCTAACAGTGCGTGAAATGTTTGAACTTTGCCTCTGAATGGTAAGAGAGAGCTTCCAGTCGGCCCTACTGTGCCCTGCTTACATGAGCATTGTTTTTTGGGAGAATCCCACTCACATGAACACAAGGATGAATATATGTGTGTTCAGTAGAACTGCCCATGGGATGGCAGGTGAAACTGGATGGTGTCCGTGATGTCCTTTAAATTGGGCTGCTAGCATTGTACAAAATTAAAAGTGCATAGTTTCATTCCAAGAGCTGTATTCAAATGTCACATTCTGAAGAGATTCTTTGTAACTGTTCTAATAGGTCAATTATTCTTTAGTGAAGTGAATTAGCCCTGTGGAGTTGTAGCTGTTGTACTATTATTTTTTTAGAAGAAAAACTATAAAAAATAAATTCGCCTTCTTAATCCCTGAGGAAGCCAAACAACCAGCCTTGCCCTTTCCTGATACCTGCTTGAGTATCTGTCTTTATTGTAAGAGGATGGTGAAAGCAGTACAGGTTTCCGCTGTGGATGTACTGACTGGTTGTACTCGTATAAACACCTCTCCCTTTATTGTTGCTTTCAAACTCATTCTTGCAGAGCAACCATTTTAAGATGTTATTGCTACCCTTAGCAAAAATGCCAAGAAGGAACCTTGAATGCTAGCTCACTGTACACTCAAGTGCAGACCTGCCTTCACAGGTGGTGTGGACTGAGGTATAAAGCAAGGGGATAGGTGAAGTGAGTAACTGGGAACAGCGCAGTGTGTTAGAGTTCTGCAACAGGACTTATGTAAGGGCTGTCCTATAGAGTCCTAAATTATGTCTACATAACATATCTTTATGTTTATGATGTACCAGCTGTCACATTAATTAGTTTCTACTGATGTGTGTTTCAGGGTTTTTTTGCCCAAACTGGTGTAGGTACCTTCGTATATTATTGTGTTTGTTCAGTAGGTCAAATTTCGTAACACTTTAATTAAATTGGGACTTGATTCTGTGGAAGAGACTTTGCTGAAGTTTGGCTATTTTTTTGTCTGTTACAGCAGAGCTGTGAAATAACTGATTGTAACAGTAGTTCACATTTATCTGGAAGTACATGACCAAGACAGAGTTTCTTCAGATTTTGCAGAAATGAAGTGTGAACATATGTATGATTAAAACACTCTTTTGTCTTTTTCAGCTTTCTGAAACGAAAGTCTTTACTGCTTCCTCTGTTCCAGCTGAGAATCATGTGACTCCCGGGCAAAGGTAAGCTCTTCCACATTTTTCCTCTATCTTAAAAAGCTTCTGGTGAAGCAGTGTTAGGTTGCACATATTCAAGAAGAGGTTGGTCAAGCTAATTTCAAAATTGCAAAAGCCTTGCTTGTAGGTAGTTGGTTCTGTGGGTTCCTGTGGTACCTATAAGTGACTATGGATGTGGAACCAAACCTACCAAATACATGAGGATAATCTTGAGAAGACCGTTTTCTGCACAAAGACTAGTTATAGGTGGCAGTGAAAGTAGCTGAGTAGCAAAACTTTCCTTGTAACATCTATATAACTTGGAGGAGACAGCTGGTCTGAAGTTTATATTCCTTTGCTTCATGCTGTGGTCACATGTTGATTGCACTGATATGAATATTCTTCCAGTTAATGTCCCCCAAATTATTTTGGAAAATATTTTAGTTCGTAACTTTAAGTTCTGTTAATTTTTTTTTTACTTGATAAAGGAAACATTTGGATAGTAAATAAATGTGAAGTAATGGAAGTGGTGGAAGCAGCTCTTCATCCCAAGCCTGCGCTGTATTTAGCATAAACTTCAGTCAGAATTTTTAGAGTTTATTTCTTACATTGTCTGAGTGCTTTACTTTATCATGGACAAACTTCTGCTGAGGTTAATAAGCTATTTCAAGTATAAGAAAACATGCTTCTCATCCTGCTTAAATATGTGTGCTAGGATAATTTTGGATATGTGACCACTGAGAAACTTTTATTTCTGCAGCTCTTGTGACTTCTGTCTCACCACACTTTCTCTCAGTTTCTGTATTTGTGACTTTATTCTTTACAGTTCTGAAACCTATCATATACAGAGGATAGGAATTCGATCCCTTGCTTGTTTTAGAAGGATAGTGTGGTATGCAATGTGGACAATTGATATATATAATGCTCTGGAAGGTAGAATCCACTCAAGCATAATTTATCTTTTATAACTTGTCTCCAGTTACTTGGTGATATTAATCATATAGGTTATGTGATACATGGTGTTGCAAAAGTTGATAATGTTTTTGAAAAGAGTGCAAAGATAATTTAGATCTAGAACTATAATGGAAGCCTCAGCTAATGGGATTTTATTTGCAAGCAGAAGCCTCTTTTCTTCCTCTTTGTATGGAGAGTTTTTGTATGAAAGACAAGCAATATTCTTAAAGGCTGTTGATAGCAATACTTCTGTTGCTTCTATGGCAGCTTTATCAAATAGTTACTCCTTTCTTCAGTTTCAGCATGTGTTTATTCTAGCCAAACTTTGCTTTTCTTTACAGCATTGATTTGGTAACATTGCTTCAAAAGCCAGTGACATCTACTCAAGAGACAGAAGGCAACTCATTTGAGGCTCCCCAGCAGCAGACCTTTGGCCAAGCCCTTGTCTTCACAAATTCTCAGCACAGCACCCAGATGGCATCAGGAACTGGCAGTTCCAGTGCTGTGAACTCCTACTCTCCCCAGAGTCTGGTAAAACTATCTAATGCTTTCTAAGTATTGTTCATTAGCAAATATTTCAGGTTAACTGTGTTTCCAGTACTAGTCATTTCATGAAACGCTTCTGTATTTGTAAAATTAAGGTTATTAATACTGCAGAAATCAGGTTAAGAATATCCCTTCAGGCACGCAAAAAAAGTTTTTAGTTTTTGAGTACAGAACAGATGCATTTACTGCACACTGATTTAGGATGAAATCACTTGTTTATAGTGAAGAGTTCTGTGCCAGAAAACTATGATGTGATATTTCCAAGCACATATCTGACTGCTTTTTGTGGAAACATGACTATTCCTGAGTTTTCTGGTGTGATAAAAAGTCTTCCCGTCTTTAATGATTATTAGAGTTTAAATTTGGGCACTTGTATTCTTTGAAAATCTGTTCAACTATTGATAATTTAAAGTTTTCAGGATGTGTGAATTCAAGAAAATTAGTATTGCTACAGTCAGTGGCGGAAGTTTATCAGTGATAACAGGAGGATCTGATAGGAAGGCCGTGGTCAGAGGGCTGTGATAAATGGCTCTGTGTCCAGGTGGAGGCCGGTAACGAGCAGTGTCTCCTAGAGGTCTGTCTTGGGACTGATGCTGTTCAATATCTTCATCAATGACATTGATGATAGAATTGAGTACACCCTCAGCAAGTTTGCTGATGACACCAAGCTGAGTGGTGCAGTTGATACAACAGAAGGAAGGGATGCCATCCAGAGGGACTTTGAGAAACTCAAAAAGTGGGCCAAGGTGTACCTAGTGAGGTTCAACACAGCAAAGTGCAAGGTTCTGCACTGGGGTCAAAGTCATCCCAGGTATATATACAGACTGGGAGATGAACTCCTTGAGAGTAGGCTGGAGAGAAGAATCTGGGGGTCCTGGTGGATGAAAAACAGAATATGAGCCAGCAGTGTGCTCTTGCAGCTTGGAAGGCCAATGGTATCCTGGGCTCCATCAGGAGAGGGGTGGCCAGCAGGGACAGGGAGGTGATTGTCCCCCTCTGCTCTGTCCTCGTGAAGCCCCATCTGGAGTACTGCATCCTGGTCTGGGGCCCCCAGTACAGGAAAGATGTGGAGCTGTTGGAGAGGTTCCAGAGGAGGGCCACAAAGATGCTCAGAGGGCTGGAGCACCTCCCCTACTAGGACAGGCTGAGGGAGCTGGGCGTGTTCAGCCTGGACAAGAGAAGGCTGCGGGGGGACCTCATTGCAGCCTTCCAGTACCTGAAGGCAGCTTATAGACAGGAGAGCAATCAACTTTTTACAAGGGTAGATAGTGACAGGACAAAGGGGAATGGTTTTAAGCTGTAGAAGGGAAAGTTTAGATTTGGTGTCAGGGGAAGCTCTTTACTGAGGGAGTGATGAGGTGCTGGCACAGGCTGCCCAGAGTGGCTGTGGATACCCCATCCCCAGAGGTGTTCAAGGCCAGGTTGGATGGGGCCCTGGGCAACCTGATCTAGTACCTGGTCTGGGGGTTTGTGGCCCTGCCTGTGGCAGGGGGATTGGAACTTAATGGTCCTTCATGCCCTTCGCAGCCCCAGCCAGGCTATGATTCTATGATCCAGCCATATGCTACAACTGCTGAATTTTTCGTTTATTACTTACTAGTGATCTAGAGCTGAAGAGGTTTTACTTGTTGCCAGATTGCAGCTGTAGACACTGACCTTATGATTATGTTCAAATTATTAATAAAATACTTAACTCTGCCTCTTTATTTATTTATCTACTTATTTATTTATTTTTCCCTTGTCTTTTGTTAGTCTGCAGTTCTTTGTTCTGGTTTTGGAGAACTTGGGTCCTCTAAACTTGCAAACTCTACTGGATCCCAAATCTTGGACCAATTGAAATCTCCAGGTTTGGGTCAGTTTACCTCTCAACAAAACAATAGTAGCTCTACCACCACTACCACAACTACCACATCGTCTTGGGATCTAAAACCACCCATTACTCAGTCCTCAGTCCTTAGTCAGTTTGGTAAGTGCTTTGACACAATCTATTATTCTGTAGTATTTCTTAATGCTAATGTCAGCTTAAAATGGCCTTGATGAAAAGCTTTTTTTCTTTAAATGTAATGCTAGTAACAGAACTGATTACAACATTTTAGGTAAGCTTATCTGCTGGTAATAGGTGCTACAAATGTATTACAAACTTCATTTTGATAGGCATAAGGCTATCCATAGAATGTGGTACATCTGTAGAAGTTGTGGAGCCTTCCTGCAGTGACATCTTCAGTTTGGCATGCCTGACTATTTAAGTGGAATTTTGATGTGACTTTGTTTCTCAGGAAATCCAGGAAAATAAGTGTTTTGGTCTTTATGTCTGTGCTGCTTCCAGCTGAATGCAAGTTTGTACCATATTTTATCTTTTTTTCCCTATTTTTTTCTCTGTGACATGAATTTTGAGTGAGTCACTGTTCTTCCCTTGCGTCAAGTCTGCATGTGCTGAGAATGATGCCAGTTAACTGTTTTGTCTGTTAGTAATTGTATGGATTCTTCATTTAATTAAGTGTAATAGGCAGAAACAATGGTGAACATGACAGGAACTTGTTTTTTGCAGTACAGTTTGTAGCAGTGTTCTCACTGTAAAGAATGATAGCTCTTGTATCTGTCTTGAGCGTGCATGTTTCCGAATTGATAACCAGCCAGTTTGGTAGTATTTATAATCTTTTGAATGCCACAATTCTGCAAAAATGTGCATTTCAAGGTGCTTTCTAATGCATTTTACCAACTGAATAAAGAAACTCTTCAAACTGTGAGTGCTGTGGATCTCATGTGGTTCTTAGCCAGTACTCCAGGGTGTTACTTGGCTTTCAGCATCTGAGATTACGAAAGAGGAAGACTTGAGAAAAAAATTGTTCATGTTCAGTGTCTGTTGACTTTCAGCCAGATTGAGATGGTAGATGAATTCCTGTTTGCATTGAAAATCTTATTTGTAACAGCAGGAAATTGTAGCTCTTAATACCTCTAAATTGCAACTCCAAACCCCTTGAAATTTATCACAGTTTATTAGTGTGTAATATTTTGTAACTGTGTAGACAGGTTTAATTCCATATTTTTAAGGAAAACTAAATGCTTGATGAAAACTAGTTATTTAAGATAGTGAATATCAAGTGTTGTCCTTATTTTTACAATGGTAATGTTCTATGTGGAACTTGTGTAATGATGACTGGAAGAGACTTGCACACACTAGAAAACTATAACTGTCAAGTTTGTCAAGTCACACAGATTCTTTCCTAAAGAGCAGTAGCATGAAGAACAGGATTTAATGCTTTGATTTTGATTTTTCTTTTCCCAAACTCTGACCAGACTTTAAATCCCAGCCTGAACCATCCCCAGTTCTGAGCCAGCTGACCCAACGACAGCAACAACAAGCGCAGGCAGTCTCTGTTCCTCCTCCGGGACTGGAGTCCTTCTCTGCCCAGGTAAAGCTCCGAGAGCCGTCTCCAGTAGACACCTCTACAGCTGTCAGCAAAATGTTACATCTCCCTAGTATGTCTATGGATAACCAGGCAGTGACGGCCCATCAAACCCAGCAGAAACAGATGAAACCACCAAAACGGAGGATAACTCCAGCATCCAAGGTGGGTAGTTTGATGGCACCTAGTCCTTAATAAATGCATGTGTGTTACTAGGGAGAAGGGGAGCAAATACCATCATATTTCCTGTTTATGAAGCAGGGATTTCAAAGCTGGATAACTGTGCAGTCCAAAATACAATGATGTTGTCTTTTCCAAGCACATATCTGATTGCTCTATGTGGAAAATGACTGTTTCTGAGTTATTTTGGATTGATGTAAGTGGCCTCAAGGTGAATGTTGGATGAAGGGGTGTGGACATGGGTGACACTTGCATATTGCAAAGTAGTACGGCTTAGACTTTCAGCTCCAGATCAGGGCACAGAATCAATAAATGAATTTTGAGAATACAAGAATGGACTCAGTTGCTGTGATGTAAACTGAGTTGTGACAGATGTAGTTGGCAACGATGGTTTAGGCAGTAACTGAAGAAGTCTGCAGTTACAGGAGTTAATATAGTGCATAAAAAGGAGTTGTGGCTTGTTTTTTCCTTTTAAGATTCCTGCCTCTGCAGTGGAGATGCCTGGATCAGCTGATGTGACAGGGTTAAATGTTCAGTTTGGAGCTCTGGAGTTTGGATCAGAGCCTGCACTCCCAGAGTTTGGATCAGCTTCAAGCAGTGAGAATACCAGCCAGGCGACCAACAATAGCTTGTACTCAAAATCTGTAAAGTATGTAAGAGTTCCCCTTGTGCCATCTTAAACATCCTCTTTAAGGGTCAAGTTTGTGCAAAAATGTCAAGACACAGTTACCATGTAACGGGCGGGAGATAGATGATGGCTTGCAAGGCTGTCTTTTCTGTGGATGGCATGTTAAAGGAGAAGTCTCTTGTTTAATGACAGTCAAAATCTCCTGGTTGGATTGATTTGAAGTCGCAGGTGACATGACTATAGATAACCTTAAAGTAAGCTACCTTTTATAGAATTGCTTCATTTGTGATTGTCTTGATTTTTAAATTTGCTGGAGGGCTTGTTTCTCACAACACAGATTTTTCTGCTCTTGATCCAGGAGAGGTGAACATTGTACCATGTATGTGTCAGTAGATTGTTACCAGATAGCCAACGTGATGCTGCTACAGAATGATAAAAGAAGCCAAGCTTTCAGAGTGCAGAAGCTTTTACTGAAATGCTAAAATAGATAATGATGAATACAAATGTATCAATAACTCATTTATTTCCTCCTTGCTCATTCAAGAAGTGGCATCAGTAAAAAGCTTCCTGAAGTTTATTCAGAAACATTAGTAAAAATGGACCTCCACATTGATTTCTTCTTCTATAAATGAGTTATTTAGAAAATGAAGCGTTCCGGCATGTTTTAAAATATTTTTTCCTCTTTATGTAGTTTATTCTGTTAGACTGCTACTGTAATGTTACAATTCTGTTGTAAGAAGAGATTAAGTGTTTCTCATCATATACGGACTTTATGGATCTAATTGTTTCAGAAAGAGAGATTATGATCATTACTTTATCCTTTGAGAGGGTGGAAGTGACTTGACTGAAAAATGCTTGTGTCAGCTCCTGTTTTGGTTGGGCTGGCAGGAGAAGGGTGAATGGTGCTTAATGCAGCTGATGGTTTTGAAGAAATGATTACTGGGGACCGTTGAAAAAATATTAATGATTTTCTAATGTAAATGATATACATTTGGCTGCATGTTTTTAAGTAGTTTTAGTTAACTGTATAGGAGTGGATATTTTCATGAAGATGTATGAGATTCATTTACCATCTTGGTAAATAATTTTTACTTTTTCCAGTGATCCTTTGAATACCTCTTTGCCAATATCCAATACAGTACAGGAGTCCACCTACACAACCTCTGCCATCACCTCTTCCAGTCTGACCTGCTCATCCCAGAGCACTAGCCCAGTAACAACAACTTCCTCCTATGACCAGACTTCTGTGCATAGTAGGATAGCATACCAAAGCTCCATGGCTCCGTCTGAACCAACCCCAGTTGCAGTTACGGTGAGTGTGTTTCAGAAATAAGCCCTTGAAAAAGGTGAAATATTCTCATCCCTGTTAGACTTTTATTACCCTGCTATATTAATACTTTTAGCCAAACCAAGTGGTTTCTTTGATTCCCATACTCACTCTTGTTATTTGTGCTTTCTTTTCCTATTGTGTCACCATTTTTTGGCCATGCTATATTTAGGATATATAAGCTCCTGATTTTGTGGATCTTGACATCTTAAATCGATGTTTTACCTTTTTTCTTAGTAACGGTTAACATTCTAGTTGCGTTTCCTTTCCTGAAGCTTAGTTTTTAAAATAGGAACTCCATATAAATATTAGTTGTGGTATTTTGGCATAACCTGACAGTTTATAGCTAAAGGTAGATCATTTATTAATTTTATAAGGATTCTAGCAAGTAGATCTCAAACTGTTTCTGGCCCCTCCAGCATTATTCTTTTGTTGAATTTAAACACCAGTAGGAATTAATACTGTTTTATTTTAAAACACATAGGATGAGATCTGATTTAGGACAGAGAGGATCTCTCTTGGGAGATGCTCATTCCATGTACAGGGAGTAAGTGCTTTTTAAAGTTTGTTTTAAGAGAATTTATTAAATATTTAAGGAACTTGTGAGAGTTTGTAAGTTTATATTCTTCTGGCCTTTGTTATGTAATGGCTCAGTCACACTTGTCTTCTGCACTAGCTCGTATGTACTGGTGAGGATCAAGCATAGACTATCCACTTCTGTACTCCAGCGTTACCCAAAAAACAACTGGTGCTTCTCAAGTCTTATCTTTCAATGGAAAAAAATTGGCGTCTCTGTGTAACTTGGATAGTTAAATTGTGAGTTGCATTAGATCAAAAGCACAACAATTTCCTATATGTTAATGCAATTCTTTCTTTCATATCGATGTGAACCTGAAGTTTATTTTATACAGTACATGGGAAGGTCTCCTGCTGATGGGTGTAGTATGGGCTGTGTATGGGATTATGTACGTTCAGGACACTTTGCACTTGAGAACTTTATTATGTGGTTTTGTTAAAGGCAGTAAAAATGTAATTTTCTGCCTTTTTTGTCTTCCAATTTAGAATGAATGTAGAATTTTGCATGAAGCATGTTAAATGTGTGATTGATTCTGAAAATGTAATATATGTCTAAGATGATGTATTAATTTCTCCTTTATTTGCAGAATGGGCACAGTGGTGTTAGAACACAGGCAACTCTTGACAGTAAGTTTACAGAGCTTGGTTGTTAAAAGGACTCTACTTCTATATTCTTTCCTTACAATTTGAAATGTGTCCAATTGTAGCAATGACATCTGGTTTAAGTTTTTATGTAGTTCTCCCTGCCTAATTTTTGGCTGATCAATCTGATTTCATTTTGTACTTGCACAGGATGTGCTGCTTGCTTTTCGGAAAGCTGAAAAATGGGAGCAACTCTGTTGAACCTGTACCCAACTCTGAGCAGTCTTAAGCATTAAAAAAGCTGCTTTGCAGCTGCTTTTTTCTCCTTTTTTTTTTTTTGTCTCTCTATAAAATTATTTAATATAGAATTTCTTAACTTTTCAGTTTGCTTTTGGAAAGCTGCATTTAGTTGGTAAAGAAACAGTTGTATTCTTCGAAAGCACCTTTTGTTGGATATAGTGTTCAATTGCTCAGTTGCAGCCCTGCAGGAAGTAAGGGTGACCAACATGCTCCCTCTACTGGGTAGCTTGCTGTCTTGCAGTAGAGTAGCAATAATACAGTGTTGGCTCTGATACAGTTCTCTTCATCTTGGCCTTTTTTATGTGTGCGGTATTTTAGTTGTAGTGCCCCTTGTCACTGTAAGAATATAATTTTGATTTTTCCTGACAGCCTCCCCCAGACAAGGTCTTTCACTGGGCGGTTTCACTAATATTTTAAAAGAATGGATGATTTAGTGAAATGACAAACATAACGTGTGGATTGCCGTTAACAAATGCACTAGCTGCAATGGCACTAATGCATGATAATAGTGATAGCAAAATCCATGCTATCCCAGGTGCTCTTCACCAAGAGGTGGGGCCCAGTAGTTACCAAGATGTCCCCATCTTTTTGTGAAAGAGGACTGCAGCTTCCCATCTCTTACCTTTCTTCTCTCCTTCGTTCTCTCTGCCTTTGTCTTCCCTTTCTTCTTTTCTCTTCTCCCCACAAGATACTTTCCCTTATATGCTAAGCCTTATCTGTTTTCCTCCCTTAAGTGATGTTTAACAGGATTTGTGTGGAGAGTCAAGTACTATAGCCATACATGTTAAGCATGCTCTTCTTAGAGCTCATTAGCATATTCAAGAAAGTTAACTTTAGTATTAATTTCACATAAACGAAGCAAAAGGTCTCACTGTAGCCTTTGAGATTCTGTGCTGAAACATAATCAGCTTATTCCAGAAACTTCTAGCGAAAACAGGACCGTCCTGCTGCTGCAGGACTCCCTCCTTTGGCTGCATTTTATGCTGATCTTGCAGATCTCCAGGCTTACAGAAGAGACAAGCAGTCGCCAGTGTTTTTAACATGTTATATGAAAATCCCACACCCCTAAAGCTTTCTTCCTGGAGTTAAAATAATTAAAATGTAGTTCTTCCTCTTCTGGCCTTTATATGCTGCTTTTTGGAAGTTTTAAAGGACAGCAGCCTGAATTAACATCTTCTAGAATTCCAGCACTTCATTTCTAAGTCTGTCCTTCTCTTAAATGTCTGAGGTATGTGGGCAGCAGGGAAACTTTTTTTGTATTTCAACTTGGAAAGAACTTAAGTAGTCAGACCAGTAAACTGTGTTTTGTAAGTGTAAAATTGACTTTAAATGAGCAGAAGGGAGGATATACCCCCAAAGATTTACCTTTTAGAAGATTATAATATATAGGACAACTGCACATAGAAAATTTTCTTGCTCTGATGTACAGAATTAACAAATGATTTTTGAAATTCACTGTAGGATTTGTCTTTTTACTGTGGAAAGCAATGATCTGTGAATTTCTAATATTTTTGTAGTTACTCTTTACCAGTTTTATTAATCTCTTTTTCTGTGCCAGTTCTCTTTTGACAACACTTCTGTTTTTCCCTGTCTCAGGCCCATCAGTTGGAATCAGTCTTCTCCCGTGTATCTATTTCATGTGTCCAAACTATTTTGAAATTTGTTGTTAATGTTTGAGGGCACTGACCTTTTTTCCTGTTTGCTTCTAATGTCTTAGTTGTTCATCTCTTATCTGTTCTGTTGTAGCTCTTTAATATTGAGGTCTCATCCTTCCTAAACCCACAGCTATTCAAAATATGTTAGCGTTGTATTTCTGACAATCCTATTTGTCTGCTAGTTTTCCTATATCTGATATACATATCATGTATGATATACATATCATGTTCAGACATCATTCTTAATGGGTCTTAATGAAGACAGTGATTCTGTCCCTCATATTGGAGACATCTACTGTTATTCAAGACGTTAATCCTGACATAGATGTGTTGAGAGTTACAAGTGTTGTTTACTTATTTTTACGTAAATGTTGAAAGGAACTATCAGGTAGTGTCCTTCCTAACTATGCTTTTGTTTTTGTCACTTGAATTTCCTTCTTTGTTGTCAGCTACAGTCATGCTTATTGTCAAGGTCAAGACCTCTTGTTTTCTGTTTGCATAGCACCCTGCTCAGCAACCTGACTTGGGTCATTTAGGGAGAAAACCAACAATGTTTTCTTCCTAATAATGAGCAGTGATACTTAACTTTCAAGCATGTGTCTGACTTTTGGTGAGCATTCTAAGACTTTGTGAGTTAAAAAGTATTGCATGATAGCATCAGTCCACTTGTTAGTGGTCTGTGGTATTGTATAAGAGCATGGTCCAGCAGAAGGCAAGGCTCAACTGTTTCTGAGATTTTTTCATGAGTGAGTGGCTAATTCTGTGTTATCCTTCTTCAACGGATGAGGGATTGTAGTGTAGAAACAGATGGGAATTATGTTGGAAATGTTTCTGTGCCTTATTGCAATAGGTGTTCCTTTGGAAAAGCACATTTGTGGTAATCAAATTCTATTGTGTGTAGGCTATAAAGTAATATTAATGCTAACCACCTGTTGTTATCTAGATCAAATGAAGTCAGGCAATATTTGACAACTCTTTGGCTATGCATAATGCTTTGCTCGGTTGTGACATTTTGTTCTAGCTTCTTTAATTCTACTGCATTACATATTTGAGTCAGTACTCCAAGCAAATTAGTTATATGTACCTTTGTACTCCAGCAATCCAAATCCCAAACATCAAAGCTGCTATGTATGTTGAAGTAAAGAATTGGAGCTGTAGGTAAGAGTAGAATTTTGCAGTGCCTTGCAGAGTGCAGACAACTTCCCTCTATGGAAAGGAATTGAAATTGAATGCAAAGAATTTTAAATGAGGATGAACTCCTGCACAAAAGCAAGTAAGCAGATAGTGGGTGGTGAAGTGCAGAAGACAGTAGTTTACTTCATGTGTAGCAGTGAAAATCGTAAATCTGTTGTAAGTAAAGAGCTTAAAGGGAAGAATTGATAGTTTTGTTGCCATCCGTATTGTCCTTAAAAGCCAGATGACTTAATACTGTGCCTAGTTCCTAAAGGTCAGATTTTTTGTAAACCAAGGATAGAATATTTATGTACTGTGTTTCTGAAGCCACCTTGGGAGTCAAGTATGCTGGAATTTGTCTTTGAGTGCCTCTTTTTAACTCATTGCAGCTACTTCATCAGTTCCAGTGTCTAAGACAGAGCCTTCTCCCTCACTACCTTCTGCTGGTTCTCTGCCTAGTGTGGTATCCACCACCACTTCGCTTCTGCCTTCAGCATCACAGCATGTGGCAACGTTGCCCAGCTTGCCTCAGTCCAGTGACTTGGCCAGCAGCTCACTTTCCCAGCTAAGCAGGTAAAGTGGTAGTTGTGGTAAACTGTGAAGGAATTGAAATTTTGAGGAAGGAGCAAGTATAAGGGTGATTGCACATTGGAGCTATCGGACAACAGTGTCTCCTTTTCTGGCATTAGTTAGGAGAGAGAGATTCAGAAGAGACCAGGATGTTTCCATTTCAAGAGTAGGAGATATGGGCAGCATCTTAATAAGGGAACAGTGCTGCCATCAAATTTTCATGGCATGTTAGCAGTTCTGTGTTTCAAAGGGCTCTTGCTTCATCACACCAGCTAAATAGATGCATTGATTCCCCTATTTTGCTTTTCTTGCTTTCTCCACAGTGCCTGCTATTGGTTTACTGCCTTATGTTTGAAATCATTCTTTTAAGTGTTGACTCACAAAACCTTTTCTTAAATAATTTCATAGAGACAATGTGGAATTTTTTCTGCCTTTTTTTTTTTTTTTTTTTTTTAAGACATTTCCTTGTGACACTTGAAATGTGAGGTTAATGTTCCTGGAAGTGTATGCAGCACAGCTCAGCTTGTTTACGCTCTCTCTGATTTTTTTTTTGCTTGAGCTTTGTCCTCAGGCAGGTGACAGCCTGGAGCTGTATTGATTTGTTATATTTTTAATGCTCACCTTTGTACTGTATTCATTATTATAATAAAACTAATTTGATAGGATGATACAGCATTATATCTGTTTCCCAGCTGGGGCATTCTCTTTCTTACTAGTGTTTTTTGGTTTTTTTTTTTTCAACTGATGTTGAATAAAATGGTAAATATGTCACTAACCAGAATTATTTCATTTACATTAGAAAAAGTATCTCCCCACACTTGTTGAAAAGCTATATATGTTGGTAGAATTTTAGTTGGAGAGTTGGTAACTATTGGGCAGACACTGAGTGCATGAAGTGATGATGCCTGATTTCCAAGCGTGTCTGGCTTGGTTGTGCTGGCAGCTTCTCTGAGTCACTGCCATGGATCAAATGATGGATTAGGGCTTCTTACAAGAAGGAGAGAGTGGGCAAGGAAATAATTTAAAACTGTATGCTGGACTGAGCCATTTCTTTCCTTGCTACTTGAAATGGTGTCATCTTATTTCCTTCAGATGAGTAACAGTTTTAAATGCTTAAAGCAAAATTAAACTGTGAAACTGCCAAGGTTTATTCTAGTCCAATGCCTCCAAGTGTTTACCGTTAAGTTAGGGTGTGTAATTTAGTCTGAAGCTTTGTACAAGTTTTATTTTAGCAGTAGGTAGTCATATATTGGCTAAAGAAAAAGTTGCCTGTTGGGATGTGTATATGCATGTCTGCATACATACAGGTGTGTGCCTGATGTTTGAAGTCATTCCTTTAAGTATATAGTTTGCTCTAAGAAAAATTCATTACATTAATTCTTTGCTATTTCTTTCTAGCTCCCTTTCCAGTCATCAGAGTAGCCTCTCCCCTGCCTCAGTGTTGTCTTCAAGTACATCACATGCAGTAAGTCCTGTTTGCATTTCAACAGATATTTGGCATATAGTCAGTTGAGAGGTTCTTCATCATCAGATAAAGTTCATTGTGTCCCAGTATGCCGAAAACTGAGATGAGGTTTCTCTCAGGAGAGAAAGACTGCTAGCCCTCTAGTGGTGAAAAGATTGTCATTCCTGCTTGTGATTTGTACTACATCAAGAGTTAACTATTTGAGACCTGCTTATTGCACAGCTGCAGAGAATATTTTTGTGCTGGGAAAGGGGAATGGAATATTGAAAGAGTTTTTGCAACAAGTGTTATTAAAAATAATCTTTGGAAATGGTTGGCTGAAACTGCTCCAAAAGGTAGAGTGCTAGCAATCTTCACTGGAGAGGTTAGCTGGCAAAGCACTAGTGATGGAATGGCATACATCATGACAAATGCCTTGTAACAGATGGTATTAGAGTCTACCCTGTAGCATTGTTGTCACGTGAGTATTTAATGCATTTGACAAAAGGCAAATGGTATTGAACAAAGCGCTGTAAATGGGGTTGCACAAATAGAAGTCAGACAGCCGTGCTCTGTGGTGGAGTACTTCTGTACAATCCCAGTTATGGTGTGCTTTTCTTTTTGGATGTATTCTAGTTTGTAATGCTTCATCGTGACTGAATGTGTAACTTGAAAATTCACACAGTTAAGGCACTGTATTGTGCTGGATTCAAACCAGGAACTCCCTTACAGTCATGTGTTCCTGTAATATATCTGGTCTGTGTTTGTTTATCACATTGATTCTGTTGTGTGGCATTGCAATTTTAATCTTTCCAATTGCACAAGAGCGCTGTTCTTACTCTGAAAACAAATACTGTCTCGTGGAAGAAAATGAGTTTTATTATAAGAACTAGCTTAAACGATTAGGCTATCAAAGGGAAATAAATAGTGCAGTGGAGGGACATCTGAGTTTCTGTGATACAATTTTCTGATGTTTGAATTTAATTTTCAGGTAAATTTCTACGAATACTTAAAACTCTCAAGCATGCAACTTAGTTGTTTGCTTGGTATGTAGATAATGCGTGTTCTAATAAACATTCTCTTGCATGTGCTACTGTAACCTAAAAGATAGGTATTTTTTTCCCCAGCATCTTCCACTGTAGTTTATTTGCTCTGTGATCTTCATTCTTTTTGTCTTCTTTCTAGCACACTAGTGTTGAGAACACAACTTCGCTCCAGCCCTCAACAACCTTTTCAACTGCTTCAACCTCAGCCACTAGCACCACCTCTTCGGTTGTCAGCATGGCAAGCAGTATGAACACTACAAACAGCCTTGGCCTGAGCGTTACCAGTGTGTCTATACCAGCTGCTACCACACGAGCAGCTCCCTTAGTGTCTTCAGGTTCGCAATATTAACAGATCACGTGGATAGACAGAGGACTTCAGTCTGCAGGGCTGTCAGTTGAGCATCTCACCAGCAATAACTACTACACTAAGAAATCCACATTCTTGACTAGCATTTTCAGCATGCTTTATTTGCTGGCTTATAAAATAAAGTTGCGTGCTTTCGTGTATTTGAAATTTGTTAGGATGCGATGTGGCATTTATATAGCATGTTCTATCCCCAAAGAGATTTATAAATATGCACAAGAGCAGTTCTGACTTCTAGTTTTGAACTAGGAGTTTTGCCCAGTTTGTGTTCCAGGTTGTGATCAGCTCCTGGCCGTGAGTTCACATTAGCTTTGATTTCAAACTTCTCTGTGACTTGAATTCATTGGGCAATATCAAAATACACTACAGTGTCCTCGTTAGCGTATGTCACATCCCTACTGCCACATCTGCAGAGAGGAAAGAAGTATCTGATTGATGTCTGGGTTTTTCCACATTGGAAAATGCATCTGCAGACAGAAGGAGGGGAAGCTTCTGCACTGAAGTAGAAGCAATGCTAAATGTCTCTGTTGCTTCTCTAATCAACTTAACTTGCTGAAAGGAAATCATGTGGAGAGACTTGAATGATGTAAATATTAAGATCAAAATTATACATGAAAATTTCTCATTTCCTTTTTCCACTCTTTTTAAATGAGGTGTCTGACTGGCTAAAGTGCCTTTTTAACCTTCTGCTTCAGGGGGGCAACTGAAACTGTCTCAGTCTTCTCTTTGCTTTTCCCAGCTGCAATAAGTCACCCACAAAAGTATACTGGCAGCATTTAATGCTTTCCAATCTGTTGCTGGCAGCAAGGGAAAATGTATTGACAGAACAGAAAATGAAAGAAGAGAATTTACTCTCAGATAAATAACAATACCTAAATTTTACCTTCAGAAGAGGACCTAGGAAGGAAGTTCCTGTAATTCTCATAAACCTTTCTGAGTAAATGACAAAAGTGGAGTGTTCTCTGATGGGGTTGTTTTCAGTCTGAAGTAGCTTGTGCTTTCCTTTTCTTGGTATGTGGTTGGACTCTTTGGGCTATTTTGAGTGTTTTCATCAACTAGCATTAAATTCTTCTTTGTGGTTGTGTTCTTTACAAGCTGTAAGTGCAGCTGCCAGGGCTTGTGAGCTATCTTGTCTCAGTGCTGAAGCCTTTTCTTTTCTAAAGGCCTGTTTAAGTGTCTGTATTTTGGTTCTACAGGCAAAGCTCCCCCAAACCTGCCCCAGGGTGTACCGCCCTTGTTGCATAACCAGTATATTGTGGGACCTGGAGGACTTCTGCCTGCCTACCCAGTAAGCAATTTAATTGTACCTGTCCTGAAACTTCGATGCAAGTGGGCCCTCCAGACCTGCTGCTGTCTATGCCAAGGCATTTATGTTGACACATGTTGCACCTCAAATTCTTGCTCTAACTGTTGGAGAATCATGGAATACATTTATTGGGGATTTACTCTTCATAGAAAACTTCAGAACTGTTGGTACAGACCTGATTTGGCTACTGTTGAAGTTGAACACACTCTGCTCTGGTTTTCAGTGGTATGAGGTTTTAGGCCTTTTAATGAAATTTAGACTTATCCATGTTTGGGTTACTGGAATAGGCTTCATGATTGAGCTGTGCCATGTGTCCTCTCTGTCATACTTTCAAAGATTGCATAAAACTTTTTGATGTCTGACCAGAATCAACAAATTATTGTTTGTTTATTTTTTGATAGAAACTGTTCTAACCATCATTCTGTATCGCATTGAATGTGAGGGGTTAACTATCATTTGCTCTGTAGCCTATTTGTTAAGTCTTAAATCATCATGTTCTAAGAAACAGTTGGAGTAATGAAAGCTGCTACCTTACTCCCAAATCAGAACGTGCAGTAGATTTTTACTAATTCATAATTATGCATCTGTAAAAAACTGTTGAAGACTGAACAGTCAGACTCTTCTCTGAGGGCTTCTGTCATCAGAAAACATTAGTGGCAAACCATTTTAATCTCTACTTACCTGGAAATTCTGCAGTGCTGTGTGATTGCACAGTGCAACACATAGCCATACACCTTTAAGACTGGCTGGGCCTAGATCAAACTGTTTAAAGTCCTGAATTCATCAGCATCAGAGAAAAGTGTTATAATGATGTTGTATTTTTATCTGTCTTCAAGCAGATTTATGGTTATGATGATCTCCAGATGCTTCAGTCCAGGCTGCCAATGGTAAGTAAATGGCTTGGTTTATTTCATTTTAAACAAGTTGATTTCAGTGTTGAACAGTGGTTCATCTGTGCAATACAAATTACTTCATTTAATGGTGACTAAGAGCTTATCCGTATCTTCCATGGTTTTTTTATGTTTCGTTTTGTTTTGTTTTTGAATATCCACAATTTCTCTGGCTATTGTAAACAGACAGAGTTTTCAAGTCTAGTTGAAATCTGAGTATAAACTTCTTTTCTTAGCAAGGAATGGGTTTGAACAGCAAGGCATAGTACACAATTTGACACCCACAGGGTGCATCTCACAGGTTGTGGAGACTATTAAAGTTGGAGATCTTTGCAATTTGCAGTATGGCAACAAACACGTCTGCAGGTGAGCTGCAGGAGGGAAAGCATACAAAATTTTCTTACCTGGATCCAGAATATACATGTCATATGAGAGAAACTCAAATTCCAGGAGCATCCTCAGCCTAGAATGTAAAAAGGCAAAGAGTTGTTACCCCTTGCTCCTGAAAACTGGGGTAAAGAACTCAAAGTTTGCTAACATATGACTGAGAAAAATCAAAGGATTAAGTGATGCCCTATACCCATAAAAACAAAAATGGAGCAAAGAGCAGTGATCTGAAAAGAGGTACTTCTGGGTGAGTGTTACAGCTAGTTTCAAGTCAGCACTAGCTCTTCCATATGGAGTCTGGGAGTTAGCCAAGTGGCGTACAGGCATGTCTGAGACAAAACGCTGTCTTTCTGCTCATGCTGAAAATCAGAGCAAGAGTAGGCACAAAGGATAGTGGTAAAGGTATGAAAATGTTCTATGCAAACAGAAAGCAGTTCAGAAAAAAATGGTGTTTCACGAGAACCAGTCTGACAGATGACTGAATTGAGATGGAAGAAAAAAATGTGGATGATATCTGATAATTAATTAATGATAAACTTGAAGAAAAAATGTATTACCAGAAGAGATGAGAAGTGAGACCAAAAATAGAAGTATCAGGTTTGATAAAAAGATGGAGCATTTCCTATAATGGGAAAAACAACGCCATGGAAAAAGCACTCTTACTTTGCTTCTGAAGAAGGCTCATATTTGTCACACAGAGAGAGGAAAACTGACCATTCTGTTATTGGGAAATTGTCCATATGTTCAGCAGAAGACCTTGAATTGAGATCTGATGTAATTGGCACACAAAAATTTCAAAGTAAGTAATGAAGGTTTCTGAAAACCTTTTTCTAGTAAAAATTTTTTGGAACTTAGGAGAGTTGAAGAGAGATCAGATCATTCCATGTTGAGATAAAAGGAAAGACTTCACTAAATGAAGACTCGGGAACTTGATATCAGTTCTGGGAAGAAGTTATAAGATGGCTGGAAAAGTACAGCAAATATGTCATGCAAATTGAGATGGGAGCTACTAAAAACAAATACGAGATACTGTAATGAATTAAGGAAATGAGAATAGTAAAAATAATAAAATAATAAAAATAGTAAAAATAACTCTGAGCATGATACACACACAGGCACACACATCTATGGAAGAAATATTTGACTTGATGAACATGGGGTAAAGAAACCAGCAACAGACACAAACAAGACCATGCTTGGATCAAAATTAAATTAAAAAAAAAACAAAAACAATAATGAAAACTGTGATAGATCAGCACTGAAGAAAGTGTTAAGAGTATGTTAATGGTTTTACAACAGACACTCTCCCCACAAAAAAGAACTTTGATATGTTTGTGATGACATGAATTTCATGAAAATGAAGATGAAATGATGAAAAAAAAAAAAGATGAGAAGTGTGGGAAATGTGGGAAGAGTCTCCTCCTCAGGACAGTGTTGGTGAAAGAGATGAGATGGGAGAGTGAACATGAGCTTTGGCCTGGGCTCAGTGATGTGCATGGTGAAGGTGAGCAGGAGCTGGAAGAGCCATGGACTTTGCAGGGTTGCAGTCAGGTTGGGCACTCAGGGCCGCTGTCATGCAAAGATGTATGCTGCTCCAAGCCCATGTCTTAGGCGCTGGCTGCCACTGTTGGTAGTGGGGAGCATGTTTGTGATGTCCTGCCTTGCCTTCACTTTTCCGTGGGCGTTGTCTGAAGGCTTGTGCCAGGAAGATGGTGTAGTTGAGGTTTTCCTATAAAGGCAAAGGATGCTGTTAAAGGAGATGAAGATGGGATCTGGTGCTGCAACTTTTAATTCCTGAAGAGAGGAAAAGGAGCTAGACAAAGTATCAGGGAAAAGAGTAATTGCTGGATAGGATGCTCTACCTTCTAAGTGATTTTATGAAGATTGAGGCTGACCAATGGTCAAGTTTGTATGTTCAGGAAGAGACTGTTCTTGTCAGTTTGGGGTTGCCACCACCTTTGGTTGACAAGAAATGGGGCTGCCTATGTCATGGCTGTGTGAGCATGTCTGTGAGGCTGCTCTTGCATCAGGACATCACAGCACTAGTGCGAAGCAGCTGCTTGTGGCTGCCAGTGTGGGCTTGGGGCAGATAATAGGACTTGTGCTGGGGATGTATGAGGGCCTCTGAAAACACACCTGCCTGTGAGCATTTCACTGCTGTGCCTGTTGAACATGTGACTTGCATACAACAAATGTCCAAACATACTAGCAACAAAGTCTTAACTTACGCACAAAACAGTTAACAAAATAAGAAGGGTAAGTTAAATAAAGAGTGAGTACTCAGTGGAGGCACAAGATCTTTGGCAGTTCTGTGCAGTTACTAAGTGTGCTCCTAGCAAGTTGATGACAGGCAAGAAGTTTGGCCTTATAGGGCTGAAAGAATGTTCATGCTTGGAGGTGTCTTAAAGTCACCTGAGTGCAGACCTGAGTCCTGGGATCTCCTGAGGCCTGTGTGGAGATAAGTGTGAGTAGATGACGTATGGGGGTCTACTCCCACCAGTGATGCTTTCACAGTTATGAAAGCACAATGACTGGCAAGTGTCTTACAAAAGGCCTTTATTTCTTTCATGTGAGAACTTGTAAAGCATAATACAAATAAATAGATTCAGTTAAATAAGTATGTGGTGAGTTATCATGGCCAAGTGTCTTTTGACAGTTCCTAGCTATGGCTTTCTGTGTGGTGGAAGAAGGGGGGGGCAGCAAGGCAGAGTTGGAGATGTAATTGAAGGGTCTTGTGTTTGGAATCCCTCCAGAAGGAGTCCATGAGTCAGCAGGAGCTGGAGCTGAGCAACCTTATGTCCCTTAAGAATAGGAGAAGGCTTCAGGACATCACAGAACAAGATAATGGTTTGAGTTGGAAGGGACCTTAAACATCATCCACATCCAACTCAGTTGCCATGGGCAGGGGCATCTTCTGCTAGACCAGATGGCCCAAAGCACCATCTGGCCTGGCCTGTGATGCCTCCAGGGATGGGGCATTCTCTGCTTCTCTGGGCAACCTGTTCCAGTGCCTCACCATGTTCATGGGAAAGAAATTCTTCCATACATCTAAATCTCCCCTTCTTTTTGTTTGAAGCTGTTAGCTTTTCTCCTGTTGCTACACTCTGTGGTAAAGAGTCCCTCTCCAAAGCCAGGGGAAGACAACATAATAAAACCCATTTCTGGCTGGCCTGTGTTGCTCGAGTCAGTGACCCGCAGGTGAGAGCAGTCCAGCAAGCAGTGAGGATGGGAAGAAAGGCACATGTGAGTCTTGTGTGAGGTGGCCAGTGATGGGCCAGGAGCAGCGGAGACGAGTTGCAAGGTGGTGAGTGCTGAGAGTGGTGATGATCAAGGTGGTGATGGGAGAGGTAGAGGGTAATGAGGATGATGAAGATGAGCACTGTGAGGTGTTGTGTGGAGAGGTGTTGGGAGATCTCTCCTTGAGGTGTTGAAGAGAAGAGGGGACCGGTGCCAGAGTCAGCAGAGGCGGTGAGGCGTGTTTGGAGTTGGAGCAAGAGTTGGCATGGGTTGCGTGTGGAGGTGGGGGTCTTGTTAAGAGGAAAGTTTTGGCTTTGCCAGGCAGATCAAGTACCGCGCACCCCGTTCAGGGTCCTTCGGTGGACGGTTTCACAGGCATTTCAAAAGAAGGGCAGCGTAAATGAGGTGCCAGACGCAACAGGCTGAGGGTTCCGCTGAGAAACGCGCCAGCCGCCGGAGCAGGAATGCGTGCTAGTAGTGGTGGCCCGATGGTTGCTATGCCGTGACGGGAGAGGTGATTTGCAGTGGCTAGCAAGCAAGGGTGCTGGTCTTGGTGGAGTAAGAGGCCTGCAGCTTCCCATCTCTAAGCTCTCTTCTGTCCTTCATTCTGTCTGCCTTTCTCATTTCTGCTCCTCCCGAGATCCTTTTCAATACAACCTAAACCTTATTTGTTTCTCTCCCTAGGATTATGTTTAACAGAATTTGTGCGGATCGTCAAGTACTATAGTCATGTATGTTTAGCATATTTAGCAAGCAGGCAACAGTGCTTTTAATGCCTTATATGAAAATGCCACAGCACTTTTCCCCCAGAAGTTGCTTTTGTGACTATGCAAGAAGAGGAAGATGCTGTGCTGGAGGAAGCTGTGGAGGCAGCTTAAATATTTGTTGATGCTGAGCTAATGGTAATGGGGTGCCCTTGTCACAGAGCGCATGTTGTCTGGCAAGCATTGCTTTAGGTGGTGGCTGTAATGATGGATCTGGTTGAGGAGGCATTGTCGCACATCGTTGTTCCAGTGTGCAGGAATGTTGGGGCTGCTGAGGGTGTGGAAGAGGTGCAGGAGGAGGTGGAGGGCAGTGAAGGCAGCTTCGTCGGTATTGTTGTTGTTCAGGAGAGTGCGAGACATGTTGTGGGCAAGTGCAAGAGACCAATGGGAAACAACTCAACACTCAGGCTAGAGAGGGATGGTGAGGGAGCAGGTTGGGGCCTGTGGAAGCAGGGCAGTTTGCTGTTCTACCCACTTCCTTTCATGGCAGCTTACTGCGGAGGGAGGTGCATGCCTTTGCCGAAAACTCCTGAATCTTTTGGAACTCCGAGCCACGCAGGTGCAGGGCAGTTGCCACCCCAAGGGCAGTCTCTGACCGTCTGGACTATATAAAGGCAAACACACACGTTCTGCCTTGGTTGACCTGCCACCCGTGGATGAAGACCCCAACTCAAGACTATGCTGGACCGAGGATGTGGTGAAAATCTGTCTCTTTTGCTTTTACTTTTTCTCTTACTCTCTTCTTTCCTCTCAATCTCTTTTCATTCATTTTCTTTACTAGCCGTTGCCTAGATTTGCCTATAAGTGAGTCCAAGTAGTTAGCTAAGAAAAGATGCTTGTGCCAAAGTACCTGTTTATCAGTAATGCTTGTTGTTGTTAGAATGTTGCCCAGTTTTGCCTTGAGGTAGTGGACCAATCATGGTTGTTGAACTCAACAAATTATTTTGCATTGTTTTTCTGAGTCATTGTCTGACTCCATTGCTCCCGCAACCCCTGCTGACCAGGGTGTGCAGTATTCAGTGGGATTTCAAAGATTCACCTTCCTCACAACCCACCCAGTGGAATGAGACAGTAAGGCTGAGGCAGGCTGGGGGCCCATGTCATGGATAAGCTGGAGGCTGTCAGAAGAAATGACGGCACCCTGGTGGTGAAGGTAGTTGCAGGAGGTGGCAGTGGTGAGAGCTGGCAGGAGGAACGGGAGCAGCAGGATGCTGTACAACCCCTGGTGCTGTGGACTTGCAGGCACAGACATGGTGGGGCTTTTCTTGTGCTGGGTAGGAGCCTGCTGGGGCTGGGTGGTGGCAGCAGAATGGCTGCTGCTGTAGTGCTGTCTTTATGTGGTGTGGCATCTTTCCCTTCCTCGCTTTCCTCTTGGAAAGAGTTTCTGTCTGTGGTTTTCACTTTTGGCTGCTTGGTATTGTGGTATGCGGGTAAGTGTGTTGGTAAGGGGCTGTGTGTGGGGCTGGTGGCTGTGTTTCTGTGCTGGTGTTCTGTTGGGTGTTTTTGGGGAAGTTTATATTAGGTTTCGATGTGTGGTGTAAAATTGTTGGGTTATTGGATATTGTGGCAACTGTGCTGTAGATATTTTTCTTTTATGGTTTTTCTCTTCCTGTGAAAGTTCTGCAGATTTTTTTTCCGTTGAAGTTTCCCATCCTGATCAAGTGCCTGTTCTGATTTTATGTCATAATATTGTTTGTGGGTTTTGCAGTTTCATTTTTTTGTCATGACTCTGTATCAGTGCATCATTTCATTTTGTTTTGAAAGCTTTGGTCTAGATGTATTTCTAATCAGTCTCAGAAGCTCTCTGTTACAGCTCATGCTTCAACAAGTTGGCTTTTTTTGTTGAGTTTTGAATATTGTGACTGAGGGAGATCCCTCAATGTTTGGTCTTTGCCTTCAGCTCTTGGACCACTTGAGATTTCAGAAAGGGAGCCTGCACTGAGCTCTTGGATGCTGAGTGATGGAGAACCATGCAAAACTATTCCTGTATCTTTTGAGTTGGGCTGCTTTTGGCAATTGAGCGATTTTTCATGACAACTGTCTCAGTGTCCTATGTTGAAAAAGAAGTGTCGAGAACAATTTCAGTTTCTCAAAGTCAGGTTTTCTTGCAGTGGTAGCACTGATTTTGTAGTTGTGTTGTAGTATTGGAAATTCTCTGTTTCCCTGTTTCTGTGCTTTTTAATGAGCCAGAGCACCATTTAATGTTTTGAAATGTGTGTACTTTATTGTATTGTGGAAGAACTGTCAGAGTTCTTCTGTAGAGTTCAGAGTGCAGTCTGATGCTGAGGGTAGTTTCTGTCAGACTGAGGGCCCTGTTGAATGAAAATTTTGACTATCTGCAGGGATGGACATCCTGCAACCTCCTTGATAACTCTCTGCGTGATGAATTGCCTGTTTGTTTAAGGTGATACTTGTTTCATTTTTTTGGTTTTGAAAGTTTGAAATGCAAGTTGGAGTGTACTATTTTCCTGTCATCTTCTGTTTTCAGCTTCTGAGGAGTGCTAGGTCTCTTCTACTTCCTCAAAAGAGTCAGTGAGATCTTGCCTGTGTAGAATTGCAGAACATTTCTGGTTAGGAGCAGCATGTACAGGACAGCAGTATGAGCTGGAGCTGGCAGGTGCTGGAGAAGGTCTTGTGCTGTGTAGCTGAGCAGCTCTTGTCTGCTCCCCGCAAAAG